>CM035431.1:49608738-49893738 GCA_020310875.1 Ceratopteris richardii
TAAAAAGGCACGGAAATTGCAACTCAAGAACGAGTTGCATACATCAAAGAAAAAGAGCATGTTGGTAAGTGACTGCACCTTGAAAATCAAAAGCATATGTGATTCACTTGCATCTATTGGTGTCAATGTAGATGATGATGATAAGGTGGAAGTGTGCCTTCATGATTTAGGTAAAGACTCAAATTCCCAAGGAAAAATTGGTTTTGAGTAGGTATTCTACTTTGGCAGAGGAAGAGGCCAAGGAAGAGGCTTTAGAAGTGGAAGCAGAAACAACAACTAGGACTAAGGTCAACGACAGAATCATGCATGAGATAGAGGACATTCTCAAGTAAGGGGCATCCAAAGAGGTCGTAGGAAATGACAATAAGCGATGCTTGAATTGTGGTAAACCTAGTCACTTTAAACATGATTGCAGGTTGAAGAATCAAAATAGCAGAAAGAAACAAAAAAAATATGCATCCATAAGTGAAGATCATTTGGAGAAGTCGTTCATGGTCCAACAGCACATGATGAATACAATGTCTGCTAATTTTTCAAAATCAAATGTTAATATTTGATATGTTGATCTAGGTGCCTCGAATCACATGGCCAACCATGCAAAATGGTTTATTAGTTTGCACAAATTATCTACTCCTAGATTTGTTGAAACTGGCAATGACACATCATATCCTATCGAGCACAAAGAAAACATAGCATTATCTATGGAGGACGAGAAGGTAAAACATCTTGTTGATGTATTACATGTTCCCAACATAACAAAAAAATCTAGTTTTTGACGGACAAATGCTTGACCAGGGATTACAATTCAAGTTTAATGTTGATACTTTATATGTAGAAGAGTACAAACAGAATGGAAGGTTGATCACCTAAGGAAGCAAAGTGGGTAGGATGTTCACCTTTGTAGCTCAATGATGAGTAGCACCTCCTTTAATGTCAATCCGGGAAGACGTGAGGATGGTATGAAGACCTCGAGCAAGTGGCGGCACAAGTGCGTGAGTGAGAAGCACACTAGCATGCACACACATACACACACATGCGCACACCAAGCAAGACAAAGAGTGAGAATCAATGGAGTTCTTCAATTACTTTCAAAATGCTCTTACAAGTTCGTTTCAATTACAATCTCACCTCAAAAATGAGCTCTCTAGCTCTTTTTATAGTTTTTGACTAGGTTTTGGCCCTGTCCAGACCTAGTGTCCGGCCTAGTTAAAAATTAGGTTCTAGGGCCAATTTGAGGGCTTAAACGGAGTCTAAAAAATACGAAAATTGATATGTAGGTACTTCTAAGGCTCCTCAAGCTCAAGGACTCCTTGGCTTGCACAAAATGGAGCTACAAAAATATGAAATGGTATTTACAATGATTGTTAGTGATAAGAATCACTGTTAAAAGATGTTGATTTGGAAGAAATTTGAAGGGCCTATCTGCCAGATTTGCATCGACTGCTTTGTCTACTTACTCCTTCACTTTGTTCTGACTCTCTCCGCTGGCTTCCTTGTCTCGTCGGTCCTTGGGTGCCCATACTGCGCTCAACACCCCCCCCCTCTCTCGCATCTGTCGTCCCTGACAGACCCTTGTTGCTGGGAGTGTTGGATGTAATATTCCACAACCTGAGTGGCAAGCTGATGTTCTTGTATGCGTAGTCCTTTGGCCAAATCTGTCATCATACGATCCCAATCGATTGGTCTTGGAATGTCCGGATGTGGCAGACGTAACTGATCTGCATGGATCGCTTATTCTACTGCAAATAGATGTAGCAAATGTGTGGGTCTGGGAATGAAAATTTCGGAATTGTATTCCCAGAATCCCGTAGAGAACATTTCCTCAAATGTCTGCTTGAAGCATGCGGGCAAGTACTTTATTTGTGCATGCCAAGCAACCGAGGGGGTTTGGCTCATGTCGTAGACTAAATCCTTGTTGCCTTGAGAGAATCCAGGGGCAGAGATGTATGGAGCTTGGACATTCCGAAAGGTTTTGAAGACAATGGTCATGAGCTCGAATATCTTCATACACATTTTCGCTGCTATGTCGGGTACATTATTTAGACGTGTAGACCAGTGCCGAATTGTTGATATCATGTAGGCTACGGTTGGGGTCCCTCGAGGTGGAGCAAAATATGGGTAGTTAACCCAAGCCGAGCATTCTTTATTGTTGCGTACCTTGATTGCAAATGCTTGCCAGGATCTGCGACGTACCACTGGACAATAGCATGGATTATACTTGATATATAGTGGCATGGTTGCCCAAGTACTCATCATCTCTGGGTAATCGGTGAGTAGACGTGCACGCCAATTAGGTTGGAAGATCGAGCCAGCACGTGCATCTGTCGGTAAATCCCCTATCTCAAATTGAGTGGCGAACGTGGGCTCCTTCCCTGTATGTCTTTTGACTTCTGCATTATAATCATGTAGTAAAACAAAATAAGGCATGTATTGCGACTCTGATGTTGTGATTAACCGTTGATGGGATAAATTTTGAAAGTAGGAAGACCGAAGGACAGTTTCTTCCAGATTTGTGAGAGATTGCATTTGCACGGCCACACGATCATCATGTGTCTTACCCACTTTCTCGACCCTTTTGACCCAATCTGGAACTTGAATTTCTAACGTGTCTTGTCCTTCTTCTGTAGTTCGACCACCAGGCGTCGGCATAGGCTCGTATGGCTCTTCATAGCTGTCATCAACGGGGATTTCCACTACTGTTTCAGGTTCTGGTTCTTCAATGGGCGAGGGTGGCCGTTCATATGGTAAGAGGCGTGCTTGGAGTTCTGCCACCTGTTTCCGGAGGGTCTCCATTTCTTCTGTAGAGTGTTGCAAGATTACCGACTCCGGTTGAGCGGTGGGGACACTGGCTATCTGTTTCTTTAGATCTGCACATTCAGTCTCTAGTTTTTCATATGACTCCAAGAAATTTGCATGCTCCTCAAGTAAGATGCGAATGTCTTCTGATGGAACTGCTCTATATCTGGTAGGGCTAATGGTTGCTCCTACGGTTCCTTCCATAGCCGCTTCAAAGTTGTCTTGGTTTTGTTGTTGAAGTCGTTTGTTCTCTTCTAGTGCTGCGGCCATATGCTTCCTTAATAGCCCAATGTTGCGTCTGAGTGTAGCGTTAGAGATCATTTGCGCTTGAAGCACTGTTTCTAGTTCCTTGACTGCTTGGTCATCTACAGTTGATGTCTTTGATTCCAATTCGGAGTGAGCCTGCTGTAGTGTGGTATGCTCGGTTAGGAGCGTCTGGTAGTCAGCTTCAAGAGTGGTGACTCTAGCTTGCAGACGTTGAGATTCTGCCTGGAGGGCAGCAGTGCGTTCTTCCAATTGATGGTAGTCTTGTTGTAGCTGATGTGCGCACTGAAGTAATGTATTGAACGTGCTATTTACATTATGAGATGCAAGGGGAAAAGTTTGAAATGCAGGGGAGGTGGGATTGGGTAGGGGGGTAGTGAATGTTGTGTGTGCCAATGATGTGAGTGGTGAGGTGGGGGGCAAGGGAGGGGAAGATGGTGGAATCGTGGGAAGAGGTGCTGTGGTTGGTGAAATGTCCATTGGGTCAGACAAGGTGGTGTGTGCAGGGGCTACCATGTAGGTGGGTATGGTAGGTGAAGTGAGTGTGGTGTTCGTGTAAATTGATGTCGTTGCGAACATCGGAGAAATGTGCCTCGGAAACATTGGAGAGCGGGTGAACTGCTCCACAACGGACGGGTATTGGGGTGGCGCGGTCAGGTTGAAAGAGGTGTAGGGGCCAGATGGGAAGTGAGGGTCATGGAATGGAGGTACCCGTATTGGGGGATAGGTCGGGAAACACAGGGTGCCTTCTGTGGGTGCTGGGTTTCCAACTACACTTGGAATTATGGGATGGCCAGTCATGGGTTCAGAGGATAGACGGGACGAAGTGTACAAGGGATTGGTGACGAAGGAGAAGAGGGTGTCTTGTGAGGTGGGTTCTCGAAATGAGAATGATTTGAATGAGGATGGGTTATAAGTGAAGGTAGAGGTGATGACTGTCGTTTCTTCCAAGGTGGGAGGTGGTGGTGGGGGTGGAGAAGGTGGTGATGGAGGATGCTGGGGTGAGATGGGTGATGTCTGAACGAAGGTTTCGGCGGAGAGGTCAGTGGTGGTTGTGGGGGTGGCTGTGGTCTCAATGGGTACTTCTGGTTCTGTGACGGGTATCCTGATAGTCTTACCTGCTCGTGGTAACGTGTCCACTCTGCGTTTGTCGTACCTGACGGACTGGCGGACTGCGGTGTGGACAGCCTCCGGAACTCCTAAAGAGTCTGACACTAATTTGAGGGTGTCAATGAAGTGTTGGTCCACCCCTTCATCTGATAGCATTTCTTGCATCAAATTTTGACCTGATACCAGAGAGAGTTGATGCCTTTCCTGTACTGCTTTGATTGTGTCATATAACCTTCGTAGTTGAGTTGTATATGCTGGTGCACCTACAAGTTCTGGCACTTCTTGTTGCTCCTCTTGGTGTTCTTGATCATAATCCTCCTCATCATCCTCCTGTTCTTCATCTCCGTCATCCTCTGCATCCACTTCAACAGGTGTGACAGGTGCTTGGGAGGTTGTGGCCTGCGTTTGCACGTTTTCCGCTTGTTGTGCCTCTTCTGCCTCCAACTCTACATCTTGTAATAATTGCTCGAAATCTTCATTAGTGAGTTCTTCCAAAGGTGCACCACTAGGAAATTCAAGATCGGTTGGAATGGGAGGGAATATCAAGGTGGAACCATCGGTGCTGCGTCTTGGAAGTCGGAGTGTGAATGGTCGGACTCTTCGGGGTGGCGGGGTGACGTCAGGTGTTAGGGTGGCTCCACGTGGCTGAGCACATGGGACTTGGACAGTGCCTCTCATCTTCTTAGAAGGGGGTCCAGTGGATGTCCTACCTCTAAACTGCTCAACCCGATTCCACATTAGGGCCCGTTGGATCGGAATGTCATAAGCCAAACACCTATAAATGATTCTTGTCAGAGCACAGCAACCATATAAAACCTGTTTCCGCGGCCATCGTTTGTGAGCTAGGTGTATCTGATCAATTATCCAGTGGGGTAGGTTGATGGTGAGGCTCTGTGTCTCTGCCAGATACAAGCTAAACCAAATCTTTTTGGGCGGCATGGTGAATCTATCTTGTGCCGGAAAAGCAAAGTGTTGCATGCACATGCGAAGGTGTATTGCAATATTAGGCGTCATGGATACCATGTCCTTGAGTTTGGTGAGACTTCGATTCTTCATGTAATCCGGTACTAGGGTTTCCTTTTCTGTAGGAATATGCATTCCGCGCATATCTAGAGCCTCTCTCACCAAATTGTTTGATAGCCTGAACCTCTTGAGCTCATTCCCCTTTGTCAGAGATGGAATCACGAATGAGCTTGCACCTTTTGGGTTCTGATTTGGAGTCAAGGTGTTGATGAGATAGTAGCATCGCATGAAGTCAGGTTTTGGGAGTCGGGCACTGAAATAGGCACTCAATCCTGCCTTTTCCCATATCGGACGTAGACCTTCGGCATTTTGTAATTTCTCAAATTCTCTTGTAAAGAAATGGTATCTGCCTTGCTTCCCATTGAAGTCCAACTCTGATTCCCATAGGTACGTTCCTTCACCCAAGGGTCCTGCCACCTCGGTAAACCAATGTGAAGTCTTTCCCACGGGCATGGTGTGGCCACGCGGAGGGTCCCCAATAGGTATGATTTTGACGGCCTGCAATTCTTCTGGTCTTTCAATTGTCTCAGGCAAAACGGGTAAACTGTCCAAGTCCACCACTTGCGGGCTTGTTTCTGTGTGAGAGCTAGTTCCTGCTGCCTCCGCCATGTTGAAAATGTCGCAGCTGATTCTGTGAGAATATATGAATAAACGTTAACATTGCAATGGACACAAAATTGACATGGTGTCCCTTGTTACAACAATAACTTAAAGTTCGGGAGTGGTTAGGGGTTAATAAGTGCTCGGTGCTGGTGTGTGTAGTTAGGAGTTAGGTAGACCTAAGAGCTAAGCGAAATGATGTGATGTGAGAGTGAAGCGGTTAGTAGGTGGTCGTGGATTTACAATCGGGGTCCGGGGGTTTGTTACAAGTCTTGGGCTGCCAAATGCAGTGGATGGGTTTTGCTCGTGGTTCCGTAGAGACTCTCGAGAGCTTTATAGGTGTGTCAGCTTGAACATGAGGCCTTTTAGGGACCCATTTACAAATGATTCTGTTCGTGCTCATGTGCCTTGGTGTTGAAAATGAGTGGATGTAGGCTGTGCGAGTGAATGGATCATGCGGTGTAGGGTGTGTTCTTGGTGTAGCTATTTGAGCCCGCAAACAAGCCTTAGGCACCCAAATTTGTCTTGATTGTGAGCTGGCCTTCATCGACTTCTTGGGCACCCAAATAGACTCCACGTTAGCAGATGAGCGTCTGAAAGACTTCTTATTATTATCGGGTTGTTGGTCACTAATAAGAGGCTTTGCCCGTGTGGTTGGCTTAAGTGCAACCGGGTGTTCGCCTTTCCGCACCCACACTTGGTTCACTTGCTGAGACATTTTGCTACGCAGGTACTTTTGATTTCCGGCATAGGTAGTACTCTGCTTCTTCTGCCTTTGATCCACTTTTGGTTGCTGCCTCCTTCTGACCTTTGGAAAAGAGGGGAGTTCCGTTGCATCCTTGACTCCTTTTTTGCATCCATCATTCCTCTGCAACACATAGTTTTGGACAAGAACAGCATGGTCATCTTCATGTGTACTCCTGGAAGGACCAGGAGTCTGTGCCTTTCCTAGTTCCTTGAGTGCTCCATTATCTAACTCTATTGTAATTCGACTATGATTGACCCATACCTGAAGAAGTCCACTTCTTAGGTTCAAGTTAACTGCTTGGTCATAGATCCAGTCTTGACCCAAGACAAGGGGTTCCGTGAGGTCCTCATCTTGACACACTAGTACTTTAACTGTCATTGTCTCATCATGAATGTAGAGGGGAAGTTCCACCTCGCCCATGCAAGGGGTTTCCACTCCACCCAATCCTATGAGGTATGCTTCCACAGGATTGACAGTTAACTGTAATTCTTGACAGTAAGACACTCTAACAGCACTAGTGGCTGCGCCTGAGTCAATCAAGGCTCTTACGTTCCTTGCACTCTTTCCTTGTCCTATATCTAGGGTTATGAAAGGACGTCTATCAATTATCCTATGCGAGCTTGTTCCTGCAACTTCACACATGGCCATAGGATATCCTTGATCTGCATAGTCATTTGCTCTAGGCTGATCTCTACCTTGCCTTCGTAACTTCATCCTTCTGATGCGTTCTAAAGCTTCTGCTTGAGCCTCTTCTCGAACTCGCTTTTCTTCCTCTTTGCGTTTCTTAGCAGTGTTGAGTCGGCTGAGCATTTCCTCCGTGAGGGGTTCCTGATACAACTTGACTCTGCAACCGCTAATATAGTTTGGGAGAATATCACCTTCTAACATGGCTAATTGTACTGCTCCACTCGTGGAGATCCTATTGATGATCATAGGTCCGTAGCCTCTCTTTTCTAGCTTCCTTGCGTGTTGTTTCAGTGTATAGACTAAAACTAGATCTCCTGCTTTCAAGCCCTTATCCTTCACATGGGCATCGAAATATGCCTTCTGTCTCTTCTTGGCTGCATATATTCCTGCAGCGGCTCTCAGTCTTGTTTCCCCTAATCGTTCAAGGTCAAAGATCCTAGAGGAGAGCTCATGACCTGTCCATTCGTGCTCTTGTGCTACTTTCAACGTAGGAATCAGGAAGTCCAAGGGTAGCACAGCGTTTTGACCGAATACCATCTGAAAGGGGGTGGCTTGGAGTACCGTTTTGTAGGCAACTCGGTATGCCCAAACAGCATGGTGTAGCTGTTTGTCCCAATCAGAGCGTTTAGTGTTCACTAATTTCGTCAGTACATTGCATAAGATCTTATTAGTGCTCTGAGCTTGTCCATTAGCTTGAGGGTGATAGGGGGCAGACTTCTTGTGTATTACCAAGAATTCTTGGAGTAGATTTCCAATCACTTCATTTAAGAAATGAGTGCCTCTATCACTTACAAGCTCTATAGGTAGCCCGTATCTTGTGAATACATTCTCAAACAAGAATTTGGCAGTTGTTTGAGCATCGTTCTTTGTCGTAGCCTTTACCTCTACCCACTTGGTGAGATAATCTGTTGCAACAATGATGTATTCCGCATGAGAACCTTTAGCTGGGGGATTAATAGGACCTATGAAGTCTATTCCCCACTTAGAGAATGCACGTCCACCCATCATAGGTTTCAGTGGCATCTCATCTTTGCGTATAGGATACTGAGTCCTCTGACAGACATCACACCGTTTCACATAGGTATGTGCATCCATGTGAAGGGTAGGCCACCAGAAACCCGCAAATAGTATTGCCTTGATCACCCGATCCGGTCCAAAGTGTCCGCCTGCTACACCTTGGTGAGCAGTTTCCAAGATCTTAAGATATTCACTTTCATGGACACATAGCCTCAGGTAACCATCTTTACCACGCTTGTATAGATTATCACCAATAAGTGAGTAATCCAGGGCTTCTTGTTCTAAACTCCTTTTCCTAGCCAGAGTCATGTCTGGAGGGAATGCTTTCGTCCTTAGGAAGGATACTAGTGGTTCACTCCAATCTGGCATAATGGATACTTGATACAGAGTGGCGTGTTCCACTGGTGGTTTAGTGCAACAGATTGGGCATTCCTTGCACAACTTTTGGACATCCGCTTCCATAGTTGGCCAATGCACTCCGAATCTCTTTAGAGTCTGTAAAGTTCGTTGCTTTGAATGGTGTTGCTCTAACGCACCTACATGTGCTAATTGCAACCATTTAGCGTACTCATCCTCTTCTACGCAACAAGCCAAGATCCCTTTATCTGTGTGCTTGTACATGCTTCCTGCCATGATGTGGTACTTTTGGGCTTTTACAACCTCTCTATTCCGTGTGTTTACCACTGGATGGTTAGGCCCGTATGTCAATACTGGTACCAATGGCTTAGCCCACTGCGGCACAGCTTCCAAATTAAACAAGTAAGCATCAGGAAGGTCATCTGATACTCCTTGTGGGGCTTCTCCCGATGTGAGTCTGGAGAGATGATCAGCTCTTAAATGAGTCCTACCTTTCCTTACCACAACCTCAAAATCATATTCCATTAGCAAGAGAAACCATCTCACTAATCTCCCTGTATTGCATGGCTTGTTTACGAGGTATAGCAATGCCTGATGATCAGTAAAAAATTTAAACTTATTTGCAAGCAAATAGTGTCTAAATTTCTTAACTGCATATACCATGCCTAAACCTTCTCTCTCCGTAGTGGTGTAATTTCGTTCAGCCGCATTCAACTGTCTACTGGCATAGGCAATTGGAAGATCCATATTACCTTCACCAGTAGGTTGTGCAAGTACACATCCAATAGCATAATTGGATGCATCCACATGAACATGGAATGGCTTATTCCAATCTGGTGTGGTCAAGATTGGTGCTGAACATAATCTTCGTTTAAGCTCCTGAAAGGAATTCTCACATTCATCCGTCCACTCAAAGTTAGTCAGAAGCCCGTACATGGGCTTTGCAATGACAGCATACATGTGTATAAATCGTCGGTAATAGCCACAATGCCCCATGAAAGCTTGTACTTCCTTGACATTCTTTGGCCTAGGTAGCTCTGCTATGGCTCTCACTTTCTCTTCGTCGGTAGATATGCCATTCTTTGACACTATGTGCCCTAAAATCTTGCCTTGCCTGACCATGAAAACACATTTTTCTGGGTTTAGGCAGACTTGATATTCTCTACATTTGTTAAAGATTTGTCTGAGCTCAGGGATATGGGTTTGTCTAATGTTGGAATGAGCACAAAGATCATCAACGTAGACTTCTAAACTCTTCCTCAGGAACTCCTTAAACACATGGCACATCAGCCTCTGGAAGGTAGCTGGTGCATTGGTAAGCCCAAATGGCATTACTCTAAAGGCAAAAATGCCCCATTCTGTGGCAAAGGCTGTCTTATGCTGATCCTCTGGAGCTATGGCTACTTGATTGTAACCCGAAAATCCATCAAGGAAGCTGTACACTTCCTTGCCTGCCACTCTTTCTAAGAGATGTTCTGTGATGGGAAGCGGATAGTTATCTCGAATAGTGGCTGCATTAACCTTCTTCAAGTTAATGCACACGCGCAGTTTGCCATTCTTCTTGGGCACCACTACGATGGGTGATACCCACTCAGTGTGCTCAATTTCATAGATAAATCCAGCTTCGACCAGTCTATCTATCTCTTCTTTGATCTTAGTAGCGTAATTATCGTTATATGTATAAGGCTTTTGCTTAGAGGGTTTAGCGTCTGAAGTCATGGGGATAGTGTGTGAGCATATGTCAGGGTCAACACCTTTCAAGTCCTTGTAACTCCAAGCGAATACATCTCTGTATTCTCTTAGCAAGGCAATTAACGCATGCTCTTCTTCCTCTGTTAGGTCATGGCCTATGTACGTGCATCTCTCCTCTCCTTCTTCTAGGGCCACTACTATTTTCTTGGTGGTTTCTTTGTTATCATAGGCCTCTCCTGCTTGTGCCTCTCGTTTAGGCATTCTTATCATGACTCTCCTGTCGTCTATCTCATATTTCTTAAAATTTTCTGGGACCTCAAACAAAGATTCTTCCTCTTCTGGTGAGACTTCCCTCTTCTTTCGTTTCTTCCCTTCTTCCTTCGGGGTTACATGCGTCGCTAATCTTACATCGTTTGTAAGCTCTCCATGCCTCTGGGGTTGAAATTCTACTTCATGGAAGTATTCTTCATCTGATGCAAATGGTGGGTCCATAATGATTGACTCGAGATCGGAGTCACTTGCATCCTCAAATGCATCAGGGCTAGGTTCGCATTCTTCTAGAACTGCCTCTCCCATGATTGGCTCTATGGAGAAGACTGAAATATCATAGCCATCCTCATCACAGTGAGGGGTCCATTGTTCTTCATTGATGGCTACGTCCATGGTTGCCAAAATTTCTGCCCAGCCATGGGGTTCAAATTCCTCGTCAGGGAAGACTACAGGTGCATAGGCTGGGTCTTGAATGGGTCTATGAGTTTCGTTTGCACCTGTTTCTCTGGCCTTTTCTCTCTTCTCTTCCTCCACTGCTACTTTGCACATCCATAAGTGAGTGTCTTCATGCATCCATGAGGATCCTGACCCTATGGAATGCACAGATTCCGTATCGTCTTTGGCTCTATGGATGGGATTCCACTGGATGGGAGGGACATCTCTGTGAGAGTAATCTTTGAGATTTACTTTGGTTGTAACGCCTAAGTGTTGCAAATACAAGGAGTTGGTGCCCCAGTCCTGTACTACTTGCAACTGTCGCATAAATGGTCTTCCCAAAATCATCTCATAGGCATGATTTTTGCTGAAGTCACATATAGCAAATGTATGCTCAAACTCGACACCACAAGTGGTGAGAGTTATTCCTTCTAGCAATCCTAAGGGTCTCTCAATATGACCATCGGCCATCTGCAATTTCATCCTCGTTGGCCTGAGTGCTGGCTTGCCCCAACGCTTCCATAAGGAGGTGGTGGCAATTGCAACTCCTGCACCTGAGTCCAAAATTGCCTTGGTGGTGTACTCCTGGTAGGTGATGGGAAGATAGGTGTTCCCTTCTTCACCTTCACACATATCTCCTATCTTATCCAAGGGAATTTCTGGCACTGTCCTATGGGACCCTACCCGGGAACGAGGTTCTGCAACTTCAGTTACTTGACTGGCTACATATTTCCGCGCTTTTGGTCTATCCTTAGGCGGTTCTTCCAAAGTGAGATCGCGCTGCACCTCGGTGTTCTTTACTACCTCCGTGTTCCTAGGTATTACTGAGTCGTCGTTCCTTACCATGACTGTGGGTGCTCTCATACACGTGGACTTTGCTTCCCATGGGCCTGTGAAATGGGGTAGCTCTTGTATGGAATTAGACTCAAAGTCCAATCTCTCGTGAGACTGAGTACTCTCATGTTCCCCGTAAATAGATGGGATGTCTTGTGGGAATTGGTCGTGTGCATCATCCACAAGTTCAAAGGGAGGGGCGACTTCACTTTCGTTATCCCATTTGTCTTCTTGAATCTCTCGTAGGAAGTCTGGTGCAAACCGATTCATAGAAGAAGAAGTGTCTGGCTCCGTAGAATTAGGCACATAAGCAACCTGGGAAGGAGGGCTTATTCTATCGTTGACTCTCTCCTTGTTCTCATAGATGGCTGGAGCACAAGCTTCCTGGGGAGGATTACTTATTCCATTACTCTTCTGATCAGGCTCATACACGCCCTGAGAAGGAATGTAGGCAACCTGTGGAGGTACGTAAGCTTTCAAAGGAGGCTTATCTGCCTTTTGGGGGGGAAGATAAGCTTCTTGAGGAGGCACATGGGCTTCCTGAAGAGGCTGGCTTATCCGTTCTCTTGCCCTGTCCTTTCTTTGAGGGACAGGTTCCTTTTCCGATTGTGCAATTAGCCTCTCTATTCTTTCCAGCAATCCATCAAAATGTAACTGCGTCTTAGCTGAGCTAGAGATGTTAAAGAGGCGGCTAGCTTCGAACATGGCTTGAGCCAATTCCACCATTTTGGCACAAATTTTGGTTCGTTCTAACTCTAGTTCTGCTCTAGGGTAGCACTTTTCATGATCGGTTATGGTTGGCCCTTCTTGGATTCTGGCCTGATACGCTTTAAGCATCAGGTTTAGGTCCTCGGGAGTGGGATCTGCTAGGACTGATCCTACTTTGGGGGGTGGTGGAGTCGTATGAAGCGGGTTGGAAAGTGGTGGGTCGGATGGAGATGGGAATGGTGGTGGTGGGGTAGTGTGAGAGGGAGTTTGAGATGTGAGTTCGGTTATCCTGGCTCTTGTTTCTCTTACGCTTTCCTCGAGTTCACTCATCTTTTTTGCCCACTGCCTTTTCATCCTTTCCCGACTATCTTTCCAAGCTCTAGTCCTTTTCTTGGTTATGCTCTCAGTTTCACTAGCCTCTGGGCCCTTTTCCTGGCTTGCCTCTTGGTTTTGCTGCAATGCCTGAGCTCTAGTGACTACCTGCACTGGTGCAGTGGAAGTGACACTTCCTGTGGAATCTACCACTAACCCAATAACGTTGATAGGCGTGATTTTTGGCATATGATTAGGATTCTTAGGGCAATCTCGTAAGAGATGCTCTTTTCCACAGTCTTGGCAAAAGCCTTGGATCGTCACGGACTGAGTTTGTGTAGGTGGAGGTAAGGGACAATCACGAATGAGGTGATCTCCTTGGCATCTGTAGCACGGTCCTCTTGGGAATGGAGGTCTTACTTGCCTAGGTTGAGGCCTAGGGTTGGGGTTTGCATACATGACGTTTGTGTAATCGGATTCCCAACTAGGTTCACTCGGTTCTTCGCTGTAATAGGACTCACCATGTTCTGGAGACTGCATGTAGTAAGCCTGGGGACTATCGACATGTGTAGAATCAAGGCTATGGTCACTGAGGTTTTTTTCAGAGATCAAGGGTGTCACCGGGACTATCGCTCTATTCAGGTTTTCTTCTGCAACAACATACTTTACCGGAATCACATTAGCTGGGGCAGGTGGTTGTTGAGCTAGCACTGGCTGAGGCCTTTGTTGGTTTTGATAGGGTTGCTGATAAGGTTGTTGTGGCCTGCCATATGGTTGTGGAGGGTACGGGTTCTGGTATCTTCCTTGCTGCGGGTATGGCTGAGGGTAGGGTTGCCTAACTGCCTGCTTGTTGTATGGGCAATCTTGTGCGGTGTGATTGGTGTATCTCCGTTCTATGGTGCAGTACTGGCTACTAGGATTTACTTTGGGCTGAGCCATAATGGGGCAGACATTCGCCATGTGGTCACCACCACAAATGTAGCACCTTTTCACAGGGGCAAACCTTGGGATTTGTTTACTAGTTACCCCTAATTTCTGAGCTACTTTCTCTGCGAGTTCCTCAATTGATGTGGATTGTGT
This sequence comes from Ceratopteris richardii, assembly GCA_020310875.1. Lineage (NCBI taxonomy): Eukaryota > Viridiplantae > Streptophyta > Polypodiopsida > Polypodiales > Pteridaceae > Ceratopteris > Ceratopteris richardii. The sequence continues at coordinate 49,622,672 of CM035431.1, forward strand.
GGAAGAGTGACTAGATGCACTATCTGAATCTTTGTAGATTTTGGAAAGCTCTAGTTCTTCCCCTAGGTTATCTTCAATGTCAATGCACATGCGTACACACTCTTCTATAGTCCTAGGGTCTTTCAGATACACATAGGATCTCAATTTCGTACTCAGCAATCCATCAAGGAATAAGGCTACTTGTTTGGCAGATGTGGGTAGCTCGGAAACAGGACATCTTTCGAGGTATTGCCTAAATCTTCTTCCTGCAAGTCTCACAGTCTCTTGAGGGGTTTGCTTGAAGCTGTGAATCGGTGAGGAGGTATTGTGTCTTATGCCACTCTTAGAGAACTCAATGATGAAAGCCTCTAGGAGTTGGTCTATGCTCCTGAACTGCCGCTCATCCAATGGCTGAAACCATGTAAGTGCAGTGTTCCTAAGGGTTAGACCGAAGGCATTGTACTGCGTGAATAGATCCTCCACTTGTTCAGCTCTCAAGACTTGCTTGAACTCCGCCACATGATCATAGGGATCTCCTGTGCCATCAAAGTAATTCTTCATGGACTTAACTAGCTGAGTCGGTCTCAGAGTTCTTGCATGCTCTCTAGGTCTCGGCAGAGGGAATCCATCCACATTTCTTTGGTTCCTGTGAGCTCTAAGCACCTCAGGTTCTACCCTATTCGTCTCCGTCCTCGTTCTTTCTCTGCCCACTGGGTTGGCAAAGCTTACTTCTGGTCTATCTCTACTTCTGTCTCTTTGTATTCCATGAGCTTGGGATGTTCCAGCTCCAGGGTGACCATAGGATACATTCGATCTTGGTTGAGGGAAAATGAATTCCCCCTTCCAAGTGTAAGCATGCCTATCATTTTCTGTCACCACAAAGATCCTTTCCGAAGTGTGATCTAAGTAGGTCACTCTGCCTGGGCTATCCGGATCCTTAAACTCATAGATCATGATATTCCCTATATCAGTTGGCTGATTAGATTTATACCTCCAAAAGGCTTCGTCAGTTTCTCGATTGAGGAGCAACTCTATGCTCTTGTTGTCTTGGGGAACCCACTCAGGCGTGATAATCCTAGTGAGAACTGATTTACCTCGGGGGGGTTCTAGGTTCTACTCCCATGTTTCCTTGTTCCAAGTCACCTAAGCCCGCTTCTGAGATTACATTCCCAAATTCATCTGTCCTATCTGGGTGACTTGTGACTACGTATATGGTTCCTTCTTTGTCCAGGTATGCACCGTTTTCAAACTTGACGGCTGGATGCTCTAGTCCAATGGATTGATCAGGATTCTTAATCTGTACCACCGATCTTCCTAAGCCGTCCTCATAGATGCTAGCACCTAATCGGTTGGTCCTAAGGTATTCCAACTGCGTTTTGTAAGGGCCTTCTACCCTGTACAAGTAAGGCACTCCTGAACTTCCCGTAGGTCTGTCCATACCTTGAGACATCTCTGACTCACTGGTCTCAGAGCTAGGGTAGTACGAGTGGTGGCTCAACTGCTGGGCCCAAGACCTAGCAGTGCGGTTAACGCTAGCCTCTGAAGACCTAAGGCTTTGTCTCTCCCTTACAAGATGTCGTCCTGATCTAAGGTTCATATGCCTATCTAAGTAGCCCAATTCTTTGCCCAGAGTACAACCTCGTTGCTGGTTACTTTATATTAGTCACTTGATTCTTTTTAGTTATTTCTCGTGTTTAAGGTCTTGTCTGATATTACGTCGTCAGGAATACTTGAATGTTCTTCGTGCTTTTAGGTTGATCGTTCCACGTTAGGTTCTTTTCCTTTATGTTACCGACAATACAGAGATTAGGTTTTTAGCTTGAACTTGAGTTTTTAGGTGGTCTTCAACTTGATACCTGCTTATCGTCTCTCTGACTTACTCCTACCTCTCGTCGTTCTTAGCCTAAGCTAGGAATTGATAAAGGGAGTTGAGAATTTCCAACCTTTTGCTTCCTTCTTGGTTGCCTTGACTGCCCAGGAAGTGTGTTCCCAAGCCTGCACTTACTCTTTCTTAGAACGCCTTTGGATGCTCTCAAAAGATCTGTAAAAGTTCCAAAGTTAGCTTAAAGATTTAAATTCCAAAGACAGAACCAATGATTTTCATTCCTGTAGCACACACACTAGCTTGCATAGTGATTTTTAAGAGAACAATTCTAAAGACCCCTGACTTTGATCCCCCTGGGTATGGTCAACTTCAAAATACCCTATCTGAAAATCAATGCATTATCTTTATAAAAAACAGTTGAGGGCGTGTAGTATATGCCACGAGCTTTCCAACAAGCCCTAGAGCTCAAAAAATGGATTTCGTATGAAAAAGTTGTAACCGTTCAGGGTTCTAGGGTTACGACAGGGTTCAAACAGGATCACTGTGCAACAGGTTTTCCCCAAGTTGCTTTCCTAAGGCTTCCTCATGTGCTCAAGAGTACAATATTTGTGCCCAAAATTAGCCCAACTCTTCAATTAACAATCCCTAAAAAATTTGGCTAAAATTGGCTGTCAATCGCGATGGACAGGGCTGTCAATCGCGATGGACACTCAGTCAATCGCGATGGACAGGGCTGTCAATCGCGATGGACAGAGAGTTCAGTCAATCGCGATGGACACTCAATCAATCGCGATGGACAGAGGTTCAGTCAATCGCGATGGACAGAGGGTTCAGTCAATCGCGATGGACACTCAATCAGTCGCGATGGACAGAGGGTTCAGTCAATCGCGATGGACAGGCAGTCAGTCGCGATGGACAGAGGTTCAGTCAATCGCGATGGACAGAGGGTTCAATCAATCGCGATGGACACTCAATCAGTCGCGATGGACAGAGGGTTCAGTCAATCGCGATGGACAGGCAGTCAGTCGCGATGGACAGAGGTTCAGTCAATCGCGATGGACAGACAGTCAGTCGCGATGGACAGGCAGTCAGTCGCGATGGACAGAGGTTCAGTCAATCGCGATGGACAGGCAGTCGGTAGCGATGGATAGGCAGTCAGTCGCGATGGACAGAGGTTCAGTCAATCGCGATGGACAGGCAGTCGGTCGCGATGGACAGGCAGTCGGTCGCGATGGACTGGCAGTCAATCGCGATGGACAGAGCTGTCAATCGCGATGGACAGGGCTGTCAATCGCGATGGACTGAAATTTTGCAAGATTTTCAAAAATTTTGGTGGAAAGGTGGTGTGCAGGGTCTCTAGTCCACTGTGGTGCACTCAGATTTACCAAAAGGTGAGAATTTCTGTCAATCGCGATCGACAGAAGTCGGCGACTGCGAGACAGTTTCGTCGAGTTTCGTACCTGCGCAGGAAGCTGGGGATGGTGATGTGACCTGTACCTGCAAGATAGCTCAAGAAACATGCAAAAACAGCACACGCAATTTCGCTCTCTCGCTCTCTCTCACCAGTGAAATGAGGGAAATGAGGTGGAGATGGGGATATAGTCAAAAAACTGAAATTTTCGCGATGATGGAGATGGAGGTGGAAGATGGTGAGGATGATGATGATGATGATGGTGGTGAGGTAAGAAAGAGAAAAATAGGAAAAATAAAGAAATTACCTACAACTCCAACGCGTCAACTCTACGTCTTACCATCACACGCTCGTCCTCAAAGCTCGATCCCCGGCAACGGCGCCAAAATTTGGTGTAGCTCAATGATGAGTAGCACCTCCTTTAATGTCAATCCGGGAAGACGTGAGGATGGTATGAAGACCTCGAGCAAGTGGCGGCACAAGTGCGTGAGTGAGAAGCACACTAGCATGCACACACATACACACACATGCGCACACCAGGCAAGACAAAGAGTGAGAATCAATGGAGTTCTTCAATTACTTTCAAAATGCTCTTACAAGTTCGTTTCAATTACAATCTCACCTCAAAAATGAGCTCTCTAGCTCTTTTTATAGTTTTTGACTAGGTTTTGGCCCTGTCCAGACCTAGTGTCCGGCCTAGTTAAAAATTAGGTTCTAGGGCCAATTTGAGGGCTTAAACGGAGTCTAAAAAATACGAAAATTGATATGTAGGTACTTCTAAGGCTCCTCAAGCTCAAGGACTCCTTGGCTTGCACAAAATGGAGCTACAAAAATATGAAATGGTATTTACAATGATTGTTAGTGATAAGAATCACTGTTAAAAGATGTTGATTTGGAAGAAATTTGAAGGGCCTATCTGCCAGATTTGCATCGACTGCTTTGTCTACTTACTCCTTCACTTTGTTCTGACTCTCTCCGCTGGCTTCCTTGTCTCGTCGGTCCTTGGGTGCCCATACTGCGCTCAACAACCTTAAATGTGAAAATTATTCAAATGGATGAAGCCATGTTTGCAAAAGGTGCAAGTGTTATTGCTCACATAGAGATTTGGCACAAGTGAATTGGACATGCAAATTTGCAAAGGCTGAAGTTGATGCAATCAAAGGAGATTGTCAATGCACTACCAAATTTCAAGGTTGTAGAGATGCAAAAGGTATGTGAAGCATGTCGAATTGGTAAACAATCAAGGGCATCATTTCTGCATGACAAGCATGTTAGTGAGAATAAGCTAGAAATAGTACATCCTCATGTTTGGGGTTTTGCAAAGACCACATCTTGATGCAACCTCAAAGCAATTAGACTCTTGTATTTCAGCTATATATATGCATAAAGTCTAGCCACGAAGAAATCATATGTAAACATGTCCAAAGGATACTTTGTCCCTTTTTTTAGTTTATTTTCTCTTAGTTTAAAGGGGTTCAATCCCTTTTCCTACGGAAGGTTACTGTTTCCTTTGATTTCTCCCTTTCCTCCAAGTATTGGCCTTCATTCTACACTTCATTCAAGTCTACCGACATATCACTATCTTCCTTAATCTCTATTATCTTTGCTTTACCTTTATTCATTGCATCATTTTGTTGACTTGATCTTGGAGCCCCCTACTCTAAGGTGAGTGTCTCCTCATGTTCTATTTACTTGAATGTTATGGTTGGCTAAGATCCATGTTAAGTGGTCCTTCTCCATCTCTTGAATTCTTCTCTTCGTCACCCTCATTTACCTACATAGATACATTGAAAAAATATCAAGGTAGTAATATCGCATCAAAATTAATATCTCTTCTCACTTTTGCCTAATTGGTAATGGGTTTGTTGCATGTCTGCCCCTTTTCCTCAGATTCACATCTTAAGAAGTCACATTTTTCTTACTTTTCATCAAGGTTACTCCTTAAATCACTTGGCACCTAGGCATAGCATGTTCACCCAAAAACGTTTAAGTGTGATACGTCAAGTTTGCTATTGTACCATCCTTCATAATCGTTTGAGGAATCTCTTCATGATGTCAAAGCTCTACTCATGATGTATGCAAAGGTAGTGGTTATGTCCACCCTATAGCGAACATGTTCTTGAGGGCTCTATTTTAGACAAAATTCTGTGTTACTTCTTCCCAAAGGATGGTTGAGTTGAAACTACTCATAAGTTGGAGCTTGTTCATAGTGATGTTTGTGCTCCTATGCACGCACCTTCTTTTGGGAACCACCTTTACTTTGTGATATTTATTGATGATTTTTCTAGGCATGCATGGGTCTTCTCATTAAAAGAAAAGTACAAATTGTTTATGTATTTCAAAGAATTTTTGGTTATGATTCAAAATCTATCAGCATGTAAATTGGGACTCTCCATTCCGATGAAGGGAGCAATACATTTCTTCTTATTAAAATGCATTTCTAGTTGAGCGTGGCATAAAAGATCGATGTATAGTGACGTATACGCCTCAACAAATTGGAGTTGCTAAAAAAAAGAGAACATGCCTCTTATGGAAATGGCGAGTTGTATGGTCAAAGATTAGTATTTTACCATATAGCTTCTAGCTTGGGTTTGTTATGTGAGAAGCATATGTACTTAATAGGTGTCGTACCAAAGTTGTGCAATCGATTAGTCGATATGAGCTTGGCATGGTCAGAAGCCATCTATTGCTCATCTATGAGTCTTTGGTTTTCTCACGTACACATTAGTCCCTGAACAACAGCGTAGAAAATTGGATTATAAAGCATTGAAATGTAACTTTGTTGGGTACAACTCTGAAAGCAAAGCCTATAAATTGTATCATCCATAGAGTTAAAAAAATTCGGTTAGCGATGATGGTGTTTTGTGGAAGATGCAGTCCAACCATTACTTTTATGTGCTAAGAAGACTTTAGTTAGCTCCAAAGATGTATATGACACTTTGTTGCCTCTAGCTCCAAAGATGTGTATGACACTTTGTTGCCTCTTTTTATGGGTGGATAGTTAAATCCTAGTCCAAATTAGGCAATTTATCTGCCTTTACGACTTCCACATGTTGACATAGATAATTCTGTTCCACATGTTGACATAGATCATTCTGTTTCAGATGCAGATTTACATGATGCACTTGTTGATGAGAGGGTTGACATAAAAGAGGTTAAAGCAATGCCCAAATGGTTGGCTCATACTTTGAGAGGTAGCAAATTAGATGCGCATTTTTATCGTACTAGCTCATGCTCTCATGTTGTTGCCTTTGCATAAAATTACTATGCAATGACTCCCTCTAGTCTTCGTGATGATAATGAGCATGTTTCTTTTAATGAGGTACAAAATTTAAAAAGTTGGATGATTGTTATGCAATCAGAATATGATGCTATTTATACGAAGAATGATACTTGGTCTTCATGCGATTTTCCTTATGGCAAAAAAGCCATTAGCACTAATTGGGTATATATGTTGAAACCTAAACCTAATGGAACACTTGACATGTATAAGTCTAGGCTTGTTGCCAAAGGTTATGCTCAAGACACGCACATTGACTTTGACGAGACCTTTGCTTCCAGAAGTTGACTGAACACTATTAATATATGCGTCAATAGAAATGAGATAGTTCTCAAAAGGTTGAGAAGTCTCATCATTTCTCCCATTTTGTTGATTGGATTTAAAAGCCTATTATCCATTGAAGACGCTCTTCCTCCCGGTGTTCAAATTGAAGTCCACATCCTGTAGGACAATTGGTTGAGCTTTGGCCTCTTGAGGCGGAGGTCCAAGGTTCAAGTCCCAGGCAGGACATGTTATGGGTTAGCCTAGTTAAACCCAGTTGTAACCATGTCTCCTTCAATTGTAACCTTGTCTAGCCCCTGCTTTGTGCGATAGGGGGGTCCCGCGAGTGCTATGCCCATTCACTTGTACAATTACAATTTCAAAGTTAAAGTCTGGGGGAGTAGGCTTCGACTTAACCTCCATTTAAAAAAAAAACTCTACTATTTTACACACCTTCAAACTTTGTACATGGAGGAAATTTGCTCTCTCTCTTTGTACTCTAAAGAAAGATTTGTGATAGTACTATCTTTAAATGGATGAGACCTCTCTCTCTCTTTGTACTCTAAAAGATTTGTAATAGTATTATCTTTAAATGGATGAGAACTCGCTCATTGCTGTTTGCAAGTTTTCATTGCCTGTCTCTCAATCCTTGCTCAAGAGAGTAGTCCCCCTAACCATTGTATTCATCCACAAGATAGTGTTATCGAAGTTTTCATTAAACTATCTATAAAGTATTCATTCGTAAGATTAATCCCCAGATCTTTGTACCCCAATACTTTCACGTACATTGGGATCCTGCCCTGTAGAGTTTGTAACTTTACCATCATTTCATTAATATAGTTCTTGTTTTATCTATATATATATATATATATATATATATATATATATATAATGCTTCCGATGACTTCGATTTTTATATATATATTTTTACAAAGCTTAAAATTGAGAAAAAAAAGAATACAGCAGGATCCACTTGCGTCTGATATTATTGCGTTCTGATCCACTTGTGTCTGAAAAAAAGTACAGCCGGACCTCCCGCCAGCGAAGACAGAGGCAGAGTCCAATAATTCGATAAGACTCAGTCTTTTATCAGAATAGACAGCTTTTAACATTATTACTCACAGCTAACCGATCCTTGATGCTCGCCCATTGTAGATCGCCATGAGATCCATTAAAGCTTCTCTGTTCAGTAGGAAGAAGTTGTAATGCCCTGTAGCTTGCCATACTCCTCCCCTGCGTTGTGGGATTCGGGGGGTCCCATGGGCACTAGTCCCATTCACTTGTAACTTTTTCTCTTTAATATAATTAAAGTCCGGGAGATTAGGCTAAGGCCGAACTTCCTTTATTTAAAAAAAAAAAAAGTTGCCATCAGCCTCATATTGGGGTCCCGGTCCATAAGATGGCAACTTCTTTCCAAAATCAAATGGAAAACTTGCATTAGTTTCAAAGATTCAGAGGGCCTAGGAATTTTGGATATCGTTGGGTTGGCTGACAAGCTGACGGCAAAGTGGCTTATCAAGGCTTGAAGCAATAGTGAGTCCTCTTGGGCTAAATTGATTTTCAGAAACAGGGAAGACCTTACGTTTGTTGGCCTTCCACGTTGGAAGGAAGTAGGGATTCTCACACTTCTGTTCTCCCGCCACCCGGTGTCCCCGAAAGGCTCTAGCCTCGTATGTTCATTATGGAAGAGTTGGAATAAGGCCAAACAATTCATCAGAATCAATGAGGAGTGGAAGTGGGCAGCTCGGATAAGACAAAATGACTCTATCTGGTTCCCGATCATTGGCATTCCGGGGATGGAGTCTTGGAACCTTCAAATTGCAAAGCCTCTATGGAACAACGGGTTCAAACGGTGGAAACAACTCTGGAAACAAGAGACCAGCGAGTGGATCAGGTTCGGAGACTTAGACCCGAGACTTAGAGTTACCCTCGAGGAATGGACACTTCTTCAAGACAGGTGTTTAGCTTGGGACCGCTCAACTACCCGCCTTCTCTGCGGTTAGGATCTTCCTTGCCTGGAGGGCCTCAAATGGAGCAATGGTAAGAAACTTGTCAGAATCCCCAACTTCAAAGAGAACTTAGATGTTCATCACACTCTTAACAAGAAGTGGTGCCTTTCTTGGACAAAACTTCGATGGGAGCTAAAGTTCATGTTTATTTGGCACCCCCTCATTGAGATCAAAAGTCCGTTTTCATGTGGCAGATCTTGCATAAAAGTATCTAGTCCAATGCAAGGGCTAACAAAATTTGTGGTGTGCCACCATGGTGCAAGCGGTGCCACCGATGCATCGAAGATTTAGTTCACTTGTTTTTTGATTGCCCCAAATCCCAGGTTATCTGGCATCATGTGATGCAGGTATTGAGACTTAAGAAATCCTTGTTTCTGCATCCACTTGCGTCTGATATTATTGCGTCTGAGAAAAAAAAAACTACAGCTGGGCGGGAGAAGAGGGAGGCAGATTACATATCAGAGTCCAAGAGTTCCATGAGACTCAGTCTTTTATCAGAATCGAGGGCTAGAAGCTTTTATTATTATTACTCACATCTAACCGATCCTTGATGTCGCCCATCGTAGATCGCCATGAGATCCATTAGAGCTTCTCTGTTCAGTAGGGAGAAGTTGCCATCGGAAAGTTCGTCTTCCATGTCCAGCGAGCCTTCATGCCCAAATGTAGCCGAACCAAATGATTCCCCACTGCCGGAGGTCGTCATCGCTGTGGACTTTGGAACAACCTTCTCTGGCTTTGCCTACGTTAAGACAAGCGGGCCAAACGAAGTACGCGACAATTGTGCGTGGCCGGGAAGCAGACAAGTAGGGGCCGAAACATACTGCAAAACACAGACCAGTCTGTACTACGAACACAGACCCTCTACAGACGGACGCCTTCATCTAGAGCTGAAGGCATGGGGCTGGCCAGCGTTTCTCGCATTTGACAGGGCTGTGTCAGAATATGTCTTCCGGCATAATCGTTTACAGCGTCAGAACGTCTCCTCAGGCACTTCAAATTCCAACCTGTCAAGTCCAATTACAGAAGATCCATTATATGCGTCGGAAAGCCTGGCTATGAAGGTAGGCTTCTTCGCACACAGATTCAAGCTTTATTTTGCACCCCATCACCATTCAATATCGCTGCCAGCACTCCCTGGAAATCTCACACCCGAGAAACTGGTCGTGGATTACTTACGATGCTTCACGGAGTTCATAATTGACCGGCTGCGTGTTGCGATACGGGAAGATTTCAGCATGAACGAGGTGCAGTGGTGTCTTACAGTTCCTGCTATCTGGGACGAGGAAGCCAAGCAACTAATGCGGACATTTGCTGAAAAAGCTGGAATGACCAAGGGAGATCTCTGTCCGAACAATGATGAAGCGAGCCCTTACCCTCTGCGGATCCTTTTAGAGCCAGAGGCGGGGTCCGTATATTGTCAGGATGAAGCCTCTCGCAATCTGCAAGCTTTAAGGGCGACAAAATTCTTATAGCAGACCTCGGAGGAGGCACCATAGATCTTGCTGTCCACGAAGTGCTCGAGATAAACGCATCATCGGAAATAACGAAGGTAAGAGAAGCAACATCTAGCTATGGAGCACCAGGCGGAGGGAGTTTTGTAGATCTTCAATTTTTCCACCTGGTGAATAGGAAGATTGAATGCTTCACTGATTTCTGTCGCAACGTCTATCCGGGGTTAGGCCTCAGCATGTATTCTTGGTGGCAGCTTAATAAGAAAGATTACCCTGGAGGTGATTACAGTGCAGACTATTACCTTTTTAATTCAGGCCTAATGGACGCTTGGATGTGGTACGACATGGAAAGGGGCGTACAGAAGGGATTCCGTGAATACACGAGGCTTCACCTTTGCCCCGCTGATTTTACCCAGATTTTCGACCCGCAGGTGGTTCAAGTGATTCGCCTGATTGAGGAGAACATAGGAAATGTAGAAATTCTGATGATTGTTGGAGGATTCGCAGCCTCCCCATACGTGAAGAGACGGATTCAAGAGACATTTAAGGGGAAAGTGAAGGAAATAGTAATACCATTGGACCCAGAGAGAGCCATCTGCAGGGGGGCAGCCAGTATGTTTATGAAAAGGGGCTACATTCATTCACGGATATCGAGGACTTTCGGCAAGAAGAAAGCAACGGAAAATTACGCGGTTCGTTTTGATCGCTCATAGCTTAAATCTTCTTATCTATGGGACTTTCGGCAAGAACAAAGCAACGGAAAATTACGCGGTTCGTTTGCACAAAATTTGTGGCCGACGTATGTTACCATAGTGCTTCTCGATGAACATATGTGCTCTACAAGAACATATGTCGATTGCAGTTTCCGGTGAGGAGTTCATCCTCGTTTCGTCATCGCCAACAGCTCTTCGCATATCATCAACAATAGCTTGTCGTCCTGCGTATCAGCAGATTAGTGCTCACAAAATCGTCGTCCTGCGTATCAACAGATTAGCGCTCATGTGTGAGAACATCGTCCTGCCTATCAGCAGATTAGGTCTAAGTATCATTAGTTTAAGGATGTTAGAATCAGATTTCACCCGCGTAGCATAAGGAAGCCGATCTATCATGTGTAGCTATGCGAAATATGCATAATGTAATCTGGCTCGGCCACTCTGCAAATGAGAAGATTATGAAAAGGCTTTGTATTCTCCCCTGGAGGTTCTGATGTTTCTATCCTATTCTGAAATAAAGACCGAGGCTTGTTTACTATGAAGGAAATTCTCTTATATACATCTATTGTGTTTCTGAAATAAAGATCCAGGTTTGTTTACCGTAAACGAAATTCTCTTATATACATCTATTGTGTATATAACGAGAGGGAAAAGTAGATGTACACCTCTAAAGCTAGCTAGCCGATATGCATTGTGTAATGGATGTCCAAAATTAAATTTGCTGGTAGAGCGGTACATTTTTTTATCGGGGGAGGAAGTCATCCAAAATAAAGGTATAGCCCATGTAACGTTGTGGTTTGATGCCTTGAGTCTATGGGAGAAAGTCCTGAGTTCAAGTCTTGGATGGACATAAGATGGGTGCCTATACCTTACTAGGTTAGGTGTGTGAGTGTGTTTACAATTCATTATATTCTCAAAAAAAAAGGAGCCAGAACATGTTCCCTCTTTTTTTCAACAAATGAAATAACAACATTTGGAAGCAGAAGTTGTGTTGCCTATCTATGCAAACCCATTGTAAAAAACAAGAAAAAACAATAACGAATTAGAATGAGGAAGGCCATCACCAACACAACTAGAATTACCTATATTTATTTCTTTACATGAAACCTATATTTTCCTTTCTTAATTCATTCCTGCTAAACTTGCTTTTCTATAAGGTACTAGTCTATTTATACCCATTGTTAGTATATCTCAACTCCTTATTCGTTATACTAAACAATACTTATATTAATCACAACCACACACGTGCATATAGTGATCCACAAACTTAGGTTGGGTTCACATAGAAATGGCGGAACAAACATAAAAAACACATTATTTCTACTAGAAAATTATTTGAATTTATTGTTCCATTTTCAACTTGTTCACACAACATTAGGAAAAAATTGAGTTGTGTATGGGCTTTTTATATTGAGGAGTGATTAGGGATGGACCAATGAGAAGAGGGTGCTAACCACAATCTAGTCCCTTAATCACATAAGCTAAGCATAGGCTTCCCTTGTTTTGGTGTGGTCAAAGATGAGAGAACCAATTATAGCTCATGATTTTATTTATTTGAATGGTTTTGCAGAATGAATGATAGCCCTTAGATTGACTCAAGTATCCAATGGTTGAGATTCAAAGGCAAAAGTCAAGGCATTCTTGCATTTGAGCCCTAGGATTAAGAAGATATCCATTGATTGAGATTTCTCAAAGCCTACACTACAAGGAATATGGGCGCAAAGCGACGGTTAAAGTGGTAGAATTTCGTGGCTATAAAATTGCAAAAGGAATCGCAAGAAGCATCAAGCTTAGACCGTCGATTAAACGATAAGCAAAACGATTTTTTTATCAACATGTGGCATAACAAGATGTGCGATGCTGTCGGAAGGATTTCCTCACTCGAATTGTCATTTGGAAAAATAAAAATATTTGGTTTTAAAGAAAAGGAAGAAATTATATGCAGAATGAAAGGATAATTGATTTTACTCTTACTCTTGATTTTAATTTATTTATATATTTTTGAGATCATGTCTATGTGCATTTATAAATTTAAGAATGTTCATTTGCATGTACTTATGTTTATAAGGTAATGAATAGATATTTATGTGAAAGTACTTAATTATGTATGTGTTTAAATATAAATATACTTAAAAATATATATTTATGTGTGCACTAGTGTCTATATGTTTATGTATTTTTGTTTATCTACACATGAGTAAGTATATATGGATCCTTGTTTTGTATGTTTACACTAAACCTATAATTCCTTTATATAAAAAATCTTATATATGGTACATGTGTATGATCATGAATGCTCATGGGTATGTTTATTTATTCGAGACCATCATTATATATGAGTACGTGTTTAGGTTTCTAAGGGTGGGTATATAAGTATGAGTACTACCCTAAGTACCTAAAAATTGTGTTAAGAAAATTAATAATAAATAGGTTAGTATATTTTTAGATATATGATAAGTATATAAATATAAATATTTATTTATATTTATATAAATATATATACAGTTAAATAACTAAATAAATATATATATATATATATATATATAATTAAATAAGAATTAGTAGATGATTAATAAGGATAATTATTTAATAATTAAAGTTATTTTAAGAGAACGTGTATCTGTTAACTAAAAACGTGTATTTGTTAACAATAGATCTTAGACTAATAAGAACTTACGTGTGCCTCAGTTGGTTAGTAGAGTTTATGTTCAAAGCATTAGTTATCTAAATCACATGCACGTGTAAGTAGTAGTTATATGTGTATTCAACTATTGAGAGAGCGCTACATTTTTTTCCTTGAATGCTTCTTCTGCAGATCATTGAAGAGATTACAAAGGAGAATACGAGAACACAAACATACGAGATTTCAAGATCACGAAATTATGATATTTGAAAATTGTTTATTAAGTTGTATAGGATTATCTATTAAGAGAATTGTATTAGCACTTATGATAAACTTTTGTATAGGCTTAAAATCCTAAAGATTTCTAGCACTTCCACTTTTCGATATAATTAAGATTTGTATAGGCTTAAATAAGATTGATTTTGAAATTCTTCATACTGTTTCTCTGAAAATTAATTGAGATATTTACTTTTTTATTTCGTATGTCTAAAAGAGATAGGATTTACAAGTAGTTCTAAACTAGTATCTACAAACGATTCTGATATTAAGAATCAAGAATTAGAAAACTTAATTATAGGAATACTACTTCTGACTTCAATTGATAGTTCGAATAATAACGAAAATATAATAATTGAAATTATTAAAGATAAAGTAGTTAACGAAACTTTACACACGTTAGATTACGATCGTCTTATTTCTAGAATTTTACCTTTAATTACCATAGTTTTGCGAGAACCAGAGGACAAGAAAGACTTATTCCCACCTAATTTAGTTAGAAAACCTAACTCAAATCAAATTGAAAACGAAGAAGTTGACTTTGTTAAAGATAAAATTACAAGCGAGAACTTAGTTTTGTCTTATCAATTAGAAGCTATAGAAAGATATAGAAACGCTTGTCCTTACGGCTCTTAGTCTAAAAAAATAGTTCTTAATTTGCACTCCCATAAATTAGAAATCTATAGTTTTTATCACACCTAAACTAAAAAAATCAACCGAAGGCCCTAGGCATACTTAGAAGCACCCTGCGTGCAGTCACACGGTTAGGTTAGCGCGATTCTTGTAGATGAACGTCAGCCTCCCTTCACACCCCTCTACGACAGCTTTGGTGAACCCGATGTGAAGCGTGACGATAGTGTGCCTAGGACTTACGTTGCATTTTCAGTTTTAATTTAATTTTATCTTCTTCTTGTATGCAGGAAATTTGAAGATTGAAGCTGTGACAAAACGTGAAGAGTCTGCTATTTCCTTTTTTTCCTTGGTAAGCACCTCCACGAGAAGAAGGATCTCCAACTGGTGGAGTTTCGTTGCTTCAAACCCCCCTCATCAACATTCAAGAGAATCAAGACATAGTCATAGTCATTTTAGTTTTATGTTTAAGATTGTTTTAACGTTCACTTTCGAACCTCTTCAGCAAAGATATCATCAAGTAAGGTGTTTATTTTAAGTTCTTTATTTTTAGTGTACACACATCACTTAAAAAGAAAAGTTGTTTTCATCTGCACTTAGGATCCAAGCACTTTCATATTCGCATTAAAAGAGTATTTGAATCTTTCTTTTGTATTTAGGAAATATAATTTTTACTTAAAGCATTTACATATCTTCATTTTAGGAAAAGCCATTATTTTTGCATCATCAAAAAGAAAAGATTTTAAGTTTTGAAAAAGAAAGATTGTTTGCTTTATTTTCATTGCATAAAGAAGAAAGCTTTTAGCATAAAAAAGAGATTAAATTTAGGTTACTTTTGATTCATAGTTAATGCTTTTCAAAGAAATTATTTTTTAAAGAAAATTAATATTAAAGTAAAGGACTTAAATCAAGAAAATTTATAAAAACTACTTTATTAGGTTTTTTGAATATAAGAGATAAATTTAGGTTTTGAAATCAAAATTATTTTAGAAAAAGAAAATTAGAAATAGTAAAGCCTAGGACTAGGGTAAAGCCATCCTTGGCTTTATCAACTAGTGATAGATTTAGGCAATTTAGAGAGCAATTAGATCCGGCTATTAGGGAACTTCTTCTCTATTCGAAACGTTATCAAAAACGCAAAATGGAGGAGATGTTTAGGAACATGATGATAGAAAAGCAAGGGACACATATAGTCCAAGCTATTCTAAAAGAAAAAGGAAAATTTACTGGATTAAACATTACAGAATACCTGGATGCATTTGAGGAGCAAGTGCAAATCCAGGGATTACCTGAAGATGTGCTAGTTGAATACTTTGGACGTGTTGTTTCTAGTTCAATTCTCGAATCTATACAAGAACACGCTGAAAAAACTTGGGAGGAATTTAGAAAGGAACTTCATAAAATGTTCTACCTCGAGGATTTTAGCCAGCACAGTCGAGAAGGTTTTCTGCGGTGGTTAAACACTGTTAAGAGTAATGAGTCTTTAACTCATCTTCACGGTGAGTTTATGAGACGTCTGGCTCAACTTCCCGAAGATGATAGAAATGCTATAAATCTAGATGTAATTATATATTTTCTTAAGATACTTAATCTAGAAGATAGGGCCGAAATTGAAAGACGAATAGAGGAGCCAGGAAAAAGGTATGGGCTAACTGATGACTGGGAGAAAGTCAAAAAAGAGATAGAGGCTGTTGCTCAAATGAAGCAAAGGCAAACGATTTTGTATGCTAAACCTAATGCTTCGCAGCCTAGAGAGACTCCTGCTATAAGGCAAGTTGATATGCCAATGCCTACTGCTACGGCTACGGCTAATAATGAAGCTGCCACTAAAGCTCCCATAGAATTTCAATTGGATATTCTATGTAAACAGATGGAAAATGTTATGAACATGCAAGCATCTCTTTCAAAAGAGGTTGCTAACTTAAATAAATAAGTTTACTCCATGAGTTTTAATGATCCAGGGGCTAGCAGTAGTGGTGCAGGGCAAGCTCTGCCTATTCAACAAGTTATGCCTCAATATGTTTCACCACAACCAGTCTTTCAGCCAGTACCACAGCAAGCTCCTCAGTTTGCTGTACAGTCACCCTTTCAAAGAAATAATGAGAAAAGAGGGACTGGCGTGAAGTGTTGTGTTTGGTGCGATAGTCAGGAGCACGCATCATTTGCTTGTGAAGAATTAAAAAGTGCTAAGGTGAATCAATTAGTCATAGAAATAGATAGACGATTATGTGACTTTAGGTCACGTCTTCCTTTGTCTGGCAATTGGGGCAAAGGAGGAATGAAAAAGCTTTATGAAAATTTAACAGTATCAGATGCAACTGCCAGTACTTCGGCTGCAAGACTAGAGCCGGTCGAGGATAGGCCTTCTTCAATGCCTAGACAAAATCCATATTCAATAGAGGCACTGGTACGAGCTAGAGACGAGATAATGTACAAGACCGCATGGAAATCTCCTGTAGATCAATCCTCTGTCTTTTCTCACATTGCTAATGTTGAGGAAAAACGGAGACGAGAAGATCAACAGGATGATGTAGAAGAAGGTGATAGGAGGATAACTAGGAGACAAACGAGAGAAGATGAAAAGAAAACTGATAAAAAAGTTCAGTTTGATGAATCAAATTTATCTCAAGAAGAGAAGAGGAAAATGATAAAGGAAGGTAAAAAGCCGACTGATGAAAATGTTCAATCGCAAGAAGAACATAAGAAATTGAAAACCTCTAAACCTGAAAATAAAGAGGATCAAAAGCAAAATGAAGAGAAAGGGAAGAAAAAGGGTAGAAGAGCTCCACGTGCTATTATGATTTCTGAGCTCGAAAAGAAAAATGATGCTAGGGAGATTTTAAATGACATTCTTCTAAAAAGTCAAGTAACGATGTCACTTGAGCAAGTGTTTTCCATAGCAAAACCAGAGTTCAAGGACAGTTTTATTCGACTTATTAGAAGAAGATGCTTTCCTTTGCCACAAGACGAAGACATGCAAGACGTGGCAGAAGAAACCCTAGCTATGAATGATGCAGTTACATTAAGTGAAAGTGACTATGAGGATGATGAAGAATTTACAACGGGTAGTGTAAATAGAAATTTTCTAGGACCCATACAACCTGATGAAGAAATGATAAAGAGTGAAAGTAAATACAATTCTACCTTCTGGGCACGAGGTACACCAGAAGTGAAGATTAGACTTGGAGATGAGAAGGATTCTTGTTTAGCTTTGGCTCTCATTGACTCAAGGTCAGAGATAAACGTGATTTCAAAAAAGTTCTTTGACAAATTTAGATGGCCAATCAATAAAGAGCACGGTTGGCGGATGAGAACAACTGATAATTGGCTCTGGTATTTTGTTGGGTGCATGTGCAAATGTTCCTATTATGATAGGTGGTGTTCGAGAAGAGTTTCACTTCTTTGTTCAAGATAATTGTTCATATGAAGTGATTCTTGGACAACCATTTATAGCTGAAATGAGGATGGAAACAAAAGCAATGAATGACGGATCAGCGTATGCAAGAATTCGATCCAAATCAGGGATGGATTCTTTGCAAGTTATGACGATTTGCCCAAATCACACTAGAAATAGAAAGAGCTTAAGAAGAAATCCCATTGACTCGATCAGTCATGTTTGTGATGATCCACTGGCTGTAAGAGAATATGGAGCATATTATGATCAAAATTTCTGCTAGACTCCACTATTGAGCGAGACAATAGTGGACATTGTTTTGATGTCTCGCCTATCAATGAACATAAGTTTGAAAATTATCTAATTTGTACTCCTACAACTAGTTTGCATTATATTACTAAAGAAAACCTTACAAAAACATTTAAAAAACAAACTGAAAAATATTTTAGACAAACCGGATTAATTTCAAGTGACGAGAAAATTGAGAGTATAATTGAATTATCAAAAAGTTCTACTTTATTAGAAGAGCTAGAAAGTGTTTCTTATGAAAATTTAGAATCAAATATGATAATTCTTAACTCTATTCAAGAGTATGAGATTATTAGTGAATTTATCCTAGAACATGAAATTAGCATAGAAACTAAATACAAAACTGTAGAAAAGAAAATAAAGCCTGTAGCTTAACCCTTACCCAAAGATAGTCATGACATACTTCGTCGAGTACTAAATGATCCTATTCTTAGAGATCGATCTAAGATAGGTCACATATTTACTGAGGAGAGTAAGAAAATTATTAAATTCGGTGATGAATTTCTTTCTCAAATTGAAAAAGAGCAGTTTTCCAAGATGATTGTTCGTCATGGTAAAGCTTTTTCTTTATTCCCTCATGAGATAGGATGTGCAGACCCAAAGTTAGTAGCTCCGATGATTATTTTCACAGTACCGCATATTCCTTGGAATCTTCGTCCGATTCCAGTTCCAAAGGCTCATTTACCTGAGCTAATGAGACTGTTAAAGGAGAAGATTGCCATGAGAATTTCGGAACCATCCTCAGCACCATACTCTAATAGGTGGTTCACCGGTACCGAAAAAGAGTGGGAAGCTACACTTTATTCAAGATTTGCAGCCTGTGAATAAAGTCACTATTAGGAATGTAGGAACGGGTCCCATTGTAGATGAGTTTGCCGAGGCATTTGCTGGTCACTCCATCTATTCAATGGGAGACCTGTATTCAGGGTATGATCAGTTTCAATTAGCAATTGAGAGTCGAGATGTAACACGATGAAGACTCCTTTGGGTTTAGTACGTATGTGTACTTTACCACAAGGAGCCACAAATTCTGTGGCACACATGATGAATGCTATGAATCTGGTCCTACATGACTTTATCCCAAAAGTGACGATGCCTTTTATTGATGATATTCCAATAAAGGGGTGTGTGGAAAAAGAAAAGGATGGAAGTTTAGATTCATCTGGTTGCAAAAAGTTTGTTTCTAACCATATTTTAGATTGTGAAAAGATATTTGAAAGATTTGAAGAGGTTGGACTAACTTTCTCCCTAGAGAAATCAACTTTTGGTGTTAATGAAGTGCTAATAGTTGGGCATTTATGTGGCCATTATGGTCGTAGACCCTATCCAGCAAAAGTTGATGCCATTAGTAGGATTTCTGAGAGATGTCGCAATGTAAGTGAAGTAAGGAGATTCCTAGGTGCATGTGTTTTCTATGTCATCTGGATCCCTCACTTTGCTCATGTAGAGAATCCGCTTTATGATTTATTGAGAAAAAGAAAGAAATTCTTTTGAACTGATGAGCATTCTAGAACTATGAGGCGTCTAAAGCAATTGCTTATCAATGCTCCTGTTTTGAAACGTATTGACTATACAGGAAATAAGCCTGTAATCCTAACTGTTGACACTAGTCCTAGGGTCATTGGGCAGGATGATGAGAAGGAGCAAAGGTATGCAGTTCGCTTTGGAGCAAAGATTCTTCATGATACTCAAAAGAATTACCCTCAAATTAAGAGAGAATTATGGGGATTAGTTACAGCTTTAAAAACAGATAAAGAATAATTTATAGGAGCTAATGTAATAGTAGAGACCGATTGTCTTCCATTAATAGGTTTAATAGCTAATTGTTCCTCTCCAGATATAGCTATGCTACGATGGATAGCCTTTATTAAATTCATTAATCCTGCTTTTGTACATATATCCGGTAAACATAACACTGTCGCTGATATGCTTTCAAGAGCAAAATTTGACAATGATAGTAAAGCATTAAATAATCATATTCATTTAATAAACTATGAAACATCTACCTATACGTATGAAAGATTTAGAGAAAACGATTATGAAGGAGAGTGACGAGATATAGGAAACTATCTGAGTTCATTTCAACCTTCCCCAAGCTGGTCTTCAAATCGATTCCGGAACATCAAGAAGAAGTATTTCAACTTCTTCTTGAAAGATGGATATCTTTGGATGTTGGAGTTAGACGTCTGCGGAAGCACGCGAACAGCACAAGGAAGAAGAAGAAGCTTGGAGCACAACGCACAAGACTGAATGTATTACTAGAGAATGTACAAAGATAAGTAGCCCATTAGGGCAATAGGCGTATATACAAGCCGGGGGAAAAAAACCTCCTAAAGAGGGAAAAAAGTGCCCCGGCGGTCCTAGAGTGTTCACACACATCACTACCTAAATATATCAACAAATCCCCCCTGGGAGTGATGCGGTGAACAAGGAGCTGGCACTCATGTATAAGGAAGTGCCGAGCTATGTGGAAACCACTCCACAAAAGGAAGTAAGCCCAAAGCTTTGCAGAAAGCTTCAAACTTCTCCCTAGGCAGAGCCTTCGTGAAAAGGTCTGCAATGTTCTCCTGCGTGGGCACATATGCCAAGCTCATCTCCCCAGCAGAGAACCTCTCCCTCACATAGTGATAATGCACCTCAATGTGCTTAGTGCGAGCATGGAACACAGGGTTCCTCGCAACTGCCAATGCGCTCTGACTGTCAGTGAAGATGGTGGTGGCAGAAGACTGGCCAACACCCAAATCAGCCATAAGGCGTCTGAGCCACACACACTCAACAGTCGTTGTGAAAGCTGCCCTATACTCAGCCTCACAACTGGAAGTGGCCACAGTAGGCTGCTTCTTGCTCAACCAAGATATACATGAGCTACCAAGCATGAAGCAAAAACCACTGGTGGACACACGAGTGTCATAGCAACCAGCCCAATCTGAGTCAGAAAAAGCATGCAAATCTGGCGGTAGTGATCCCCCCTTGGGATAAAACAACCCAAGTAGCCGAGTACCACTCAAGTAGCGAAAGATGCGCTTAACCGCTTTCCAATGCGTGACTCCTGGGCAATGCATAAACCTGCTCATCTGTGAGACAACAAACTGAATATCTGGCCGAGTAATGCATAAGTAAATCAAGCATCCAACAGCCTGCTGATAGAGAACAGCATCAAATGCATCTCCAGCATCATGAAGACTCAATCGTAAACCTGTCTCCATAGGAGTGGCAATAGGCTTACAGTCTTCAAGGCCAAAACACTGCAATAATGTGTCAATATATTTCGTTTGACACAAAGCCATTCCACCATCAACTTGCATAAACTGAATGCCCAAATAGTGATGCAAATGCCCCAAATCAGACATCTCAAATGAGGCATGCAAATCAGCCTTGAAATCAGCAATATGCTTCTCAAGAGGACCAGTGAGCAGCATGTCGTCTACATAGACAACAATGATCAGAAGCACATCATTAGCACGCTTAACATATAAGGTGCTTTCAGTTGGACTGTTCTCAAAACCATGTGCAATCAGATAGGCATGTATTTTCTCATACCAAGCACGTGGTGCTTGCTTTAAACCATATAACGCCTTCTTTAACCTGCACACCTGGTTTTCATGCCCTTTCTGCACAAAGCCACGGGGCTGAAAAACATACACTTCTTCATGCAAGTCACCATTCAGAAATGCTGTTTTAATGTCCAACTGATGTACATTCCAACCATGATGGGCTGCAAGTGCACAAATGCTCCGAACAGTAGTCATACGGCATGTAGGTGCAAAGGTCTCATCAAAATCAATGCCTCTTTCCTGTGCATAACCCTTTGCAACAAGCCTAGCCTTATACCTGTCAACTGTACCATCAGGTTTACGCTTCAGCTTGTATACCCACTTAGTGCCAATGGCCTTCTTGCCAGGAGGCAAGTCACATAAAGACCATGTACCATTCTTCATTATAGCATCATATTCAGATTGCATAGCAGCCATCCAATTTTCTGAATTTTGTGCTTCATCAAAAGAAACAGGCTCATTCTCATCACAGAGACTAGATGCAGCCATAGCATAGCAATCTGATGCAAAGGAGGTACTATGAGAGCCTGAACGAGTACGATATGACAAAGGTGCATCTAATTTGCTGTCATGCAAAGTCTGCACCAGCCATTTTGGCATAGTTTTTGCCTGTTCAATATCAGCTCTCTCATCAACAAGTGCATCATGTAAATCTGCATCAGAAATGGAATGATCTGCATCATCATATGAAACTTGCAAAGGCTGAGAAGTCGCCTCATTAGGACCAGCGCTAGCCTGTCCACCTGTAAAAAGAGGCATCAAAGTATCATACATGTCTTTGGAGCTAACAGATGTCTCCTTGGTACATGAAAGCAATGGCTGAATAGCATCTTCCACAAAGACAATATCACGGCTAACCAGAATGCGTTTAGTGTGTGGATGATACAGACGATAGCCTTTACTTTCAGAACTGTACCCAACAAAAATACATTTTACTGCCGTATCATCCAATTTTCTGTGATGTTGTTCAGGCACTAATGCATATGCCAAACAACCAAAAACACGCAGATGAGCAACAGATGGCTTGCGGTCATGCCAAGCCTCATATGGAGTGATAGACTGCAACGCTTTGGTGGGACACCTGTTCAGTACATATGCTGCACACATGACAGCTTCAAGCCAGAAACTATGTGGTAAAGCCTGACTTTTGACCATGCACCTCGCCATCTCCATGAGTGACCTGTTCTTTCGTTCAGCAACTCCATTCTGTTGAGGTGTATACGGCACTGTACACTGGTGTTTTATCCCACGTTCAGCCAGAAATGCATTAAAATCTGAAGACATATATTCCCCCCCTCGATCAGAACGGAGGGTGCCCATTTTACATGCTGACAGATTTTCAGCCAAAACCAAAAACTGTTTGAAGCACATGAACACTTCGGACTTTGCTTTGAGTGGATATACCCATGCATGCCTGGAAAAATCATCAATGAAAGTCACGAAGTAAAGGTAATTTCCAAAAGAGGGTGTCTGCATAGGACCACAGACATCACTATGTACAAGCTGCAATTTCTGCATAGCCCGAACTGAACCATCTTTTGGAAAGGAAGAACGCTGCATTTTGCCCAAAATACAGCCTTCACAAACATGTTTTCCAGGTGCCTCAAGTTTGGGCAAAGAGGACACCATTTCAGATTTCTGCAGGCGTAACAAGCTAGCAAAATTCAGATGACCAAAGCGTGCATGCCAAAGCTTTGCATCTGACATAGCCTGAGAATCATGAACTGCACATGCCGAATCATTCACAGATCTTTCATAGTCTATGAGCTTATACAGCCCATGACATAAAATGCCAGAAGCAATAATCACATCGCCATTTGAGAGATCATGGACTGTACACCTGTCATCAACGAATTTCACAACCAAGCCAATCTTGGCTAATGCAGAAACTGATAACATGTTCTTTTTGATCCCTGGCACAAATAAAGCATCTGACAAAGTGAAAGAACTACCATCAGCAGTAGTCAGAATGATCTTACCAACTCCCATAACAGGATGAGAGGAGTTATTGGCGCATGTGACAGTATTCCCTGTAGGGGCCGGCTCGAGTGAAGAGAAGAAACTGCGCTGCGAGGTAATATGTTTGGTCGCCCCACTGTCAAAGTACCAAACATCTGAGTCTACTGCAGACATGCACTGATCATGAGAAGATGGGTCAAAACTGCAGACAGTAGTAAACGCCCATTCTTCTTCCTGCACAAGATTTGCAGACTCTGTTTTTGGTGTAGAGGCCTCTGCAACAACCATTCCAGCCTCTTTCTTCTTTGCCTCTTTAGCAGCCAGTTTTGGACAGTTCTTTATAATATGATCATTTCCTTTACAGTACTTGGAGAACAATTTTTGCTTTTCTAATTTCTTCTCATCTTTATCATGGTTCTTCGATTGTGCAGCATTTGCAGATTTCTGCTTACTAGTAGAAGAGCTCCATTTTCCTTTGCCCTTCTGACTAGCCAGGAAAGCTTGATCTGCAACACGCATAATGGACCTGTTCTGCCTGGACTGATCTTCCTGCAACAGAACAGAGACTAATTCCTCAAATGACAAGGCATTCGGATTGCCTTTCATCATCAATCGAAGAGTAGAGGCAAAACTCTGATATGAATCAGGAAGGCCATTCAGAACGGTCTGCACAAGTGAGCTATCTGGTATAACCTCATCAGCAGAAATCAATTGTTCCTTCAGGTCTTTGATCTTTGTAAGAAAACTGTCCATCGAATCACCTTCATTCATGTGCTCACTCTCCAACTGTTTTCGGAGGTAAGCAACACGAGCCTCATTCCTAGCCTGGTACAAAGTGGTAAGTGTATCCCAAGCATCCTTTGCTGTTCTGCAAGAGCGAATGTGAGGAATAATGGCACGTTTGACAGACAAAGCTATCAATGCATGTGCCTGGGCATCTCTGCCATCCCAACGAATCTGCTCTGCAGTAGGTGCAACAGAAACAGCAGCACGAACAGGAATCTGCGGAATATCATCTTCGACACCATCTTCATCAGCTCCAGCACCTGTATTTGCAGTACCTGTCGTTACAGGTGTAACAGGACGTCTTTCAACACCCTGCACAATGTTCCACAATCCTTTTGCAACCAGTACATGTCGCATCATATAAGCCCATAATGGGTAGTTGGTACCATCCAACTTATCCTCAACAACCAACATACGGAATACATCACTGCTTTCAGCCATGGCCGGTGACTAAAATACCTTGATGCAGAAAATTGAATGTATCTCAAAAAGTTGAACAGAACTGCCCACACGAGTTCTGCTAGACCTGTAGCAGACTTCGAGACGCTTAAACTGGCGAACAGAAACTGGTATATACCTTTGGCACAAAAGGACGAAATAGCCTGCACAAGCACTGCGATAGTGCGTTCGGAGGCCGAAACGAGCTCAGATCGCGATTTCGGCACCACATAGCGAAGCTGTTTTGATCTCGGAAACACCCTGAGTATGCTCACCAAATTTTGTGCGAATCTGAGACTGCAAACAGAGGAGTGTCGACGGCGCCCTAGAAGAAGCAACGACCTGCTCTGATACCAATTGTTGGAGTTAGACGTCTGCGGAAGCACGCGAACAGCACAAGGAAGAAGAAGAAGCTTGGAGCACAACGCACAAGACTGAATGTATTACTAGAGAATGTACAAAGATAAGTAGCCCATTAGGGCAATAAGCGTATATACAAGCCGGGGGAAAAAAACCTCCTAAAGAGGGAAAAAAGTGCCCCGGCGGTCCTAGAGTGTTCACACACATCACTACCTAAATATACCAACATTGGAGACATGCTAGAGCTAAGGTTCGAAACCCTCAAATAGTACTAGGTTTGAAGGTTTTTCAAGTGCAAGTTATGCATGAGATGCACGAAAGCCTTTGGGCTGGTCATAAAGGCTTTGTAGCTACATATGAAAAGATTAGGGAAAGCTACTGGTGGCCGAGGACGTATGTAACTGTTAAAGAATTTGTGAGCACTTGTAGTACGTGCCAGCTACACTCCTCTGTCAAGCATAGAGATCCCCTTCACCCGACCTATCCACCTTGTATTCATTACAAGTGGGTAGTTGACCTTGTGACCATGCCTTAAAGCAATGATGGCATGAGATATATTGTTCTTGCACGAGAGGATTTGTCAAACCACATCGAAGGTAGAGCACTTCGTTCCAATACTACTTATAATGTATGCGTATTCCTTTTGGAAGAAGTATTATCCAGATTTTGATATATAGAAAAAGTAGTAGCGGATAGAGGTGAGTTAGATGCTAAAGAGGCGAGAGAATTCTTTGCACAACATGGAATTCGACTGTCTCTTACGACTGCCTATAACCCAGAAGCGAATGGTAAAATTGAACGAGGACATCCTTCCATAGTGAAGGCTATTTCTAAAGCTTGCCACGGAGATATTGGTCAATGGCCAAAATATCTCCCATTTGCTCTTTGGGCTGATCGGATGACGTACACGAGAACAACTGGTTTTATGCCGGCTGAACAAATGTATTGTCAGAAACCATTATTTCCCATTCATACTCAGGTAGTTAATTGGATGAATTTAGGTTGGAAAGATAACATTTCAAGAGAGGACTTATTAGCATTTAGAATTAAGCAATTAAAACAAGGAAATGAAAATCTTAAAGAAGCAATAAAAAAATTAAAAACATCTAGATTGAAAAATAAATCATATTTTGATAAGAAACATAGACTAAGACCGCAACCAATAGAGAGTGGTGACTGGGTGCTTGTATATGATAGTACGTTTGATACTCAATACGATGCACGTCGGAAACTAACTAAACATTGGTTCGGACCTTACATTGTTGTTTCAGTTTATGAAACAGGTACATATAAATTACGTGAATTTGATGGTTCTATGCTAAAAAATTTGATTGCAGGGAAAAGAATCAAGCTCTTTAGAAGAAGAGAAAGTAGTAAATTTGAATTGGACGAAGACTTCTTGGAGGACGATGATGAAAAAGAATAAAAATGATCAGGTGAAAGAGTTCTAAACTTTACTTACTTTTTAGTTGTTATTATGATTTTTTGATGCATTCCATGTGTAGATGTATACGTCCTTCTGATAGGAAAGGAGGATTTTAAAATTATGAAACAATGAATTTAAAACTGGAGTAGGGATGTGTGTGAAGAGAAGATAAGAATTAGAGACCCTATGGCTTTCATAAGGATAGGAGAGGGAACACTTAACTTTCGATTCCTAGTAGAAGTAAGTTTATTTTATATAGGTAGACTTCCTTAACTTCCAAACCATTTAGCTAATGAGATCCTAGTTCCTACTTTAGCATTCCTCTAGAACCTCTGCTCTGATTAGGGGTTAAGCCTTTCCCCTTAAACAAAAAAGTTACGAAGAAAAATTAAGAAAAGAGAAAAATGAGAACATCAAGCAGTATATTAATGGCTACTGCAAGATGAGAAAAAGAAAATTAAAAAAGAAAAAGAAAAAGAAAGAAAAGAAAAAAAAAAAGGAAGTTATCATGTTTCAGTTGTGGTCTTGAAACCACTTCTGAAATTCTATACGGGCAATATGAGGCGGATTTATGCTATAGAGGAATTAGTTAGATGCATCTTATAGCAAGTGGCTAGGGAGTGAGGGATAGACCATTTATATAAAATATTTATTACTTTTGAACGGGTTAATAGAAGAGCAAGTACCACAACTGTCTGATTGATTTCTATGGAACTTTCTAAAACTTGTTTTCAATTTCATGCATTGAACGAAAACGTTTATGATTCAAGTTTGCATAATTTTAAAAGGTTTTTCTTAACTATCAGAAGATGTACTTACCTTTAGGAGCATATTTTATATAATTTTGAAGAAACTAGTTCAAGGAATATTTTTCAAAAGAATTTGATACTGCTTTCCTATTGAACTGCAGGTTGGCCCATCGAGGGCAATGTGCAGGTTTGGTGGGGGCAGATGTCGGAAGGATTTCCTCACTCGAATTGTCATATGGAAAAATAAAAATATTTTGTTTTAAAGAAAAGGAAGAAATTATATGTAGAATGAAAGGATAATTGATTTTACTCTTACTCTTGATTTTAATTTATTTATATCTTTTTGAGATCATGTCTATGTGCATTTATAAATTTAAGAATGTTCATTTGCATGTACTTATGTTTATAAGGTAATGAATAGATATTTATGTGAAAGTACTTAATTATGTATGTGTTTAAATATAAATATACTTAAAAATATATATTTATGTGTGCACTAGTGTCTATATGTTTATGTATTTTTGTGTATCTACACATGAGTAAGTATATATGGATCCTTGTTTTGTATGTTTACACTAAACCTATAATTCCTTTATATAAAAAATCTTATATATGGTACATGTGTATGATCATGAATGCTCATGGGTATGTTTATTTATTCGAGACCATCATTATATATGAGTACGTGTTTAGGTTTCTAAGGGTGGGTATATAAGTATGAGTACTACCCTAAGTACCTAAAAATTGTGTTAAGAAAATTAATAATAAATAGGTTAGTATATTTTTAGATATATGATTAGTATATAAATATCAATATTTATTTATATTTATATAAATATATATACAGTTAAATAAATAAATAAATATATATATATATGTAAAGATAATAAATATATCTTAGATATAAGTTATTTAATTAAAAAAGAATTAGTAGATGATTAATAAGGATAACTATTTAATAATTAAAGTTATTTTAAGAGAACGTGTATCTGTTAACTAAAAACGTGTATTTGTTAACAATAGATCTTAGACTAATAAGAACTTACGTGTGCCTCAGTTGGTTAGTAGAGTTTATGTTCAAAGCATTAGTTATCTAAATCACATGCACGTGTAAGTAGTAGTTATATGTGTATTTAACTATTGAGAGAGCGCTACATTTTTTTTCTTGAATGCTTCTTCTGCAGATCATTGAAGAGATTACAAAGGAGAATACGAGAACACAAACATACGAGATTTCAAGATCACGAAATTATGATATTTGAAAATTGTTTATTAAGTTGTATAGGATTATCTATTAAGAGAATTGTATTAGCACTTATGATAAACTTTTGTATAGGCTTAAAATCCTAAAGATTTCTAGCACTTCCACTTTTCGATATAATTAAGATTTGTATAGGCTTAAATAAGATTGATTTTGAAATTCTTCATACTGTTTCTCTGAAAATTAATTGAGATCTTTACTTTTTGATTTCGTATGTCTAAAAGAGATAGGATCTACAAGTAGTTCTAAACTAGTATCTACAAACGATTCTGATATTAAGAATCAAGAATTAGAAAACTTAATTATAGGAATACTACTTCTGACTTCAATTGATAGTTCGAATAATAACGAAAATATAATAATTGAAATTATTAAAGATAAAGTAGTTAACGAAACTTTACACACGTTAGATTACGATCGTCTTATTTCTAGAATTTTACCTTTAATTACCATAGTTTTGCGAGAACCGGAGGACAAGAAAGACTTATTCCCACCTAATTTAGTTAGAAAACCTAACTCAAATCAAATTGAAAACGAAGAAGTTGACTTTGTTAAAGATAAAATTACAAGCGAGAACTTAGTTTTGTCTTATCAATTAGAAGCTATAGAAAGATATAGAAACGCTTGTCCTTACGGCTCTTAGTCTAAAAAAATAGTTCTTAATTTGCACTCCCATAAATTAGAAATCTATAGTTTTTATCACACCTAAACTAAAAAAATCAACCGAAGGCCCTAGGCATACTTAGAAGCACCCTGCGTGCAGTCACACGGTTAGGTTAGCGCGATTCTTGTAGATGAACGTCAGCCTCCCTTCACACCCCTCTACGACAGCTTTGGTGAACCCGATGTGAAGCGTGAGGATAGTGTGCCTAGGACTTACGTTGCATTTTCAGTTTTAATTTAATTTTATCTTCTTCTTGTATGCAGGAAATTTGAAGATTGAAGCTGTGACAAAACGTGAAGAGTTTGCTATTTCCTTTTTTTCCTTGGTAAGCACCTCCACGAGAAGAAGGATCTCCAACTGGTGGAGTTTCGTTGCTTCAAACCCCCCTCATCAACATTCAAGAGAATCAAGACATAGTCATAGTCATTTTAGTTTTATGTTTAAGATTGTTTTAACGTTCACTTTCGAACCTCTTCAGCAAAGATATCATCAAGTAAGGTGTTTATTTTAAGTTCTTTATTTTTAGTGTACACACATCACTTAAAAAGAAAAGTTGTTTTCATCTGCACTTAGGATCCAAGCACTTTCATATTCGCATTAAAAGAGTATTTGAATCTTTCTTTTGTATTTAGGAAATATAATTTTTACTTAAAGCATTTAAATATCTTCATTTTAGGAAAAGCCATTATTTTTGCATCATCAAAAAGAAAAGATTTTAAGTTTTGAAAAAGAAAGATTGTTTGCTTTATTTTCATTGCATAAAGAAGAAAGCTTTTAGCATAAAAAAGAGATTAAATTTAGGTTACTTTTGATTCATAGTTAATGCTTTTCAAAGAAATTATTTTTTAAAGAAAATTAATATTAAAGTAAAGGACTTAAATCAAGAAAATTTATAAAAACTACTTTATTAGGTTTTTTGAATATAAGAGATAAATTTAGGTTTTGAAATCAAAATTATTTTAGAAAAAGAAAATTAGAAATAGTAAAGCCTAGGACTAGGGTAAAGCCATCCTTGGCTTTATCAACTAGTGATAGATTTAGGCAATTTAGAGAGCAATTAGATCCGGCTATTAGGGAACTTCTTCTCTATTCGAAACGTTATCAAAAACGCAAAATGGAGGAGATGTTTAGGAACATGATGATAGAAAAGCAAGGGACACATATAGTCCAAGCTATTCTAAAAGAAAAAGGAAAATTTACTGGATTAAACATTACAGAATACCTGGATGCATTTGAGGAGCAAGTGCAAATCCAGGGATTACCTGAAGATGTGCTAGTTGAATACTTTGGACGTGTTGTTTCTAGTTCAATTCTCGAATCTATACAAGAACATGCTGAAAAAACTTGGGAGGAATTTAGAAAGGAACTTCATAAAATGTTCTACCTCGAGGATTTTAGCCAGCACAGTCGAGAAGGTTTTCTGCGGTGGTTAAACACTGTTAAGAGTAATGAGTCTTTAACTCATCTTCACGGTGAGTTTATGAGACGTCTGGCTCAACTTCCCGAAGATGATAGAAATGCTATAAATCCAGATGTAATTATATATTTTCTTAAGATACTTAATCTAGAAGATAGGGCCGAAATTGAAAGACGAATAGAGGAGCCAGGAAAAAGGTATGGGCTAACTGATGACTGGGAGAAAGTCAAAAAAGAGATAGAGGCTGTTGCTCAAATGAAGCAAAGGCAAACGATTTTTGTATGCTAAACCTAATGCTTCGCAGCCTAGAGAGACTCCTGCTATAAGGCAAGTTCGGCTACGGCTAATAATGAAGCTGCCACTAAAGCTCCCATAGAATTTCAATTGGATATTCTATGTAAACAGATGGAAAATGTTATGAACATGCAAGCATCTCTTTCAAAAGAGGTTGCTAACTTAAATAAATAAGTTTACTCCATGAGTTTTAATGATCCAGGGGCTAGCAGTAGTGGTGCAGGGCAAGCTCTGCCTATTCAACAAGTTATGCCTCAATATGTTTCACCACAACCAGTCTTTCAGCCAGTACCACAGCAAGCTCCTCAGTTTGCTGTACAGTCACCCTTTCAAAGAAATAATGAGAAAAGAGGGACTGGCGTGAAGTGTTGTGTTTGGTGCGATAGTCAGGAGCACGCATCATTTGCTTGTGAAGAATTAAAAAGTGCTAAGGTGAATCAATTAGTCATAGAAATAGATAGACGATTATGTGACTTTAGGTCACGTCTTCCTTTGTCTGGCAATTGGGGCAAAGGAGGAATGAAAAAGCTTTATGAAAATTTAACAGTATCAGATGCAACTGCCAGTACTTCGGCTGCAAGACTAGAGCCGGTCGAGGATAGGCCTTCTTCAATGCCTAGACAAAATCCATATTCAATAGAGGCACTGGTACGAGCTAGAGACGAGATAATGTACAAGACCGCATGGAAATCTCCTGTAGATCAATCCTCTGTCTTTTCTCACATTGCTAATGTTGAGGAAAAACGGAGACGAGAAGATCAACAGGATGATGTAGAAGAAGGTGATAGGAGGATAACTAGGAGACAAACGAGAGAAGATGAAAAGAAAACTGATAAAAAAGTTCAGTTTGATGAATCAAATTTATCTCAAGAAGAGAAGAGGAAAATGATAAAGGAAGGTAAAAAGCCGACTGATGAAAATGTTCAATCGCAAGAAGAACATAAGAAATTGAAAACCTCTAAACCTGAAAATAAAGAGGATCAAAAGCAAAATGAAGAGAAAGGGAAGAAAAAGGGTAGAAGAGCTCCACGTGCTATTATGATTTCTGAGCTCGAAAAGAAAAATGATGCTAGGGAGATTTTAAATGACATTCTTCTAAAAAGTCAAGTAACGATGTCACTTGAGCAAGTGTTTTCCATAGCGAAACCAGAGTTCAAGGACAGTTTTATTCGACTTATTAGAAGAAGATGCTTTCCTTTGCCACAAGACGAAGACATGCAAGACGTGGCAGAAGAAACCCTAGCTATGAATGATGCAGTTACATTAAGTGAAAGTGACTATGAGGATGATGAAGAATTTACAACGGGTAGTGTAAATAGAAATTTTCTAGGACCCATACAACCTGATGAAGAAATGATAAAGAGTGAAAGTAAATACAATTCTACCTTCTGGGCACGAGGTACACCAGAAGTGAAGATTAGACTTGGAGATGAGAAGGATTCTTGTTTAGCTTTGGCTCTCATTGACTCAAGGTCAGAGATAAACGTGATTTCAAAAAAGTTCTTTGACAAATTTAGATGGCCAATCAATAAAGAGCACGGTTGGCGGATGAGAACAACTGATAATTGGCTCTGGTATTTTGTTGGGTGCATGTGCAAATGTTCCTATTATGATAGGTGGTGTTCGAGAAGAGTTTCACTTCTTTGTTCAAGATAATTGTTCATATGAAGTGATTCTTGGACAACCATTTATAGCTGAAATGAGGATGGAAACAAAAGCAATGAATGACGGATCAGCGTATGCAAGAATTCGATCCAAATCAGGGATGGATTCTTTGCAAGTTATGACGATTTGCCCAAATCACACTAGAAATAGAAAGAGCTTAAGAAGAAATCCCATTGACTCGATCAGTCATGTTTGTGATGATCCACTGGCTGTAAGAGAATATGGAGCATATTATGATCAAAATTTCTGCTAGACTCCACTATTGAGCGAGACAATAGTGGACATTGTTTTGATGTCTCGCCTATCAATGAACATAAGTTTGAAAATTATCTAATTTGTACTCCTACAACTAGTTTGCATTATATTACTAAAGAAAACCTTACAAAAACATTTAAAAAACAAACTGAAAAATATTTTAGACAAACCGGATTAATTTCAAGTGACGAGAAAATTGAGAGTATAATTGAATTATCAAAAAGTTCTACTTTATTAGAAGAGCTAGAAAGTGTTTCTTATGAAAATTTAGAATCAAATATGATAATTCTTAACTCTATTCAAGAGTATGAGATTATTAGTGAATTTATCCTAGAACATGAAATTAGCATAGAAACTAAATACAAAACTGTAGAAAAGAAAATAAAGCCTGTAGCTTAACCCTTACCCAAAGATAGTCATGACATACTTCGTCGAGTACTAAATGATCCTATTCTTAGAGATCGATCTAAGATAGGTCACATATTTACTGAGGAGAGTAAGAAAATTATTAAATTCGGTGATGAATTTCTTTCTCAAATTGAAAAAGAGCAGTTTTCCAAGATGATTGTTCGTCATGGTAAAGCTTTTTCTTTATTCCCTCATGAGATAGGATGTGCAGACCCAAAGTTAGTAGCTCCGATGATTATTTTCACAGTACCGCATATTCCTTGGAATCTTCGTCCGATTCCAGTTCCAAAGGCTCATTTACCTGAGCTAATGAGACTGTTAAAGGAGAAGATTGCCATGAGAATTTCGGAACCATCCTCAGCACCATACTCTAATAGGTGGTTCACGGTACCGAAAAAGAGTGGGAAGCTACACTTTATTCAGGATTTGCAGCCTGTGAATAAAGTCACTATTAGGAATGTAGGAACGGGTCCCATTGTAGATGAGTTTGCCGAGGCATTTGCTGGTCACTCCATCTATTCAATGGGAGACCTGTATTCAGGGTATGATCAGTTTCAATTAGCAATTGAGAGTCGAGATGTAACACGATGAAGACTCCTTTGGGTTTAGTACGTATGTGTACTTTACCACAAGGAGCCACAAATTCTGTGGCACACATGATGAATGCTATGAATCTGGTCCTACATGACTTTATCCCAAAAGTGACGATGCCTTTTATTGATGATATTCCAATAAAGGGGTGTGTGGAAAAAGAAAAGGATGGAAGTTTAGATTCATCTGGTTGCAAAAAGTTTGTTTCTAACCATATTTTAGATTGTGAAAAGATATTTGAAAGATTTGAAGAGGTTGGACTAACTTTCTCCCTAGAGAAATCAACTTTTGGTGTTAATGAAGTGCTAATAGTTGGGCATTTATGTGGCCATTATGGTCGTAGACCCTATCCAGCAAAAGTTGATGCCATTAGTAGGATTTCTGAGAGATGTCGCAATGTAAGTGAAGTAAGGAGATTCCTAGGTGCATGTGTTTTCTATGTCATCTGGATCCCTCACTTTGCTCATGTAGAGAATCCGCTTTATGATTTATTGAGAAAAAGAAAGAAATTCTTTTGAACTGATGAGCATTCTAGAACTATGAGGCGTCTAAAGCAATTGCTTATCAATGCTCCTGTTTTGAAACGTATTGACTATACAGGAAATAAGCCTGTAATCCTAACTGTTGACACTAGTCCTAGGGTCATTGGGCAGGATGATGAGAAGGAGCAAAGGTATGCAGTTCGCTTTGGAGCAAAGATTCTTCATGATACTCAAAAGAATTACCCTCAAATTAAGAGAGAATTATGGGGATTAGTTACAGCTTTAAAAACAGATAAAGAATAATTTATAGGAGCTAATGTAATAGTAGAGACCGATTGTCTTCCATTAATAGGTTTAATAGCTAATTGTTCCTCTCCAGATATAGCTATGCTACGATGGATAGCCTTTATTAAATTCATTAATCCTGCTTTTGTACATATATCCGGTAAACATAACACTGTCGCTGATATGCTTTCAAGAGCAAAATTTGACAATGATAGTAAAGCATTAAATAATCATATTCATTTAATAAACTATGAAACATCTACCTATACGTATGAAAGATTTAGAGAAAACGATTATGAAGGAGAGTGACGAGATATAGGAAACTATCTGAGTTCATTTCAACCTTCCCCAAGCTGGTCTTCAAATCGATTCCGGAACATCAAGAAGAAGTATTTCAACTTCTTCTTGAAAGATGGATATCTTTGGATGTTGGAGTTAGACGTCTGCGGAAGCACGCGAACAGCACAAGGAAGAAGAAGAAGCTTGGAGCACAACGCACAAGACTGAATGTATTACTAGAGAATGTACAAAGATAAGTAGCCCATTAGGGCAATAGGCGTATATACAAGCCGGGGGAAAAAAACCTCCTAAAGAGGGAAAAAAGTGCCCCGGCGGTCCTAGAGTGTTCACACACATCACTACCTAAATACATCAACAAATCCCCCCTGGGAGTGATGCGGTGAACAAGGAGCTGGCACTCATGTATAAGGAAGTGCCGAGCTATGTGGAAATCACTCCACAAAAGGAAGTAAGCCCAAAGCTTTGCAGAAAGCTTCAAACTTCTCCCTAGGCAGAGCCTTCGTGAAAAGGTCTGCAATGTTCTCCTGCGTGGGCACATATGCCAAGCTCATCTCCCCAGCAGAGAACCTCTCCCTCACATAGTGATAATGCACCTCAATGTGCTTAGTGCGAGCATGGAACACAGGGTTCCTCGCAACTGCCAATGCGCTCTGACTGTCAGTGAAGATGGTGGTGGCAGAAGACTGGCCAACACCCAAATCAGCCATAAGGCGTCTGAGCCACACACACTCAACAGTCGTTGTGAAAGCTGCCCTATACTCAGCCTCACAACTGGAAGTGGCCACAGTAGGCTGCTTCTTGCTCAACCAAGATATACATGAGCTACCAAGCATGAAGCAAAAACCACTGGTGGACACACGAGTGTCATAGCAACCAGCCCAATCTGAGTCAGAAAAAGCATGCAAATCTGGCGGTAGTGATCCCCCCTTGGGATAAAACAACCCAAGTAGCCGAGTACCACTCAAGTAGCGAAAGATGCGCTTAATCGCTTTCCAATGCGTGACTCCTGGGCAATGCATAAACCTGCTCATCTGTGAGACAACAAACTGAATATCTGGCCGAGTAATGCATAAGTAAATCAAGCATCCAACAGCCTGCTGATAGAGAACAGCATCAAATGCATCTCCAGCATCATGAAGACTCAATCGTAAACCTGTCTCCATAGGAGTGGCAATAGGCTTACAGTCTTCAAGGCCAAAACACTGCAATAATGTGTCAATATATTTCGTTTGACACAAAGTCATTCCACCATCAACTTGCATAAACTGAATGCCCAAATAGTGATGCAAATGCCCCAAATCAGACATCTCAAATGAGGCATGCAAATCAGCCTTGAAATCAGCAATATGCTTCTCAAGAGGACCAGTGAGCAGCATGTCGTCTACATAGACAACAATGATCAGAAGCACATCATTAGCACGCTTAACATATAAGGTGCTTTCAGTTGGACTCTTCTCAAAACCATGTGCAATCAGATAGGCATGTATTTTCTCATACCAAGCACGTGGTGCTTGCTTTAAACCATATAACGCCTTCTTTAACCTGCACACCTGGTTTTCATGCCCTTTCTGCACAAAGCCACGGGGCTGAAAAACATACACTTCTTCATGCAAGTCACCATTCAGAAATGCTGTTTTAATGTCCAACTGATGTACATTCCAACCATGATGGGCTGCAAGTGCACAAATGCTCCGAACAGTAGTCATACGGCATGTAGGTGCAAAGGTCTCATCAAAATCAATGCCTCTTTCCTGCGCATAACCCTTTGCAACAAGCCTAGCCTTATACCTGTCAACTGTACCATCAGGTTTACGCTTCAGCTTGTATACCCACTTAGTGCCAATGGCCTTCTTGCCAGGAGGCAAGTCACATAAAGACCATGTACCATTCTTCATTATAGCATCATATTCAGATTGCATAGCAGCCATCCAATTTTCTGAATTTTGTGCTTCATCAAAAGAAACAGGCTCATTCTCATCACAGAGACTAGATGCAGCCATAGCATAGCAATCTGATGCAAAGGAGGTACTATGAGAGCCTGAACGAGTACGATATGACAAAGGTGCATCTAATTTGCTGTCACGCAAAGTCTGCACCAGCCATTTTGGCATAGTTTTTGCCTGTTCAATATCAGCTCTCTCATCAACAAGTGCATCATGTAAATCTGCATCAGAAATGGAATGATCTGCATCATCATATGAAACCTGCAAAGGCTGAGAAGTCGCCTCATTAGGACCAGCGCTAGCCTGTCCACCTGTAAAAAGAGGCATCAAAGTATCATACATGTCTTTGGAGCTAACAGATGTCTCCTTGGTACATGAAAGCAATGGCTGAATAGCATCTTCCACAAAGACAATATCACGGCTAACCAGAATGCGTTTAGTGTGTGGATGATACAGACGATAGCCTTTACTTTCAGAACTGTACCCAACAAAAATACATTTTACTGCCTTATCATCCAATTTTCTGTGAATTTGTTCAGGCACTAATGCATATGCCAAACAACCAAAAACACGCAGATGAGCAACAGATGGCTTGCGGTCATGCCAAGCCTCATATGGAGTGATAGACTGCAACGCTTTGGTGGGACACCTGTTCAGTACATATGCTGCACACATGACAGCTTCAAGCCAGAAACTATGTGGTAAAGCCTGACTTTTGACCATGCACCTCGCCATCTCCATGAGTGACCTGTTCTTTCGTTCAGCAACTCCATTCTGTTGAGGTGTATACGGCACTGTACACTGGTGTTTTATCCCACGTTCAGCCAGAAATGCATTAAAATCTGAAGACATATATTCCCCCCCTCGATCAGAACGGAGGGTGCCCATTTTACATGCTGACAGATTTTCAGCCAAAACCAAAAACTGTTTGAAGCACATGAACACTTCGGACTTTGCTTTGAGTGGATATACCCATGCATGCCTGGAAAAATCATCAATGAAAGTCACTAAGTAAAGGTAATTTCCAAAAGAGGGTGTCTGCATAGGACCACAGACATCACTATGTACAAGCTGCAATTTCTGCATAGCCCGAACTGAACCATCTTTTGGAAAGGAAGAACGCTGCATTTTGCCCAAAATACAGCCTTCACAAACATGTTTTCCAGGTGCCTCAAGTTTGGGCAAAGAGGACACCATTTCAGATTTCTGCAGGCGTAACAAGCTAGCAAAATTCAGATGACCAAAGCGTGCATGCCAAAGCTTTGCATCTGACATAGCCTGAGAATCATGAACTGCACATGCCGAATCATTCACAGATCTTTCATAGTCTATGAGCTTATACAGCCCACGACATAAAATGCCAGAAGCAATAATCACATCGCCATTTGAGAGATCATGGACTGTACACCTGTCATCAACGAATTTCACAACCAAGCCAATCTTGGCTAATGCAGAAACTGATAACATGTTCTTTTTGATCCCTGGCACAAATAAAGCATCTGACAAAGTGAAAGAACTACCATCAGCAGTAGTCAGAATGATCTTACCAACTCCCATAACAGGATGAGAGGAGTTATTGGCGCATGTGACAGTATTCCCTGTAGGGGCCGGCTCGAGTGAAGAGAAGAAACTGCGCTGCGAGGTAATATGTTTGGTCGCCCCACTGTCAAAGTACCAAACATCTGAGTCTACTGCAGACATGCACTGATCATGAGAAGATGGGTCAAAACTGTAGACAGTAGTAAACGCCCATTCTTCTTCCTGCACAAGATTTGCAGACTTTTTTTTTGGTGTAGAGGCCTCTGCAACAACCATTCCAGCCTCTTTCTTCTTTGCCTCTTTAGCAGCCAGTTTTGGACAGTTCTTTATAATATGATCATTTCCTTTACAGTACTTGCAGAACAATTTTTGCTTTTCTGATTTCTTCTCATCTTTATCCTGGTTCTTCGATTGTGCAGCATTTGCAGATTTGTGCTTACTAGTAGAAGAGCTCCATTTTCCTTTGCCCTTCTGACTAGCCAGGAAAGCTTGATCTGCAACACGCATAATGGACCTGTTCTGCCTGGACTGATCTTCCTGCAACATAACAGAGACTAATTCCTCAAATGACAAGGCATTCGGATTGCCTTTCATCATCAATCGAGGAGTAGAGGCAAAACTCTGATATGAATCAGGAAGGCCATTCAGAACGGTCTGCACAAGTGAGCTATCTGGTATAACCTCATCAGCAGAAATCAATTGTTCCTTTAGGTCTTTGATCTTTGTAAGAAAACTGTCCATCGAATCACCTTCATTCATGTGCTCACTCTCCAACTGTTTTCGGAGGTAAGCAACACGAGCCTCATTCCTAGCGTGGTACAAAGTGGTAAGTGTATCCCAAGCATCCTTTGCTGTTCTGCAAGAGCGAATGTGAGGAATAATGGCACGTTTGACAGACAAAGCTATCAATGCATGTGCCTGGGCATCTCTGCCATCCCAACGAATCTGCTCTGCAGTAGGTGCAACAGAAACAGCAGCACGAACAGGAATCTGCGGAATATCATCTTCGACACCATCTTCATCAGCTCCAGCACCTGTATTTGCAGTACCTGTCGTTACAGGTGTAACAGGACGTCTTTCAACACCCTGCACAATGTTCCACAATCCTTTTGCAACCAGTACATGTCGCATCATATAAGCCCATAATGGGTAGTTGGTACCATCCAACTTATCCTCAACAGCCAACATACGGAATACATCACTGCTTTCAGCCATGGCCGGTGACTAAAATACCTTGATGCAGAAAATTGAATGTATCTCAAAAAGTTGAACAGAACTGCCCACACGAGTTCTGCTAGACCTGTAGCAGACTTCGAGACGCTTAAACTGGCGAACAGAAACTGGTATATACCTTTGGCACAAAAGGACGAAATAGCCTGCACAAGCACTGCGATAGTGCGTTCGGAGGCCGAAACGAGCTCAGATCGCGATTTCGGCACCACATAGCGAAGCTGTTTTGATCTCGGAAACACCTTGAGTATGCTCACCAAATTTTGTGCGAATCTGAGACTGCAAATAGAGGAGTGTCGACGGCGCCCTAGAAGAAGCATCGACCTGCTCTGATACCAATTGTTGGAGTTAGACGTCTGCGGAAGCACGCGAACAGCACAAGGAAGAAGAAGAAGCTTGGAGCACAACGCACAAGACTGAATGTATTACTAGAGAATGTACAAAGATAAGTAGCCCATTAGGGCAATAGGCGTATATACAAGCCGGGGGAAAAAAACCTCCTAAAGAGGGAAAAAAGTGCCCCGGCGGTCCTAGAGTGTTCACACACATCACTACCTAAATATACCAACATTGGAGACATGCTAGAGCTAAGGTTCGAAACCCTCAAATAGTACTAGGTTTGAAGGTTTTTCAAGTGCAAGTTATGCATGAGATGCACGAAAGCCTTTGGGCTGGTCATAAAGGCTTTGTAGCTACATATGAAAAGATTAGGGAAAGCTACTGGTGGCCGAGGACGTATGTAACTGTTAAAGAATTTGTGAGCACTTGTAGTACGTGCCAGCTACACTCCTCTGTCAAGCATAGAGATCCCCTTCACCCGACCTATCCACCTTGTATTCATTACAAGTGGGTAGTTGACCTTGTGACCATGCCTTAAAGCAATGATGGCATGAGATATATTGTTCTTGCACGAGAGGATTTGTCAAACCACATCGAAGGTAGAGCACTTCGTTCCAATACTACTTATAATGTATGCGTATTCCTTTTGGAAGAAGTATTATCCAGATTTTGATATATAGAAAAAGTAGTAGCGGATAGAGGTGAGTTAGATGCTAAAGAGGCGAGAGAATTCTTTGCACAACATGGAATTCGACTGTCTCTTACGACTGCCTATAACCCAGAAGCGAATGGTAAAATTGAACGAGGACATCCTTCCATAGTGAAGGCTATTTCTAAAGCTTGCCACGGAGATATTGGTCAATGGCCAAAATATCTCCCATTTGCTCTTTGGGCTGATCGGATGACGTACACGAGAACAACTGGTTTTATGCCGGCTGAACAAATGTATTGTCAGAAACCATTATTTCCCATTCATACTCAGGTAGTTAATTGGATGAATTTAGGTTGGAAAGATAACATTTCAAGAGAGGACTTATTAGCATTTAGAATTAAGCAATTAAAACAAGGAAATGAAAATCTTAAAGAAGCAATAAAAAAATTAAAAACATCTAGATTGAAAAATAAATCATATTTTGATAAGAAACATAGACTAAGACCGCAACCAATAGAGAGTGGTGACTGGGTGCTTGTATATGATAGTACGTTTGATACTCAATACGATGCATGTCGGAAACTAACTAAACATTGGTTCGGACCTTACATTGTTGTTTCAGTTTATGAAACAGGTACATATAAATTACGTGAATTTGATGGTTCTATGCTAAAAAATTTGATTGCAGGGAAAAGAATCAAGCTCTTTAGAAGAAGAGAAAGTAGTAAATTTGAATTGGACGAAGACTTCTTGGAGGACGATGATGAAAAAGAATAAAAATGATCAGGTGAAAGAGTTCTAAACTTTACTTACTTTTTAGTTGTTATTATGATTTTTTGATGCATTCCATGTGTAGATGTATACGTCCTTCTGATAGGAAAGGAGGATTTTAAAATTATGAAACAATGAATTTAAAACTGGAGTAGGGATGTGTGTGAAGAGAAGATAAGAATTAGAGACCCTATGGCTTTCATAAGGATAGGAGAGGGAACACTTAACTTTCGATTCCTAGTAGAAGTAAGTTTATTTTATATAGGTAGACTTCCTTAACTTCCAAACCATTTAGCTAATGAGATCCTAGTTCCTACTTTAGCATTCCTCTAGAACCTCTGCTCTGATTAGGGGTTAAGCCTTTCCCCTTAAACAAAAAAGTTGCGAAGAAAAATTAAGAAAAGAGAAAAATGAGAACATCAAGCAGTATATTAATGGCTACTGCAAGATGAGAAAAAGAAAATTAAAAAAGAAAAAGAAAAAGAAAGAAAAGAAAAAAAAAAAGGAAGTTATCATGTTTCAGTTGTGGTCTTGAAACCACTTCTGAAATTCTATACGGGCAATATGAGGCGGATTTATGCTATAGAGGAATTAGTTAGATGCATCTTATAGCAAGTGGCTAGGGAGTGAGGGATAGACCATTTATATAAAATATTTATTACTTTTGAACGGGTTAATAGAAGAGCAAGTACCACAACTGTCTGATTGATTTCTATGGAACTTTCTAAAACTTGTTTTCAATTTCATGCATTGAACAAAAACGTTTATGATTCAAGTTTGCATAATTTTAAAAGGTTTTTCTTAACTATCAGAAGATGTACTTACCTTTAGGAGCATATTTTATATAATTTTGAAGAAACTAGTTCAAGGAATATTTTTCAAAAGAATTTGATACTGCTTTCCTATTGAACTGCAGGTTGGCCCATCGAGGGCAATGTGCAGGTTTGGTGGGGGCAGATGTCGGAAGGATTTCCTCACTCGAATTGTCATATGGAAAAATAAAAATATTTTGTTTTAAAGAAAAGGAAGAAATTATATGTAGAATGAAAGGATAATTGATTTTACTCTTACTCTTGATTTTAATTTATTTATATCTTTTTGAGATCATGTCTATGTGCATTTATAAATTTAAGAATGTTCATTTGCATGTACTTATGTTTATAAGGTAATGAATAGATATTTATGTGAAAGTACTTAATTATGTATGTGTTTAAATATAAATATACTTAAAAATATATATTTATGTGTGCACTAGTGTCTATATGTTTATGTATTTTTGTGTATCTACACATGAGTAAGTATATATGGATCCTTGTTTTGTATGTTTACACTAAACCTATAATTCCTTTATATAAAAAATCTTATATATGGTACATGTGTATGATCATGAATGCTCATGGGTATGTTTATTTATTCGAGACCATCATTATATATGAGTACGTGTTTAGGTTTCTAAGGGTGGGTATATAAGTATGAGTACTACCCTAAGTACCTAAAAATTGTGTTAAGAAAATTAATAATAAATAGGTTAGTATATTTTTAGATATATGATTAGTATATAAATATCAATATTTATTTATATTTATATAAATATATATACAGTTAAATAAATAAATAAATAAATATATATATGTAAAGATAATAAATATATATATATATAATTAAATAAGAATTAGTAGATGATTAATAAGGATAATTATTTAATAATTAAAGTTATTTTAAGAGAACGTGTATCTGTTAACTAAAAACGTGTATTTGTTAACAATAGATCTTAGACTAATAAGAACTTACGTGTGCCTCAGTTGGTTAGTAGAGTTTATGTTCAAAGCATTAGTTATCTAAATCACATGCACGTGTAAGTAGTAGTTATATGTGTATTCAACTATTGAGAGAGCGCTACATTTTTTTCCTTGAATGCTTCTTCTGCAGATCATTGAAGAGATTACAAAGGAGAATACGAGAACACAAACATACGAGATTTCAAGATCACGAAATTATGATATTTGAAAATTGTTTATTAAGTTGTATAGGATTATCTATTAAGAGAATTGTATTAGCACTTATGATAAACTTTTGTATAGGCTTAAAATCCTAAAGATTTCTAGCACTTCCACTTTTCGATATAATTAAGATTTGTATAGGCTTAAATAAGATTGATTTTGAAATTCTTCATACTGTTTCTCTGAAAATTAATTGAGATATTTACTTTTTTATTTCGTATGTCTAAAAGAGATAGGATTTACAAGTAGTTCTAAACTAGTATCTACAAACGATTCTGATATTAAGAATCAAGAATTAGAAAACTTAATTATAGGAATACTACTTCTGACTTCAATTGATAGTTCGAATAATAACGAAAATATAATAATTGAAATTATTAAAGATAAAGTAGTTAACGAAACTTTACACACGTTAGATTACGATCGTCTTATTTCTAGAATTTTACCTTTAATTACCATAGTTTTGCGAGAACCGGAGGACAAGAAAGACTTATTCCCACCTAATTTAGTTAGAAAACCTAACTCAAATCAAATTGAAAACGAAGAAGTTGACTTTGTTAAAGATAAAATTACAAGCGAGAACTTAGTTTTGTCTTATCAATTAGAAACGCTTGTCCTTACGGCTCTTAGTCTAAAAAAATAGTTCTTAATTTGCACTCCCATAAATTAGAAATCTATAGTTTTTATCACACCTAAACTAAAAAAATCAACCGAAGGCCCTAGGCATACTTAGAAGCACCCTACGTGCAGTCACACGGTTAGGTTAGCGCGATTCTTGTAGATGAACGTCAGCCTCCCTTCACACCCCTCTACGACAGCTTTGGTGAACCCGATGTGAAGCGTGACGATAGTGTGCCTAGGACTTACGTTGCATTTTCAGTTTTAATTTAATTTTATCTTCTTCTTGTATGCAGGAAATTTGAAGATTGAAGCTGTGACAAAACGTGAAGAGTTTGCTATTTCCTTTTTTTCCTTGGTAAGCACCTCCACGAGAAGAAGGATCTCCAACTGGTGGAGTTTCGTTGCTTCAAACCCCCCTCATCAACATTCAAGAGAATCAAGACATAGTCATAGTCATTTTAGTTTTATGTTTAAGATTGTTTTAACGTTCACTTTCGAACCTCTTCAGCAAAGATATCATCAAGTAAGGTGTTTATTTTAAGTTCTTTATTTTTAGTGTACACACATCACTTAAAAAGAAAAGTTGTTTTCATCTGCACTTAGGATCCAAGCACTTTCATATTCGCATTAAAAGAGTATTTGAATCTTTCTTTTGTATTTAGGAAATATAATTTTTACTTAAAGCATTTAAATATCTTCATTTTAGGAAAAGCCATTATTTTTGCATCATCAAAAAG
This sequence comes from Ceratopteris richardii, assembly GCA_020310875.1. Classification (NCBI taxonomy): domain Eukaryota; kingdom Viridiplantae; phylum Streptophyta; class Polypodiopsida; order Polypodiales; family Pteridaceae; genus Ceratopteris; species Ceratopteris richardii. The sequence goes on from CM035431.1 coordinate 49,667,559, forward strand.
AAAAGATTTTAAGTTTTGAAAAAGAAAGATTGTTTGCTTTATTTTCATTGCATAAAGAAGAAAGCTTTTAGCATAAAAAAGAGATTAAATTTAGGTTACTTTTGATTCATAGTTAATGCTTTTCAAAGAAATTATTTTTTAAAGAAAATTAATATTAAAGTAAAGGACTTAAATCAAGAAAATTTATAAAAACTACTTTATTAGGTTTTTTGAATATAAGAGATAAATTTAGGTTTTGAAATCAAAATTATTTTAGAAAAAGAAAATTAGAAATAGTAAAGCCTAGGACTAGGGTAAAGCCATCCTTGGCTTTATCAACTAGTGATAGATTTAGGCAATTTAGAGAGCAATTAGATCCGGCTATTAGGGAACTTCTTCTCTATTCGAAACGTTATCAAAAACGCAAAATGGAGGAGATGTTTAGGAACATGATGATAGAAAAGCAAGGGACACATATAGTCCAAGCTATTCTAAAAGAAAAAGGAAAATTTACTGGATTAAACATTACAGAATACCTGGATGCATTTGAGGAGCAAGTGCAAATCCAGGGATTACCTGAAGATGTGCTAGTTGAATACTTTGGACGTGTTGTTTCTAGTTCAATTCTCGAATCTATACAAGAACACGCTGAAAAAACTTGGGAGGAATTTAGAAAGGAACTTCATAAAATGTTCTACCTCGAGGATTTTAGCCAGCACAGTCGAGAAGGTTTTCTGCGGTGGTTAAACACTGTTAAGAGTAATGAGTCTTTAACTCATCTTCACGGTGAGTTTATGAGACGTCTGGCTCAACTTCCCGAAGATGATAGAAATGCTATAAATCCAGATGTAATTATATATTTTCTTAAGATACTTAATCTAGAAGATAGGGCCGAAATTGAAAGACGAATAGAGGAGCCAGGAAAAAGGTATGGGCTAACTGATGACTGGGAGAAAGTCAAAAAAGAGATAGAGGCTGTTGCTCAAATGAAGCAAAGGCAAACGATTTTGTATGCTAAACCTAATGCTTTGCAGCCTAGAGAGACTCCTGCTATAAGGCAAGTTGATATGCCAATGCCTACTGCTATGGCTACGGCTAATAATGAAGCTGCCACTAAAGCTCCCATAGAATTTCAATTGGATATTCTATGTAAACAGATGGAAAATGTTATGAACATGCAAGCATCTCTTTCAAAAGAGGTTGCTAACTTAAATAAATAAGTTTACTCCATGAGTTTTAATGATCCAGGGGCTAGCAGTAGTGGTGCAGGGCAAGCTCTGCCTATTCAACAAGTTATGCCTCAATATGTTTCACCACAACCAGTCTTTCAGCCAGTACCACAGCAAGCTCCTCAGTTTGCTGTACAGTCACCCTTTCAAAGAAATAATGAGAAAAGAGGGACTGGCGTGAAGTGTTGTGTTTGGTGCGATAGTCAGGAGCACGCATCATTTGCTTGTGAAGAATTAAAAAGTGCTAAGGTGAATCAATTAGTCATAGAAATAGATAGACGATTATGTGACTTTAGGTCACGTCTTCCTTTGTCTGGCAATTGGGGCAAAGGAGGAATGAAAAAGCTTTATGAAAATTTAACAGTATCAGATGCAACTGCCAGTACTTCGGCTGCAAGACTAGAGCCGGTCGAGGATAGGCCTTCTTCAATGCCTAGACAAAATCCATATTCAATAGAGGCACTGGTACGAGCTAGAGACGAGATAATGTACAAGACCGCATGGAAATCTCCTGTAGATCAATCCTCTGTCTTTTCTCACATTGCTAATGTTGAGGAAAAACGGAGACGAGAAGATCAACAGGATGATGTAGAAGAAGGTGATAGGAGGATAACTAGGAGACAAACGAGAGAAGATGAAAAGAAAACTGATAAAAAAGTTCAGTTTGATGAATCAAATTTATCTCAAGAAGAGAAGAGGAAAATGATAAAGGAAGGTAAAAAGCCGACTGATGAAAATGTTCAATCGCAAGAAGAACATAAGAAATTGAAAACCTCTAAACCTGAAAATAAAGAGGATCAAAAGCAAAATGAAGAGAAAGGGAAGAAAAAGGGTAGAAGAGCTCCACGTGCTATTATGATTTCTGAGCTCGAAAAGAAAAATGATGCTAGGGAGATTTTAAATGACATTCTTCTAAAAAGTCAAGTAACGATGTCACTTGAGCAAGTGTTTTCCATAGCGAAACCAGAGTTCAAGGACAGTTTTATTCGACTTATTAGAAGAAGATGCTTTCCTTTGCCACAAGACGAAGACATGCAAGACGTGGCAGAAGAAACCCTAGCTATGAATGATGCAGTTACATTAAGTGAAAGTGACTATGAGGATGATGAAGAATTTACAACGGGTAGTGTAAATAGAAATTTTCTAGGACCCATACAACCTGATGAAGAAATGATAAAGAGTGAAAGTAAATACAATTCTACCTTCTGGGCACGAGGTACACCAGAAGTGAAGATTAGACTTGGAGATGAGAAGGATTCTTGTTTAGCTTTGGCTCTCATTGACTCAAGGTCAGAGATAAACGTGATTTCAAAAAAGTTCTTTGACAAATTTAGATGGCCAATCAATAAAGAGCACGGTTGGCGGATGAGAACAACTGATAATTGGCTCTGGTATTTTGTTGGGTGCATGTGCAAATGTTCCTATTATGATAGGTGGTGTTCGAGAAGAGTTTCACTTCTTTGTTCAAGATAATTGTTCATATGAAGTGATTCTTGGACAACCATTTATAGCTGAAATGAGGATGGAAACAAAAGCAATGAATGACGGATCAGCGTATGCAAGAATTCGATCCAAATCAGGGATGGATTCTTTGCAAGTTATGACGATTTGCCCAAATCACACTAGAAATAGAAAGAGCTTAAGAAGAAATCCCATTGACTCGATCAGTCATGTTTGTGATGATCCACTGGCTGTAAGAGAATATGGAGCATATTATGATCAAAATTTCTGCTAGACTCCACTATTGAGCGAGACAATAGTGGACATTGTTTTGATGTCTCGCCTATCAATGAACATAAGTTTGAAAATTATCTAATTTGTACTCCTACAACTAGTTTGCATTATATTACTAAAGAAAACCTTACAAAAACATTTAAAAAACAAACTGAAAAATATTTTAGACAAACCGGATTAATTTCAAGTGACGAGAAAATTGAAAGTATAATTGAATTATCAAAAAGTTCTACTTTATTAGAAGAGCTAGAAAGTGTTTCTTATGAAAATTTAGAATCAAATATGATAATTCTTAACTCTATTCAAGAGTATGAGATTATTAGTGAATTTATCCTAGAACATGAAATTAGCATAGAAACTAAATACAAAACTGTAGAAAAGAAAATAAAGCCTGTAGCTTAACCCTTACCCAAAGATAGTCATGACATACTTCGTCGAGTACTAAATGATCCTATTCTTAGAGATCGATCTAAGATAGGTCACATATTTACTGAGGAGAGTAAGAAAATTATTAAATTCGGTGATGAATTTCTTTCTCAAATTGAAAAAGAGCAGTTTTCCAAGATGATTGTTCGTCATGGTAAAGCTTTTTCTTTATTCCCTCATGAGATAGGATGTGCAGACCCAAAGTTAGTAGCTCCGATGATTATTTTCACAGTACCGCATATTCCTTGGAATCTTCGTCCGATTCCAGTTCCAAAGGCTCATTTACCTGAGCTAATGAGACTGTTAAAGGAGAAGATTGCCATGAGAATTTCGGAACCATCCTCAGCACCATACTCTAATAGGTGGTTCACGGTACCGAAAAAGAGTGGGAAGCTACACTTTATTCAGGATTTGCAGCCTGTGAATAAAGTCACTATTAGGAATGTAGGAACGGGTCCCATTGTAGATGAGTTTGCCGAGGCATTTGCTGGTCACTCCATCTATTCAATGGGAGACCTGTATTCAGGGTATGATCAGTTTCAATTAGCAATTGAGAGTCGAGATGTAACACGATGAAGACTCCTTTGGGTTTAGTACGTATGTGTACTTTACCACAAGGAGCCACAAATTCTGTGGCACACATGATGAATGCTATGAATCTGGTCCTACATGACTTTATCCCAAAAGTGACGATGCCTTTTATTGATGATATTCCAATAAAGGGGTGTGTGGAAAAAGAAAAGGATGGAAGTTTAGATTCATCTGGTTGCAAAAAGTTTGTTTCTAACCATATTTTAGATTGTGAAAAGATATTTGAAAGATTTGAAGAGGTTGGACTAACTTTCTCCCTAGAGAAATCAACTTTTGGTGTTAATGAAGTGCTAATAGTTGGGCATTTATGTGGCCATTATGGTCGTAGACCCTATCCAGCAAAAGTTGATGCCATTAGTAGGATTTCTGAGAGATGTCGCAATGTAAGTGAAGTAAGGAGATTCCTAGGTGCATGTGTTTTCTATGTCATCTGGATCCCTCACTTTGCTCATGTAGAGAATCCGCTTTATGATTTATTGAGAAAAAGAAAGAAATTCTTTTGAACTGATGAGCATTCTAGAACTATGAGGCGTCTAAAGCAATTGCTTATCAATGCTCCTGTTTTGAAACGTATTGACTATACAGGAAATAAGCCTGTAATCCTAACTGTTGACACTAGTCCTAGGGTCATTGGGCAGGATGATGAGAAGGAGCAAAGGTATGCAGTTCGCTTTGGAGCAAAGATTCTTCATGATACTCAAAAGAATTACCCTCAAATTAAGAGAGAATTATGGGGATTAGTTACAGCTTTAAAAACAGATAAAGAATAATTTATAGGAGCTAATGTAATAGTAGAGACCGATTGTCTTCCATTAATAGGTTTAATAGCTAATTGTTCCTCTCCAGATATAGCTATGCTACGATGGATAGCCTTTATTAAATTCATTAATCCTGCTTTTGTACATATATCCGGTAAACATAACACTGTCGCTGATATGCTTTCAAGAGCAAAATTTGACAATGATAGTAAAGCATTAAATAATCATATTCATTTAATAAACTATGAAACATCTACCTATACGTATGAAAGATTTAGAGAAAACGATTATGAAGGAGAGTGACGAGATATAGGAAACTATCTGAGTTCATTTCAACCTTCCCCAAGCTGGTCTTCAAATCGATTTCGGAACATCAAGAAGAAGTATTTCAACTTCTTCTTGAAAGATGGATATCTTTGGATGTTGGAGTTAGACGTCTGCGGAAGCACGCGAACAGCACAAGGAAGAAGAAGAAGCTTGGAGCACAACGCACAAGACTGAATGTATTACTAGAGAATGTACAAAGATAAGTAGCCCATTAGGGCAATAGGCGTATATACAAGCCGGGGGAAAAAAACCTCCTAAAGAGGGAAAAAAGTGCCCCGGCGGTCCTAGAGTGTTCACACACATCACTACCTAAATATATCAACAAATCCCCCCTGGGAGTGATGCGGTGAACAAGGAGCTGGCACTCATGTATAAGGAAGTGCCGAGCTATGTGGAAATCACTCCACAAAAGGAAGTAAGCCCAAAGCTTTGCAGAAAGCTTCAAACTTCTCCCTAGGCAGAGCCTTCGTGAAAAGGTCTGCAATGTTCTCCTGCGTGGGCACATATGCCAAGCTGATCTCCCCAGCAGAGAACCTCTCCCTCACATAGTGATAATGCACCTCAATGTGCTTAGTGCGAGCATGGAACACAGGGTTCCTCGCAACTGCCAATGCGCTCTGACTGTCAGTGAAGATGGTGGTGGCAGAAGACTGGCCAACACCCAAATCAGCCATAAGGCGTCTGAGCCACACACACTCAACAGTCGTTGTGAAAGCTGCCCTATACTCAGCCTCACAACTAGAAGTGGCCACAGTAGGCTGCTTCTTGCTCAACCAAGATATACATGAGCTACCAAGCATGAAGCAAAAACCACTGGTGGACACACGAGTGTCATAGCAACCAGCCCAATCTGAGTCAGAAAAAGCATGCAAATCTGGCGGTAGTGATCCCCCCTTGGGATAAAACAACCCAAGTAGCCGAGTACCACTCAAGTAGCGAAAGATGCGCTTAACCGCTTTCCAATGCGTGACTCCTGGGCAATGCATAAACCTGCTCATCTGTGAGACAACAAACTGAATATCTGGCCGAGTAATGCATAAGTAAATCAAGCATCCAACAGCCTGCTGATAGAGAACAGCATCAAATGCATCTCCAGCATCATGAAGACTCAATCGTAAACCTGTCTCCATAGGAGTGGCAATAGGCTTACAGTCTTCAAGGCCAAAACACTGCAATAATGTGTCAATATATTTCGTTTGACACAAAGCCATTCCACCATCAACTTGCATAAACTGAATGCCCAAACAGTGATGCAAATGCCCCAAATCAGACATCTCAATAGACAACAATGATCAGAAGCACATCATTAGCACGCTTAACATATAAGGTGCTTTCAGTTGGACTGTTCTCAAAACCATGTGCAATCAGATAGGCATGTATTTTCTCATACCAAGCACGTGGTGCTTGCTTTAAACCATATAACGCCTTCTTTAACCTGCACACCTGGTTTTCATGCCCTTTCTGCACAAAGCCACGGGGCTGAAAAACATACACTTCTTCATGCAAGTCACCATTCAGAAATGCTGTTTTAATGTCCAACTGATGTACATTCCAACCATGATGGGCTGCAAGTGCACAAATGCTCCGAACAGTAGTCATACGGCATGTAGGTGCAAAGGTCTCATCAAAATCAATGCCTCTTTCCTGCGCATAACCCTTTGCAACAAGCCTAGCCTTATACCTGTCAACTGTAGCATCAGGTTTACGCTTCAGCTTGTATACCCACTTAGTGCCAATGGCCTTCTTGCCAGGAGGCAAGTCACATAAAGACCATGTACCATTCTTCATTATAGCATCATATTCAGATTGCATAGCAGCCATCCAATTTTCTGAATTTTGTGCTTCATCAAAAGAAACAGGCTCATTCTCATCACAGAGACTAGATGCAGCCATAGCATAGCAATCTGATGCAAAGGAGGTACTATGAGAGCCTGAACGAGTACGATATGACAAAGGTGCATCTAATTTGCTGTCACGCAAAGTCTGCACCAGCCATTTTGGCATAGTTTTTGCCTGTTCAATATCAGCTCTCTCATCAACAAGTGCATCATGTAAATCTGCATCAGAAATGGAATGATCTGCATCATCATATGAAACCTGCAAAGGCTGAGAAGTCGCCTCATTAGGACCAGCGCTAGCCTGTCCACCTGTAAAAAGAGGCATCAAAGTATCATACATGTCTTTGGAGCTAACAGATGTCTCCTTGGTACATGAAAGCAATGGCTGAATAGCATCTTCCACAAAGACAATATCACGGCTAACCAGAATGCGTTTAGTGTGTGGATGATACAGACGATAGCCTTTACTTTCAGAACTGTACCCAATAAAAATACATTTTACTGCCTTATCATCCAATTTTCTGTGATGTTGTTCAGGCACTAATGCATATGCCAAACAACCAAAAACACGCAGATGAGCAACAGATGGCTTGCGGTCATGCCAAGCCTCATATGGAGTGATAGACTGCAACGCTTTGGTGGGACACCTGTTCAGTACATATGCTGCACACATGACAGCTTCAAGCCAGAAACTATGTGGTAAAGCCTGACTTTTGACCATGCACCTCGCCATCTCCATGAGTGACCTGTTCTTTCGTTCAGCAACTCCATTCTGTTGAGGTGTATACGGCACTGTACACTGGTGTTTTATCCCACGTTCAGCCAGAAATGCATTAAAATCTGAAGACATATATTCCCCCCCTCGATCAGAACGGAGGGTGCCCATTTTACATGCTGACAGATTTTCAGCCAAAACCAAAAACTGTTTGAAGCACATGAACACTTCGGACTTTGCTTTGAGTGGATATACCCATGCATGCCTGGAAAAATCATCAATGAAAGTCACGAAGTAAAGGTAATTTCCAAAAGAGGGTGTCTGCATAGGACCACAGACATCACTATGTACAAGCTGCAATTTCTGCATAGCCCGAACTGAACCATCTTTTGGAAAGGAAGAATGCTGCATTTTGCCCAAAATACAGCCTTCACAAACATGTTTTCCAGGTGCCTCAAGTTTGGGCAAAGAGGACACCATTTCAGATTTCTGCAGGCGTAACAAGCTAGCAAAATTCAGATGACCAAAGCGTGCATGCCAAAGCTTTGCATCTGACATAGCCTGAGAATCATGAACTGCACATGCCGAATCATTCACAGATCTTTCATAGTCTATGAGCTTATACAGCCCACAACATAAAATGCCAGAAGCAATAATCACATCGCCATTTGAGAGATCATGGACTGTACAACTGTCATCAACGAATTTCACAACCAAGCCAATCTTGGCTAATGCAGAAACTGATAACATGTTCTTTTTGATCCCTGGCACAAATAAAGCATCTGACAAAGTGAAAGAACTACCATCAGCAGTAGTCAGAATGATCTTACCAACTCCCATAACAGGATGAGAGGAGTTATTGGCGCATGTGACAGTATTCCCTGTAGGGGCCGGCTCGAGTGAAGAGAAGAAACTGCGCTGCGAGGTAATATGTTTGGTCGCCCCACTGTCAAAGTACCAAACATCTGAGTCTACTGCAGACATGCACTGATCATGAGAAGATGGGTCAAAACTGCAGACAGTAGTAAACGCCCATTCTTCTTCCTGCACAAGATTTGCAGACTCTGTTTTTGGTGTAGAGGCCTCTGCAACAACCATTCCAGCCTCTTTCTTCTTTGCCTCTTTAGCAGCCAGTTTTGGACAGTTCTTTATAATATGATCATTTCCTTTACAGTACTTGCAGAACAATTTTTGCTTTTCTGATTTCTTCTCATCTTTATCCTGGTTCTTCGATTGTGCAGCATTTGCAGATTTGTGCTTACTAGTAGAAGAGCTCCATTTTCCTTTGCCCTTCTGACTAGCCAGGAAAGCTTGATCTGCAACACGCATAATGGACCTGTTCTGCCTGGACTGATCTTCCTGCAACAGAACAGAGACTAATTCCTCAAATGACAAGGCATTCGGATTGCCTTTCATCATCAATCGAGGAGTAGAGGCAAAACTCTGATATGAATCAGGAAGACCATTCAGAACGGTCTGCACAAGTGAGCTATCTGGTATAACCTCATCAGCAGAAATCAATTGTTCCTTCAGGTCTTTGATCTTTGTAAGAAAACTGTCCATCGAATCACCTTCATTCATGTGCTCACTCTCCAAGTGTTTTCGGAGGTAAGCAACACGAGCCTCATTCCTAGCCTGGTACAAAGTGGTAAGTGTATCCCAAGCATCCTTTGCTGTTCTGCAAGAGCGAATGTGAGGAATAATGGCACGTTTGACAGACAAAGCTATCAATGCATGTGCCTGGGCATCTCTGCCATCCCAACGAATCTGCTCTACAGTAGGTGCAACAGAAACAGCAGCACGAACAGGAATCTGTGGAATATCATCTTCGACACCATCTTCATCAGCTCCAGCACCTGTATTTGCAGTACCTGTCGTTACAGGTGTAACAGGACGTCTTTCAACACCCTGCACAATGTTCCACAATCCTTTTGCAACCAGTACATGTCGCATCATATAAGCCCATAATGGGTAGTTGGTACCATCCAACTTATCCTCAACAGCCAACATACGGAATACATCACTGCTTTCAGCCATGGCCGGTGACTAAAATACCTTGATGCAGAAAATTGAATGTATCTCAAAAAGTTGAACAGAACTGCCCACACGAGTTCTGCTAGACCTGTAGCAGACTTCGAGACGCTTAAACTGGCGAACAGAAACTGGTATATACCTTTGGCACAAAAGGACGAAATAGCCTGCACAAGCACTGCGATAGTGCGTTCGGAGGCCGAAACGAGCTCAGATCGCGATTTCGGCACCACATAGCGAAGCTGTTTTGATCTCGGAAACACCCTGAGTATGCTCACCAAATTTTGTGCGAATCTGAGACTGCAAACAGAGGAGTGTCGACGGCGCCCTAGAAGAAGCAACGACCTGCTCTGATACCAATTGTTGGAGTTAGACGTCTGCGGAAGCACGCGAACAGCACAAGGAAGAAGAAGAAGCTTGGAGCACAACGCACAAGACTGAATGTATTACTAGAGAATGTACAAAGATAAGTAGCCCATTAGGGCAATAGGCGTATATACAAGCCGGGGGAAAAAAACCTCCTAAAGAGGGAAAAAAGTGCCCCGGCGGTCCTAGAGTGTTCACACACATCACTACCTAAATATACCAACATTGGAGACATGCTAGAGCTAAGGTTCGAAACCCTCAAATAGTACTAGGTTTGAAGGTTTTTCAAGTGCAAGTTATGCATGAGATGCACGAAAGCCTTTGGGCTGGTCATAAAGGCTTTGTAGCTACATATGAAAAGATTAGGGAAAGCTACTGGTGGCCGAGGACGTATGTAACTGTTAAAGAATTTGTGAGCACTTGTAGTACGTGCCAGCTACACTCCTCTGTCAAGCATAGAGATCCCCTTCACCCGACCTATCCACCTTGTATTCATTACAAGTGGGTAGTTGACCTTGTGACCATGCCTTAAAGCAATGATGGCATGAGATATATTGTTCTTGCACGAGAGGATTTGTCAAACCACATCGAAGGTAGAGCACTTCGTTCCAATACTACTTATAATGTATGCGTATTCCTTTTGGAAGAAGTATTATCCAGATTTTGATATATAGAAAAAGTAGTAGCGGATAGAGGTGAGTTAGATGCTAAAGAGGCGAGAGAATTCTTTGCACAACATGGAATTCGACTGTCTCTTACGACTGCCTATAACCCAGAAGCGAATGGTAAAATTGAACGAGGACATCCTTCCATAGTGAAGGATATTTCTAAAGCGTGCCACGGAGATATTGGTCAATGGCCAAAATATCTCCCATTTGCTCTTTGGGCTGATCGGATGACGTACACGAGAACAACTGGTTTTATGCCGGCTGAACAAATGTATTGTCAGAAACCATTATTTCCCATTCATACTCAGGTAGTTAATTGGATGAATTTAGGTTGGAAAGATAACATTTCAAGAGAGGACTTATTAGCATTTAGAATTAAGCAATTAAAACAAGGAAATGAAAATCTTAAAGAAGCAATAAAAAAATTAAAAACATCTAGATTGAAAAATAAATCATATTTTGATAAGAAACATAGACTAAGACCACAACCAATAGAGAGTGGTGACTGGGTGCTTGTATATGATAGTACGTTTGATACTCAATACGATGCACGTCGGAAACTAACTAAACATTGGTTCGGACCTTACATTGTTGTTTCAGTTTATGAAACAGGTACATATAAATTACGTGATTTTGATGGTTCTATGCTAAAAAATTTGATTGCAGGGAAAAGAATCAAGCTCTTTAGAAGAAGAGAAAGTAGTAAATTTGAATTGGACGAAGACTTCTTGGAGGACGATGATGAAAAAGAATAAAAATGATCAGGTGAAAGAGTTCTAAACTTTACTTACTTTTTAGTTGTTATTATGATTTTTTGATGCATTCCATGTGTAGATGTATACGTCCTTCTGATAGGAAAGGAGGATTTTAAAATTATGAAACAATGAATTTAAAACTGGAGTAGGGATGTGTGTGAAGAGAAGATAAGAATTAGAGACCCTATGGCTTTCATAAGGATAGGAGAGGGAACACTTAACTTTCGATTCCTAGTAGAAGTAAGTTTATTTTATATAGGTAGACTTCCTTAACTTCCAAACCATTTAGCTAATGAGATCCTAGTTCCTACTTTAGCATTCCTCTAGAACCTCTGCTCTGATTAGTGGTTAAGCCTTTCCCCTTAAACAAAAAATTTGCGAAGAAAAATTAAGAAAAGAGAAAAATGAGAACATCAAGCAGTATATTAATGGCTACTGCAAGATGAGAAAAAGAAAATTAAAAAAGAAAAAGAAAAAGAAAGAAAAGAAAAAAAAAAAGGAAGTTATCATGTTTCAGTTGTGGTCTTGAAACCACTTCTGAAATTCTATACGGGCAATATGAGGCGGATTTATGCTATAGAGGAATTAGTTAGATGCATCTTATAGCAAGTGGCTAGGGAGTGAGGGATAGACCATTTATATAAAATATTTATTACTTTTGAACGGGTTAATAGAAGAGCAAGTACCACAACTGTCTGATTGATTTCTATGGAACTTTCTAAAACTTGTTTTCAATTTCATGCATTGAACGAAAACGTTTATGATTCAAGTTTGCATAATTTTAAAAGGTTTTTCTTAACTATCAGAAGATGTCCTTCCCTTTAGGAGCATATTTTATATAATTTTGAAGAAACTAGTTCAAGGAATATTTTTCAAAAGAATTTGATACTGCTTTCCTATTGAACTGCAGGTTGGCCCATCGAGGGCAATGTGCAGGTTTGGTGGGGGCAGATGTCGGAAGGATTTCCTCACTCGAATTGTCATATGGAAAAATAAAAATATTTTGTTTTAAAGAAAAGGAAGAAATTATATGTAGAATGAAAGGATAATTGATTTTACTCTTACTCTTGATTTTAATTTATTTATATCTTTTTGAGATCATGTCTATGTGCATTTATAAATTTAAGAATGTTCATTTGCATGTACTTATGTTTATAAGGTAATGAATAGATATTTATGTGAAAGTACTTAATTATGTATGTGTTTAAATATAAATATACTTAAAAATATATATTTATGTGTGCACTAGTGTCTATATGTTTATGTATTTTTGTGTATCTACACATGAGTAAGTATATATGGATCCTTGTTTTGTATGTTTACACTAAACCTATAATTCCTTTATATAAAAAATCTTATATATGGTACATGTGTATGATCATGAATGCTCATGGGTATGTTTATTTATTCGAGACCATCATTATATATGAGTACGTGTTTAGGTTTCTAAGGGTGGGTATATAAGTATGAGTACTACCCTAAGTACCTAAAAATTGTGTTAAGAAAATTAATAATAAATAGGTTAGTATATTTTTAGATATATGATTAGTATATAAATATCAATATTTATTTATATTTATATAAATACATATACAGTTAAATAAATAAATAAATATATATATATATGTAAAGATAATAAATATATCTTAGATATAAGTTATTTAATTAAAAAAGAATTAGTAGATGATTAATAAGGATAACTATTTAATAATTAAAGTTATTTTAAGAGAACGTGTATCTGTTAACTAAAAACGTGTATTTGTTAACAATAGATCTTAGACTAATAAGAACTTACGTGTGCCTCAGTTGGTTAGTAGAGTTTATGTTCAAAGCATTAGTTATCTAAATCACATGCACGTGTAAGTAGTAGTTATATGTGTATTTAACTATTGAGAGAGCGCTACATTTTTTTTCTTGAATGCTTCTTCTGCAGATCATTGAAGAGATTACAAAGGAGAATACGAGAACACAAACATACGAGATTTCAAGATCACGAAATTATGATATTTGAAAATTGTTTATTAAGCTGTATAGGATTATCTATTAAGAGAATTGTATTAGCACTTATGATAAACTTTTGTATAGGCTTAAAATCCTAAAGATTTCTAGCACTTCCACTTTTCGATATAATTAAGATTTGTATAGGCTTAAATAAGATTGATTTTGAAATTCTTCATACTGTTTCTCTGAAAATTAATTGAGATCTTTACTTTTTTATTTCGTATGTCTAAAAGAGATAGGATCTACAAGTAGTTCTAAACTAGTATCTACAAACGATTTTGATATTAAGAATCAAGAATTAGAAAACTTAATTATAAGAACACTACTTCCAACTTCAATTGATAGTTCGAATAATAACGAAAATATAATAATTGAAGTTATTAAAGATAAAGTAGTTAACGAAACTTTACACACGTTAGATTACGATTGTCTTATTTCTAGAATTTTACCTTTAATTACCATAGTTTTGCCAGAATCGGAGGACAAGAAAGACTTATTCCCACCTAATTTAGTTAGAAAACCTAACTCAAATCAAATTGAAAACGAAGAAGTTGACTTTGTTAAAGATAAAATTACAAGCGAGAACTTAGTTTTGTCTTATCAATTAGAAGCTATAGAAAGATATAGAAACGCTCGTCCTTATGGCTCTTAGTCTAAAAAAATAGTTCTTAATTTGCACTCCCATAAATTAGAAATCTATAGTTTTTATCACACCTAAACTGAAAAAATCAACCGAAGGCCCTAGGCATACTTAGAAGCATATAAAACTTTAAGGCTATGGTGGAAAAGCAAACAGAGAAGTATATTCAGACATTGACATCTAATGGAGGAGTGAATACATGTCAAATGACTTCAATAACTTTCTAAAAAGTCATGGAATTCGACAAAAACTCGTGAAGGTACACACCACAACATAATGGGATTGCTGAACATAGAAATAGACATATGCAAAAATAGCAAGACCCTTGATGGCTGAGAAAAATATGCCTCATTGTTATTGGGCAGAAGTTGTGCACACTACTATATATTATGAACAGAACTCCAATTGTTGTTGTAGATCAGGTTACATCTAAAGAGAAGTTTACGAGTAAAAATTCGGGCTTATCACATATGAAAGTATTTGGTTTTATTGCGTATGTACATGTTCCCGATGAGTTGAGGATGAAATTTGATCCAAAAGCAAAAAGATGTATCTTCATTTGGTATTCCCTTGAGAAAAAGGGATATAAATGTTACACCCCACTCACATGACATGTGAAGGCAAGCAAAGATTTGGTGTTTGATGAAATGTCAAGCTTCTATGCAGATTCCAAAGAAGGACTTAATCTTGACTCAAATGACAAAGGAAATGTTAAAAATTGAAGTGCATAATCTCAAGTTTTGAGTGGACATGATGTGTCACCAAACAATAATTCTAACACAAATCCATGGTGTGGAAGATTGTGTGGAAACTTTAGTCCAATAAATTCATCGGCTACATCCAAGAAAGGTAAAGAAAAGGTTTCTGTTGGTAATAAAACATCTAGAGGTTTTGAAGACATTGATGGAGATTCAAGTGGTTTAGAAAAGAGCCTTGATGAGGAACTTGGATTGCCCTCTGTGAGGATTCCATGAGTAAGAAAGGCATATGCAGATGATACAACAAGAAGAAGTGATCTAGGACTAAGATGATCCAAGAGGATGCAAAATTTAGTGCAATGATTGACGTATGGTATTTACATGGCTTGTCATTGTGCCTACATGACCATGGTGATACAAGATGCTGAACCTTCTTGTTTTGAAGATGCAATTGGAAATGCAAATTAGGAGAAAGATTTGGATGAGGAGATGGTTGCACTTTATGGAAATGAAACATGGAAGTTGGTTCCGTTGCCGTGATTGGTAGCAAAAGGATATGCAACTTTTAGTCCTATAGTTAATATTTCTACTATCAAAGCACTTGTTGCATTAGCTATAAAAAAAGGATGGATTTTGCATCAGATGGATGTGAAGAATGCTCACTACAACATATGAAGGGCATATTGATGTTCATACCGACAGTCATGCCTCAACATCGGTATGACCATTGAAAATGCTTGAAAAACCATGGAGGCAATAGTGATTGTCATTTAATCATCGGTATGTTCTTTAAAAATCAGTGCTCGATATGCATGTCAAAAATGCACGGTGCGAGTATGAGCGTCAGAATGCGTGTCAGTATATGCATGGGTAATTTGTTGGAAATTACCGATGCTCATACCGACAGTATGTTTTAACCACATTTGAGAGCAAAAATTTGACATTTACTCGCATTTTGAACTAAATTCTGCTACTGTCGAGTTTGCATACGCGAACTACATTCTCAGCATATTATGTACACACATCTCTCTCTCTCTCTCCCTTTCTCTTCACACACCTCTCTCTTTTTGTAGATCTCGAATTTTGGTAAGTATCACACATACTCTAGCACCCTTTCTCTTTCTCTGTGTTTTCCCTTTTCTAATTTCTTTTCTCCTTAGTTTTGCAAGAACTTTTTGGCATCAATTTTTTGGAATTCGATGAAGGATAACATTAAGTGGACTTTGATGACAATGATCCAAAGAATTAAATCGATGTAAGTGATTGTTTTGTTCTTGATTGACATAGAGTGAGAAAGAGAGAGAGATGAAAGAAAGAGAGATATCTAGAGAAACATAGAGAGAGAGATGAGAGAGAGAGAGAAACATAGATAAAAGAGAGAGAGAGAGATGAGAGAGAGAGAATGAGAGAGAGATATGAAATAGAAAGAGAGAGAGAGAGATGCATGCATACATACATATACACACACATTTATACATACACACATAAACATACATACATGTGTACACACACGTATACATACACACACATATGCATACACATACTCACATACATATGACATACACACATGCATATTACATACACACTCACATGGATATTACATACACACGTGCATATACATACCCACACATGTATGGATACTCACATGCATATGCATACATATATACACACACATATGCATACACGCATATACATACATAGAGTTACACACACACATATACATGCACACATGCATATGCATACTCATACTCACATACATACATGTACACACACACATGTATACATACACACATGCATATGCATACATACATACACACATGCATATGCATACATACATACACACATGCATATGCATACATACATACACACATACTCACATACATATTACATACACACATGCATATTACATACACACATGCATGTTACATACACACTCACATACATATTACATACGCACATGCATATACATACACACACATATATGCATACTCACATGCATATGCATACATACATACATACACACACATATGCATACACACATATACATACATACGTGTACAAACACATGCATATGCATACATACACATACTCAGATACATATTACATACACACATGCATATTACATACACACATGCATATACATACACACACACATATGCATATTCATACTCACATACATACATGTACACACACATGCATATGCATACATACATACACACACATATGCATACACATACTCACATACATATTACATACACACATGCATATTACATACACACTCACATACATATTACATACACACATGCATATACATACACACACATATATGCATACTCACATCAATATGCATACATACATACACACATATGCATACACACATATACATACACACATGTACACACACACATATACATACACACATGCATATGCATACATACACATACTCACATACATATTACATACACACATGCATATACATACACACACATATGCATACTCATACTCACATACATACATGTACACACACATATACATACATACATGTACACACACACATATATACATACACACATGCATATGCATACATACATACATAAATACACACACACATATGCATACACATACTCACATACATATTACATACACACATACATATTGCATACACACATGCATATGCATACACACACATATATGCATACTTAGATTCATATGCATACATACATACATACACACACATATACATACATAGATGTACACACACATGCATATGCATACATACACACACTCACATACATATTACATATAGACATGCATATAAACATACACACACATATGCATACACATACTCACATACATATTACATACACACATATATGCATAATCACATGCATATGCATCCATACATACACACATGCATACTCACATACATATTACATACACACACATATGCATACGCACATGCATATACATACACACTCACATACATATTGCATACACGCATAAAGTTTTAAGATTAATATTAATTTATATAATCATACATATGTAAAAATAGGGAAAAAATTATAATGTGTAAATATTCTGTTTAAATGTATGTAAACATTAACAAAAAAAATAAAATATGTAAAATATAAATAACTAAATATCTAAAAAATGGATCTTTAGATTTTTTTAGGGTTTATATATATATATATATATATATATATATATATATATATATATATATATATATATATATATATATATATATATATATATATATATATATATATATATATATATATATATATATATATATATATGTGTGTGTGTGTGTGTGTGTGTGTGTGTGTGTGTGTATAATGAAATATATAAAAAACAGGATTTTTGGGTTTTTACACACAAACACATCCTAAATAAAGTTTTAGGACTAATATTAATTTATATAATCATTAGGGAAATGTATGTAAATATTAGGGAAAAAATCAAATATATAAAATATAAATAATTAAATATCTAAAAAATAGATCTTTAAATTTTTAGGATATGTATATATATATATATATATATATATATATATATATATATATATATATATATATATATATATATATATATATATATATTTATTTATTTATTTATATCAAAAATAGGCTTTTTGGGTTTTTACTCATAAACACATCCTAAATAAAGTTTTAAGATTTATATTAATTCATACAATGAAATATAGGTAAAAATATCTTAAAAATTGATCTTTAGATGTTTTAGGGTTTATATATATATATATATATATATATATATATATATATATATATATATATATATTTATATATATATATATATATATATATATATATATATATATATATATATATATATATATATCCTAACATCTCCACATGGGATCATATGGCATCTCCACATACACCTTGGGGAGCTCATGACCATGAAGACTCCAAGATGTATCGCATACGTGATGGAGCTCCGATGATGGATGCGGCCGAAAAGTCCATGCATTAGCACATACGACAGCTTTGCTCCATACAGTTTGGACATTTTGTTATGTTGAAATGGAGTGAACAAGATAAAGATTCCAAAAATTATATCATAGAGTCGGTATATGAAGAGTACCTGCCACCACCTGCACATCCTATTGTTAGCTTAGAGTGGATTTAGCACACAACACATGAGGTGATGTCTTATCGACGATTGGAGGCTCGCGGTGCTTTTAGAGCAGGCTTACGGAAGCCTGTATTGTTAGACGCTAAGGAGTGGGAATCGATTCACGATGAGCAACAACATACTCCTGACCGATATCATCAATAGCAAGATGCGGCGGCCACATGTCTAGATATAGTTGGAATGTGACATTTGGGTAGCGACGGATACAACACTATGCATGATGACTTTGTAAGTATCATTTTAATTATTGAATTTGTTTGTGTTAAGCACATCATGTATGTTCATCTAACATTTTGCATATTTATTATAGGAGTTGGCAGTGGGTCATCCTCCGACGCGAACCGAGGAGGCTTATGGATATCATCATGGATTGGCTGCACTGTTGGAGGACTTGGAGGGACATGGTGCAATCATTTCATGGGAGCATCTATGATGAGGTGAGCGTATAGCTTGGTTTGGTATATTTAGTTGTTGTTTATAAATATCATGTCAATTTGTCTCATTTTACGCATATGCTTTGTTGCAGGACTATAGGTATAAAGGTTTTGATTCCTCTGAGCATATGTATGGTAGTGCTTTGCCACAATTTTGTATTGCACTCATATATGGCAATGGTGGGCCATAATTTTGTATTTGGTTCCTATATGGAAGTGCTTTGCCACATTTTGTATTTGGCTCATATATGGCAGTGGTTTGCCACACTCTTGTACATGGAAGAAAGCATTCAAGAGGAATTCGACATGAAAGATCTTGGTGTGCTATGCTATTTTTTGGGCATTGAGTTTATACATAAGAAAATAGGTATATGAGTGTTGCAAAGGCAATATGCCTTGAGTATGCTGCAAAAGTATGGTATGGCAGATTGTAAGCCAATTTCTATGGCATTAGATCATAATTCAAGTTGGATGGTACAACAGTTGAAGCATTGCAAAATGCTACTATGTATAGGAAAATTGTGGAAGTTTGATATATCTCACAATTACAAGACCTGATCTAAGCTACACTGTAGGGCTTCAAAGTCAATTTATGCAGGTGCCCAAAAAACCACATTTAGACGCTATGAGATGCACTTTATGTTGTGTGAAACCTACTTTGGATTACACATTGATTTATGAAGTTGGTGCAAAATTGTAGGTTCATGGATGCACTTATGCAAATTGGGCTGGTAGAATTCCAAATAAAACATCTACTAGTGGCTTTCTAATTTCACTTGGGAGTGTAACCGTTACATGGAGCAATACGAAGCAACCCACTTTCACCTTGTCGAGTACAGAGGCTGAGTATAGAGATGTTGCAATGGTAGCATGCGAAGCTTCATTGCTAGAGATGCTACTTGCAGATTTAGGTGTGGAAATGCAAAATCTTATCATCATTTGAAGTGATAATCTTAGCAGCATCTAGTTAGCACAAAATCCTATTTTTCATGCTAGAACAAAACACATCGAGGTACATTATCACTTCATTAAAGAAAAGGTATTAGCAAGTGATATGGATATTGTTTATGTGAGGACAGATGAGAAGATTGCTGATATTTTCACTAAAGCACTTGGAATAGAGAAGCTGAAGAAATTTTGGAATGCGCTTGGATTACAACAAATGACATTGGGTCTGAGGGGGAGTGTTTGTATAGTGGTCATGCGGACCTATATTAGTGATACTTTAGGGAGCTTTACTAGATTTATCTGCCGAGAGAGATGGCACATTTGTTTCTTTCTAGCTCGCTCATTCACGGACATTAGGATCTCCCTTATGTACTACTTTTTATATATTGCACTAGTTGTGTTGCGTATTATATCATTCTTGTATATTTTTTTATGTAATAGAAGAAGAAGAGGAATAAGAAGATCATTCTTCCTTGCCTCCATTTGTGTGTGCTTCTCTCTTTGTGTGTGAAAGTGTGCAAGAGCTCTCTTCCTTATCTCCTTTCTCTTGACAGAGTTTCCATTATATACTCTATCATAAGGTTGATTCTTGATCTTCCACCAACAATAACTCCAAAGAAATTCTTTCTCAAGATATCTATTATAATCCTATACTTCTGTAGCCTATGACTAGCACTACAACCAAACATTCTTGTGTGTCATCGAGTGGCAAGGGACATGGATGTCTGCCACTAGAGTGTAGCATTCCACTTTTCTTTTGCTTGCATTGAGACATTGAGAATGGCAAGATGAGGAGGTTGTTTGCAAGTCTTTAACTACTCCTCTACCTATTTGAAAGCTGTTGATATATTTAGGTAGTGATGTGTGTGAACACTCTAGGACTGCCGGGGCACTTTTTTCCCTCTTTAGGAGGTTTTTTTCCCCCGGCTTGTATATACGCCTATTGCCCTAATGGGCTACTTATCTTTGTACATTCTCTAGTAATACATTCAGTCTTGTGTGTTGTGCTCCAAGCTTCTTCTTCTTCCTTGTGCTGTTCGCGTGCTTCCGCAGACGTCTATCTCCAACAATTGGTATCAGAGCAGGTCGTCGTTTCTTCTAGGGCGCCGTCGACACTCCTCCGTTTGCAGTCTCAGATTCGCACGAAATTTGGTGAGCATACTCAGGGTGTTTCCCTGATCAAAACAACTTCGCTATGTGGTGCCAAAATCGCGATCTAAGTTCGTTTCGACCTCCGAATGCACTATCGTAGTGCTTGTGCAGGCTATTTCGTCCTTTTGTGCCAAAGGTATATACCAGTTTCTGTTCGCCAGTTTAAGCGTCTCAAAGTCTGCTACAGGTCTAGCAGAACTCGTCTGGGCAGTTCTGTTCAACTTTTTGAGATACAATCAATTTTCTGCATCAAGGTATTTTAGTCACCGGCCATGGCTGAAAGCAGTGATGTATTCCGTATGTTGGCTGTTGAGGATAAGTTGGATGGTACCAACTACCCACTATGGGCTTATATGATGTGACATGTACTGGTTGCAAAAGGATTGTGGAACATTGTGCAGGGTGTTGAAAGACGTCCTGTTACACCTGTTACGACAGGTACTGCAAATACAGGTGTTGGAGCTGATGAAGATGGTGTCGAAGATGATATTCCGCAGATTCCTGTTCGTGCTGCTGTTTCTGTTGCACCTACTGTAGAGCAGATTCGTTGGGATGACAGAGATGCCCAGGCACATGCATTGATAGCCTTGTTTGTCAAACGTGCCATTATTCCTCACATTCGCTCTTGCAGAACAGCAAAGGATGCTTGGGATACACTTACCACTTTGTACCAGGCTAGGAATGAGGCTCGTGTTGCTTACCTCCAAAAACAGTTGGAGAGTGAGCACATGAATGAAGGTGATTCTATGGACAGTTTTCTTACAAAGATCAAAGACCTGAAGGAACAATTGATTTCTGCTGATGAGGTTATACCAGATAGCTCACTTGTGCAGACCGTTCTGAATGGTCTTCCTGATTCATATCAGAGTTTTGCCTCTACTCTTTGGTTGATGATGAAAGGCAATCCGAATGCCTTGTCATTTGAGGAATTAGTCTCTGTTCTGTTGCAGGAAGATCAGTCCAGGCAGAATAGGTCCATTATGCGTGTTGCAGATCAAGCTTTCTTGGCTAGTCAGAAGGGCAAAGGAAAATGGAGCTCTTCTATTAGTAAGCAGAAATCTGCAAATGATGCACAATCGAAGAACCAGGATAAAGATGAAAAGAAATCAGAAAAGCAGAAATTGTTCTGCAAGTACTGTAAAGGAAATTATCATATTATAAAGAACTATCCAAAACTGGCTGCTAAAGAGGCAAAGAAGAAAGAGGCTGGAATGGTTGTTGCAGAGGCCTCTACACCAAAAACAGAGTCTGCAAATCTTGTGCAGGAAGAAGAATGGGCGTTTACTACTGTCTGCAATTTTGACCCATCTTCTCATGATCAGTGCATGTCTGCAGTAGACTCAGATGTTTGGTACTTTGACAGTGGGGCGACCAAACATATTACCTCGCAGCGCCGTTTCTTCTCTTCACTCGAGCCTGCCCCTACAGGGAATACTGTCACATGCGCCAATAACTCCTCTTATCCTGTTATGGGAGTTGGTAAGATCATTCTGACTACTGCTGATGGTAGTTCTTTCACTTTGTCAGATGCTTTATTTGTGCCAAGGATAAAAAAGAACATGTTATCAGTTTCTGCATTAGCCAAGATTGGCTTGGTTGTGAAATTCGTTGATGACAGGTGTACAGTCCATGATCTCTCAAATGGCGATGTGATTATTACTTCTGGCATTTTATGTCGTGGGCTGTATAAGCTCATAGACTTTGAAAGATCTGTGAATGATTTGGCATGTGCAGTTCATGATTCTCAGGCTATGTCAGATGCAAAGCTTTGGCATGCACGATTTGGTCATCTGAATTTTGCTAGTTTGTTACGCCTATAGAAATCTGAAATGGTGTCCTCTTTGCCCAAACTTGAGGCACCTGGAAAACATGTTTGTGAAGGCTGTATTTTGGGCAAAATGCAGCGTTCTTCCTTTCCAAAAGATGGTTCAGTTCGGGCTACGCAGAAATTGCAGCTTGTACATAGTGATGTCTGTGGTCCTATGCAAACACCCTCTTTTGGAAATTACCTTTACTTCGTGACTTTCATTGATGATTTTTCCAGGCATGCATGGGTATATCCACTCAAAGCTAAGTCCGAAGTGTTCATGTGCTTCAAACAGTTTTTGGTTTTGGCTGAAAATCTGTCAGCATGTAAAATGGGCACCCTCCGTTATGATCGAGGGAGGGAATATATGTCTTCAGATTTTAATGCATTTCTGGCTGAACGTGGGATAAAACACCAGTGTACAGTGCCGTATACACCTCAACAGAATGGAGTTGCTGAACGAAAGAACAGGTCACTCATGGAGATGGCGAGGTGCATGGTCAAAAGTCAGGCTTTACCACATAGTTTCTGGCTTGAGGCTGTCATGTGTGCAGCATATGTACTGAACAGGTGTCTGTTGGAACATCAAGCTTACACTATGCTTGAGGTGGATTTGATCTACATCAAAGGCTATCGCGTCGTTTCAAAGAATATCCGTTGGAGAGTTCTTTTTCATATGCTCATTTATTGTATTTTTTGAGAATATTTTGATGGCTCATTTACCGTTGTAAAAGCCTTGAGTTGTACACATGTAAAGGTACAAATATAGGGCCAAAATCCCACGAAATTTTGGTGGTTGAAGTTGCATTCAATCAAGCAATCAATCACCTAAAAGTAGATCAATCAAGATCTTCACTTTTCCTAGATTGTAGGGAAGTGAATTGATTCCCTCCAACAACCATTCCCACCTTCATTTGAATTCAAATTCAAGTTGTAAAAGTCGTGGAACACTCCTAGAGGCTATATAAGGAGTTGAAATCACTTGTACATTACATGGAAGCAATATACATACACTTGTGACCATCATTGTCTTGCTCCTTCAATTTTCTGCATCATCTTCTTCGCCAACAGTAATCTTGCAGAGGCTGCTTCTCTCTCCTCAGAGCTCCAAATTGAGTGCAAGAGGACTCATTGGAAAGGTATCAGTGTCTAGTTTATGCCTGTAAATTTTCAAAGCATTTGGTTCAGCCGATTTGGAGAAATCTCAGTTTTTCTGCCTCGGGGTCAATCTCTGCGTATTCCTGAAAAATAGGAAGTACCACCGGTGAATGTCGCATTCATTCCTATAGCATATTTTGCTTATTCCTTATACTTTTGTGCATTCCATACACTAAAACCTATGTGTATCACTCCCATAAAAGGATTTTTTCTAGTTGTAATCACGCTGGTCGCTATGCGCATTTGAAGTTCATTGTCTCTTCCATAGATAGTAAGTTTTTTGAGCTAGTCGACCTGCGAACCTATCTGTTTTGTATCGACTCATTCTCCTTGATGCTCCAAGGTACATAGTGTGTTTCTTTGCACTTATAGCATGCCTATAAGTTCTATTTGAGTCTCCAAAAGCTCAAGGGCTGGTCTTGTGCCGGTTGGCTTGACCAAACTTCATCGCTTCGAAACGCACTTTTCTACCTTCGACAAGCTCCTCCAAGTTCTTTTAGTGGTACAGAGCTAGTTCAAGATGGGTGATGGCTTTCCCTCAATGATCGAGAAGCTTGATCGACACAACTACGCGGCTTGGCAAATTAGAATGGAGGCCTATTTGCAAGGTAGAAATCTTTATGGAATTGTAGCAGGTGATGAAGCTATGCCTATTCCAAGATCCAAAGGAGGACCTACACAAGAGGAGACAGATAAGCTCACACTTTGGTGCGCAAGGGATGCTCAAGCAAGGTCGTACATACTAAACTCTATCTCTGACTTTCTATTACCACATATTAGAGGATGCAAGACATCTCAAGAGACTTGGGATGCCCTGGAGACTTTCTTTTCTGCTAGTACCAAAGCAAGAAAGAATCATCTTTGGAATGAGTTCAACCAAATGAAGAAGACACCTAAACAAACTATCACAGAGTTTGTTACCAAGGTCAAGGAGGTTGCAGATCAGTTAGCATCCATTGGAGAGCTAATTGAAGAAGAGGTCATCATGAGGCAAATTCTCAACGGCATTCGAAGTGATAAGCAATGGCAATCCTTCACGACGGCTTACGATCTCATCATGGATGTGCAAACTCCAGACTTCAACACCTTTCTTGGACAACTCTTCAATCAAGAAGCCAACAATAGCATAAAGGAAGGTAACTCTTATCATGGTAGTTCAACTAGTGCGCTATATGCAGATAAGAAGGATAAGAAGCAGAAAGGCAAGAAGAAGGAAGAAGACGAAGAAGAGACTTACCAAGCCAACTTCGCAAGCAAGAGCAAGTGGAAAGGGAAGAAGAGGATCAAAGCAAGACAAAGCCAAAGGTCAGAATGTTCAACCTTGTGCCATATGCGATAAGACCAACCACACCACTCAAAATTGCTGGTTCAATGGGAAGACCCAGAAAGGAAGTGGAAGAGGTGGATATGGCGGCAATAGAGGCAGAGGTGGACACAACTTCAACAACAACAATAGAAGCTATAATAGAAGGGACTACAACAATTATTCAGAAGATCAACCACATGAAGACTCATTACTTCTTATGAACCTAAGCCACAAAGAAGGTAAAGAAGATGATCATTTGTTCTACATAGATTCAGGATGCTCGAATCATGTTGCAGGCAACATTGCTCTTCTATCTGACTTGGAAAGTCCAAAGCATAGACATGAAGTGCAAACAGGGGATGACACGAAGCACAATGTGGAGAAGATTGGTAATGTCAAAGCTTCCAATGGCAGGACAAACATTCTGAGTAAGGTTCTCTATGTACCCACTATCACTAAAAACCTAATAAGTGTAGGCCAAATAGTTGAAAAAGGCTTGCAAGTTAGGTTCACCCAACATGGAGCTTTTGTGGAAGATCCATGTCAAGGCTTCAAGAAGATAGCGCGAGGTGAGAAGCATGGTAGGCTCTTTACTTTTGAAGTAGGAGATACCAAGAACATAGCTCTATTCAACTTTGGGTCTCAAACCCTAAGTGAGCTTGAAGTGTGGCATAAGAGACTTGCTCATGTGAATGAAAGAACCTTGAAGGATATATGCAGGGATCAAAGTGTTCTAGGACTGCCGAACATATCAAAGCAACACATGATCAACAGGTGTGATGCATGTCAGATTGGGAAAGCACAAAGACAACCATTCAACCACAAAGGCTACATCCACAACAACTTATTGGACTTAGTACACACAGATGTATGGGGACCAAGTCAAGAACCTTCATTGGCAGGATCAAGGTATTATGTCTCATTTATTGACGACCATAGTAGGTGGACTGTTCTATACTTTATCAAGAGTAAGAATGAAGTGTTTGATTGCTTCAAGAAGTATCTTGCGCATGTGGAGAATCATACAGGTAGATCACTAAAGAAGCTCAGATCTGATGGAGGGGGAGAATACTTCTCCAAAGAGTTTGATGAGTTCTTGCAGGATAAAGGTATCAAAAGGGAAGTGACTACCAGGTACTCTCCTCAACTAAATGGAATTGCAGAGAGGAGAAACAAGACATTGGTTGGATCAGCCCGAACAATGCTTGAAGAGAAGAAGTTGCCACATTATCTATGGGCAGAAGCTATTTCAACTGCAGTGTACCTTGTCAATCGACTACCATCCAAATCACTTCAAGGTATGACTCCTTATGAAGCATGGCATGGAAGAAAACCTAGTCTTGGACATTGCAAGGTTTTTGGTTGTTTAGCTTATGTTCATGTACCATCACAAATAAGAGGTAAGCTAGATGAAAGGGCAACAAAGGCAGTGTTTATTGGATATGATTCAACTCAAATGGGTTACAGGTTCTTCAATCCTTCAACCAAGCAATTCACTACAAGTAGAGATGTTGTGTTTGAAGAACACAGGTCTTGGTATGATGAAGACAAACAAAATGTAACACTACCATATGATCTTGATTATGGCTCTCATCAATTAGGAAGCAAGCATGATACACAGGTCCAGGATCCAAGAAGTGATACAGACGATGACCAAGATGAAAGAGAAAGGGATTACAAGCTATGGAAGTCAAGAGGCAAAGCAAAAATGCAAGAGGTTGGAGAATGCTCCAAACAAGCACCTAGAAGATCAGCAAGAGAGAAGAAACAACCAGAAAGGTATGGATATGATTCCACATTTGTTACAAAGCATTCAATCTACTTGGCAAAAGACTCTATTTCAGAGGAACCCTCAACCTATGAAGAGGCAAAGGGAAACCCTAATTGGGAAAAGGCCATGAATGAAGAGATAGATGCATTGAAGGAAATGGACACTTGGGATTTGGTTCCAATGTCACCGAATCAAAAGGTAATTGGTTGCAGATGGGTATATAAAGTTAAAAGAAATTCAGATGGATCAGTTTGCAGGTACAAGGCAAGATTAGTTGCCAAAGGATGCTCACAAACTCATGGTATAGACTATGAGGAAACATTCTCACCAGTTGCAAAGATGACTACAATCAGGACATTGATAAGTGTAGCTGCTGCAAGGAATTGGAGACTCCTCCAACTTGATGTGAAAAATGCATTCTTAAATGGTTGGATAAGTGAAGAGGTATACATGTCACAACCACCAGGTTTTGAAAACCCTAATCATCCATCTTATGTTTGCAGACTTAAGAAAGCATTGTATGGATTGAAACAAGCTCCAAGAGCTTGGAATTACAGGTTGGTTACATATCTTCAAGATCAAGGGTTCAAAGCTAGCAGCTCAGATCCTTCTCTATTCATCAAAAGGGATCACAATGAGGTTATCTATCTATGTGTATATGTAGATGATATTATTGTGACAGGTGATGATCTAAATGGCATTCAAAGGATCAAGAGACACATGCAAGAGGAGTTCAAAATCAGTGACCTAGGTGAGCTCACATATTTCCTAGGTATGCATGTGATATATACAGATGAAGGAATGTATTTGACTCAAAGAAGATACATTCAGGATCTTCTTCTCAAGTTCAAAATGGAGAACACTAAACCTGCAGGTACACCTTTGGAGATGAATCATAAACTTAGTGTTTATGAAGGTGAGAAAATTGAAGACATTAAAGAGTATCAAAGCTTGGTAGGTAGCTTGATATATGCTACTCACACAAGGGCAGACATCTCATATAGTTTGGGAATGCTTAGTCAGTTCATGCACTCACCGAGAAGACCACACATGGATGCGGCTAAGAGAGTACTTAAGTATCTCAAAGGTACAATCAACGAAGGTATATTCTATCCTTACTCTTTCGATTTGGATATCAAAATCTACTCAGATGCAGATTGGGCAGGAGCTAAGGATGATAGAAAAAGTACATCTGGTTACTTAGCATTTGCAGGTTCGAAGCTAGTGTCATGGAGTTCCAAGAAGCAACCAACAGTTGCTTTATCCTCAACTGAAGCAGAGTACAGAGGCTTGACCATAGCAACTCAAGAGGCAATATGGTTAAAAGCATTGTATACAGATTTGGGACTTGTGAGTTCCAAACCTCACATATTTGGAGATAATGTAAGTTCCATGCATCTAGCGGCAAATCCTATTTTTCATGCGAGAACCAAGCATATAGAAGTCCATTATCACTTCATCAGGGAGAAGCTCATGGCAAAGGAGATCGACATTTCTTTTGTTCCGACTGAAAAGCAAGTAGCAGATATGATGACAAAGGCACTTGATGGAATAAAACTTTGTAGATTCAAAGCTATGGCAGGTATTCAACCTATTAGAGAATGAAGACTCAAGCATACTTTAGCTTGAGGGGGAGCTGTTGGAACATCAAGCTTACACTATGCTTGAGGTGGATTTGATCTACATCAAAGGCTATCGCGTCAAAAGAATATCCGTTGGAGAGTTCTTTTTCATATGCTCATTTATTGTATTTTTTGAGAATATTTTGATGGCTCATTTACCGTTGTAAAAGCCTTGAGTTGTACACATGTAAAGGTACAAATATAGGGCCAAAATCCCACGAAATTTTGGTGGTTGAAGTTGCATTCAATCAAGCAATCAATCACCTAAAAGTAGATCAATCAAGATCTTCACTTTTCCTAGATTGTAAGTGAATTGATTCCCTCCAACAACCATTCCCACCTTCATTTGAATTCAAATTCAAGTTGTAAAAGTCGTGGAACACTCCTAGAGGCTATATAAGGAGTTGAAATCACTTGTACATTACATGGAAGCAATATACATACACTTGTGACCATCATTGTCTTGCTCCTTCAATTTTCTGCATCATCTTCTTCGCCAACAGTAATCTTGCAGAGGCTGCTGCTCTCTCTTCAAAGCTCCAAATTGAAAGCAAGAGGACTCATTGGAAAGGTATCAGTGTCTAGTTTATGCCTGTAAATTTTCAAAGAATTTGGTTCAGCAGATTTGGAGAAATCTTAGTTTTTCTGCCTCGGGGTCAATCTCTGCATATTCCTGAAAAATAGGAAGTACCACCGGTGAATGTCGCATTCATTCCTATAGCATATTTTGCTTATTCCTTATACTTTTGTGCATTCCATACACTCAAACCTATGTGTATCACTCCCATAAAAGGATTTTTTCTAATTGTAATCACGCTGGTCGCTATGAGCATTTGAAGTTCATTGTCTCTTCCATAGATAGTAAGTTTTTTGAGCTAGTCGACCCGCGAACCTATCTGTTTTGTATCGACTCATTCTCCTTGATGCTCCAAGGTACATAGTGTGTTTCTTTGCACTTATAGCATGCCTATAAGGTCTATTTGAGTCTCCAAAAGCTCAAGGGCTGGTCTTGTGCCGGTTGGCTTGACCAAACTTCATCGCTTCGAAACGCACTTTTCTACCTTCGACAAGCTCCTCCAAGTTCTTTCAGTGTCCCACTAAAGCGTTGCAGTCCATCACTCCATATGAGGCTTTGCATGACCGCAAGCCATCTGTTGCTCATCTGCGTGTTTTTGGTTGTTTGACATATGCATTAGTGCCTGAACAACATCGCAGAAAATTGGATGATAAGGCAGTAAAATGTATTTTTGTTGGGTACAGTTCTGAAAGTAAAGGCTATCGTCTGTATCATCCACAGACTAAACGCATTCTGGTTAGCCGTGATGTTGTCTTTGTGGAAGATGCTATTCAGCCATTGCTTTCATGTACTAAGGAGACATTTGTTAGCTCCAAAGACATGTATGATACTTTGATGCCTCTTTTTACAGGTGGACAGGCTAGTGCTGGTCCTAATGAGGCAACTTCTCAACCTTTGCAGGTTTCATATGATGATGCAGATCATTCCATTTCTGATGCAGATTTACATGATGCACTTGTTGATGAGAGAGCTGATATTGAGCAGGCAAAAACTATGCCAAAATGGCTGGTGCAGACTTTGCGTGACAGCAAATTAGATGCACCTTTGTCATATCGTACTCGTTCAGGCTCTCATAGTGCCTCCTTTGCATCAGATTGCTATGCTATGGCTGCATCTAGTCTCTGTGATGAGAATGAGCCTGTTTCTTTTGATGAAGCACAAAATTCACAAAATTGGATGGCTGCTATGCAATCTGAATATGATGCTATAATGAAGAATGGTACATGGTCTTTATGTGACTTGCCTCCTTGCAAGAAGGCCATTGGCACTAAGTGGGTATACAAGCTGAAGCGTAAACCTGATGGTACAGTTGACAGGTATAAGGCTAGGCTTGTTGCAAAGGGTTATGCACAGGAAAGAGGCATTGATTTTGATGAGACCTTTGCACCTACATGCCATATGACTACTGTTCGCAGCATTTGTGCACTTGCAGCCCATCATGGTTGGAATGTACATCAGTTGGACATTAAAACAGCATTTCTGAATGGTGACTTGCATGAAGAAGTGTATGTTTTTCAGCCCCGTGGCTTTGTGCAGAAAGGGCATGAAAACTAGGTTTGCAGGTTAAAGAAGGCATTATATGGTTTAAAGCAAGCACCACGTGCTTGGTATGAGAAGATACATGCCTATCTGATTGCACATGGTTTTGAGAATAGTCCAATTGAAAGCACCTTATATGTTAAGCGTGCTAATGATGTGCTTCTGATCATTGTTGTCTATGTTGATGACATGCTGCTCACTGGTCCTATTGAGACACATATTGCTGATTTTAAGGCTGATTTGCATGCCTCATTTGAGATGTCTGATTTGGGGCATTTGCATCACTATTTGGGCATTCAATTTATGCATGTTGATGGTGGAATGGCTTTGTGTCAAACGAAATATATTGACACATTATTGCAGCGTTTTGGCCTTGAAGACTGTAAGCCTATTGCCACTCCTATGGAGACGGGTTTACGATTGAGTCTTCATGATGCTGGAGATGCATTTGATGCTGTTCTCTATCACCAGGCTGTTGGATGCTTGATTTACTTATGCATTACTCGGCCAGATATTCAGTTTGCTGTCTCACAGATGAGCAGGTTTATGCATTGCCCAGGAGTCACGCATTGGAAAGCGGTTAAGCGCATCTTTCGCTACTTGAGTGGTACTCGGCTACTTGGGTTGTTTTATCCCAAGGGGGGATCACTACCGCTAGATTTGCATGCTTTTTCTGACTCAGATTGGGCTGGTTGCTATGACACTCGTGTGTCCACCAGTGGTTTTTGCTTCATGCTTGGTAGCTCATGTATATCTTGGTTGAGCAAGAAGCAGCCTACTGTGGCCACTTCCAGTTGTGATGCTAAGTATAGGGCAGCTTTCACAGCGACTGTTGAGTGTGTGTGGCTCAGACGCCTTATGGCTGATTTGGGTGTTGGCCAGTCTTCTGCCACCACCATCTTCACTGACAGTCAGAGCGCATTGGCAGTTGCGAGGAACCCTGTGTTCCATGCTCGCACTAAGCACATTGAGGTGCATTATCACTATGTGAGGGAGAGGTTCTCTGCTGGGGAGATCAGCTTGGCATATGTGCCCACGCAGGAGAACATTGCAGACCTTTTCACGAAGGCTCTGCCTAGGGAGAAGTTTGAAGCTTTCCGCAAAGCTTTGGGCTTACTTCCTTTTGTGGAGTGATTTCCACATAGCTTGGCACTTCCTTATACATGAGTGCCAGCTCCTTGTTCACCGCATCACTCCCAGAGGGGATTTGTTGATATATTTAGGTAGTGATGTGTGTGAACACTCTAGGACCGCCGGGGCACTTTTTTCCCTCTTTAGGAGGTTTTTTTCCCCCGGCTTGTATATACGCCTATTGCCCTAATGGGCTACTTATCTTTGTACATTCTCTAGTAATACATTCAGTCTTGTGTGTTGTGCTCCAAGCTTCTTCTTCTTCCTTGTGCTGTTCGCGTGCTTCCGCAGACGTCTATCTCCAACAATAGCTTTCTATCATATTTTTTTCTCTTTCAAGAGCTTTCATCTTCATCCCTTCTTGCTTCCTATGGGCCTATCTCTCAAAAGCTAATTTTTAGAACTTAAGATTTCAGGCCGCATAATAATAAATTGCAAATTGAGCTTGTAAATTATCAAGAAAAGTACAAAGAACAAATTGAAGAATTGCTAGATGTCTATGGATAACTGGTTCATCAAAATAAACACATTGCCTGAATTAGAGATATCATCCAACCATGGAATCATCCATTGAGTTGATTTGGCCAAATTTGATGCCCACTATCGTGCCGACAATATATCATGTTTTGATCTAGATACAAAGAGCTTTATTTCTCATTTAGAGGCAAAAACTAGCCAACTTAATCAACATAACACTTATATCAACACACGGGTCCAAGATCTTACCACACAATCTTTGAAATACCAACATGAATCCAAAATCTTTTTGTAGGTTGCCAATATGTTTACTAAAAGGAATCATGGATTAGTTATTGAATGTTCAAGAAAAAAACATTATTTTGCAAATACAAATGCAGATCTTACAAATGTTGAAAGTTTATTATGTGAATGAAGTGACCCTACAGATTGTGAAGTCAATGGTGAAAATAGAAATGGAAGCTTGTTGGCACAAACATATCTAATGATGGAAGAAGAAAGCTCCTTCCAATGTTGTCAAACCTTCTCAATCCTCGTAGGAGCCCTTTTAGTCCAAAGACTAGTCACGAGCTTCATAGTGATATCATGCCCTCTTTGCATGCCAACTTTTAGTTTCTAGAGTGATGTGATTCTATAATTATAGGAATTTTTGTAATGTTCAAAAATTCGATTTGTTGAATGTCTACAAAAGGTAGATAGTTGCTTGCTGTAACAAACAAGATAATAAATTGATTGTATTAAGAAAATAAAGACTAGCTTGTGGTTTCATAGAGTAGTGATGAGAGTTACATTGTATATTGTATTGGATCTAGGTTGAGAGTTTCAAAAGGTAGTAGATAGTGGGGTCCAACCTTGTATCAAATTGATTGGAATGAGAAGACTTGATTCGATGGTCAGATGTGTCGATTGATCTGTGATGGTTTCTATGCATGTGGTGTGTGAGTGAGTACATAGTGATAATTTCTTGTCTTTTTAATTTATTAGTAATAGTTTTAGTATTTTGTAATGTATAGTTAGTACTAGGTAGGAACAAAAAAGAAGTTGTTTCCTTGTAGTTCTCAGTTCTCAAACTCCACTATATTTTGCTCTCTATGCTCTAAAGGATGAAACAACCTACATGGAAGGAGGTAGAAATATTGTCCCAATTTAGGAAATGGTTTTCTTCAAGTTGTTTGAACCGACTATCAACCAATCCTCTGACAGTTATGAGGAGAAACACCTTGAAGGCATGCTCTTTTCCAACCAATCTCTCCGTTTTTGTAAAGGTCCAAAAACATCTAAGAATGATCATCTAGATCTTCATCATAAGCCCCACAAAAGCTAGGGAAATTGATGTTGATAGTGAGAGTAGGAAGGAGAGTTCCTCATGGTTGTTAGCCATATCTCATGTAGTAGAGTTTTCATCTGGTGGAGGAGGATAGTTGATTATATGATGACAATAGTTGGAGAGGGGAGTGCATATAAGGCTTAAGGAATTGTGTCATGATTGGGTCTCCATCATACAAAAACATGATGAATGGCTTCATTGTATCCTTTTGCTTCCCCTGAACATGCCAAATTTGTTGCTAATAATGGAGCATCCCTCAAGGGTAGTGAAATCATGTTCACAAAATAATGATCACAAATCACACACCATGATGTTGTCCAAGGATAGAATCTCAATGCAAGTAGACAATACAAGCTCACTAATGAAATACCACAATGACAAACATGCAAGGTATCACACTAACAAACAAAGGTAACAGAGAAAGCCAAGAACAAAACCAAACACTTTGTTTGCACTAGAACTAGTCTTGTTATTTGGAATATGACTCATGCTCAAGGTTACAACATAACATGGACACTACACTTACAAGATGAAGGTAATGGAGGTCATTATGATGAGGGTGGTGTGGAATCAACTCGCAAGGGGCACCAACTCCCAACCACATCCTTCCTAAGAGTACAAACCAATTACACTCACTAAGCTTGCACAAGTGTCTACAAAAGATGTTTGTGTACAAAATGCTTAATTCAGCTCCATATGATCCTTTGCTTCCCTAATGATGATCCTTTGATCTTCTCATAATCATCTTTCTTATTTATTCTAGTTCTTTAAATAGATGTGTTTTTGAGTGCCCTTTTGACACATGCATGTGTCTCTATTCTTCTTCATGATGGCTCATTCCCTCAAATCCATGAGAATTTGTGTCTATTAGATGTCAAACAACAATTTTGGCTTCATATTGTGCTTAACAATCTAGATCAATTTGCACCTCTCAATATGCATGCACACTATATTCAAGGAGATGGAGATTCACCACCTCGAAAGGTGGCCCAATTGTTGGACTAGAACTCTAGATAACTATTGCCTCTAAAGCTTGCACTTGAATGGCCCCTCATTTTTGACACCCAAACTTGCTCTTGTAAACATGGTACTCCTTTCTCTGTGCCATGAAAATAGTGTGTTTGTTGCTCCAACATCTTTGAGTTTTTAGAATTGTGGAGTTCAACTGCTATATTTTTTTCTTTAATCATCTATAACTCTACATACAATAGCAATGACCCACCTCTGGCATTTTTTGAGAGATCAGAGTTCCATTCATGCAAAAGGACATGGACAGTGTTTTTTGAATTTCATCATTTGTCTGCAAATATTACCCATTATCATCCATGCGATCATTTTGCATTGCGCTTACTGCATAATGCCACCAACCATAGTGTAGAAATGGAGGGGGTGGAATCATTTGGATGATGAAATACTTGAAAAGGTACAACCCTTCACCTATTGTTTTTGCGTGATGATAAAATTTACAATGTTTATGATTCTTGATGGTTTTAAACTCCTTACACTCTGTTAGTGATAAAAGTATCCAAAGCAGCTTGAGCAGACAAGGGAGCCCGAGGCAAGAAGGAAAAAGAGGTGGCAAGGCTCAGAGACAAGACTGAGTAGGCAAGGTAGTCAATGAAGATCTAATAAAGAATATGCCTCATCAAAATTTCACACTTTATTTTCATTAAACAAGTGATCTTTATCACTACATATCATTGTAAATACATTTTTTTTTTTGCAATTTCCACTCCATTTTATGCAAGCTAAGGATTGCTTGAGCTTGAGGAGTAGTAGAAGAGCTCAAATTTCATTTTTCATAGTTTTTGGGGCTCATTTGAGCCCTCAAATCAGTATAGGAACCTAATTTTTAACTAGGCCAGACACTAGGTTTGAACTAGGCCAAAGCTAGTGAAAAATTATAAAAGGAGCTGGAGAACTTGCTTTTGAAGTTGTATTTTTTATGAAACTTTGTATGAAGTTCTCTTAAATGGAGAAATCCATTGTTCTACTCTTTGTTCTACCTTATGTGCATGTGTGTGTATGTGTGTGCATGTCATTCTGCTTCTCACTCACCCACTTGTACACCCCTATCATTCATGGTAATCATACCAATCCTCACATCTCCATGGATTGACATTTATGAGGCAGATCAGTTGGAGTTTGAGGTCTGCGGAAGCATGTGAACAACACAAGGAAGAAGAAGAAGCTTGGAGCACAACACATAATATTGAATGTATTAACAAGAGAATGTACAAAGATAAGTGACCCTTTAGGGTTATCGATGTATATAGAAGCTGGGGGAAAAAACCTATAAGAGGGAAAAAAGTGCCCTGATGGTCCTAGTGTGTTCATACACATCACTACCTAAATATATCAACAAATCCCTCCTAGGATTGATGCAATGAACAAGGAGCTGGCACTCATGTAAAGGAAGTACCAAGCTATGTGGAATCAATCCACAAAAGGAGGTAAGCCCAAAGCTTTGCAAAAATCTTAAAACTCCTCCCTAGTCAGAGCCTTTGAAAAGGTCTGCAATGTTCTCTTATGTGGGCACATATGCCAAACTGATCTCTCCAACAAAGAACCTCTCCATGACATAATGATAATGCACCTTAATGTGCTTATTGGGAGCATGGAACATGGGGTTCCTCCCAATTGCCAATGCGCTCTGACTGTCAGTGAAGATGGTGGTAGAAGACTGACCAACACCCAAATCAGCTATAAGGCATCTGGGCCACACACACTCAATAATCGCAATGAAAGATGCCCTATGGTCAACAACACAACTAGAAGTGGCCATAGTAGGTTGCTTCTTGCTCAACTAAGATATGCATGAGCTACCAAGCATGAAGCAAAAACCATTGGTCGACACACAAATGTCATAGCAACCAACCCATTTAGAGTAAAAAAAAGCATGTAAATTTTGGTGGTAGTGATCCCCCCTTGGGATAAAACAATGCAAGTAACCAGGTGCCACTCAAGTAGCAAAAGGTGCGCTTAACCACATGCTGATGCTTGACTCCTGGACAATGCATAAACCTGCTCATCTACGAGACAACAAATTGAATATCTAGCCAAGCAATGCGTAAGTAAATCAAGCATCCAACAACCTGCTGATAGAGAACAAACATGAAATGCATCTCCAACATGAAGACTCAACCGTAAACCTGTTTCCATAGGAGTGGCAATAGGTTTGCAGTCTTTAAGGTCAAAACTAATGTGTCAACATATTTTGTTTGACACAAAGCTATTCCGCCATCAACTTGCATAAATTGAATGCCAAATAATGATGCAAATGCCCCAAATTTGACATCTCAAATGAGGCATGCAAATCAGCCTTAAAATCAACAATATGCTTCTCATGAGGACCAATGAACAACATGTCATCAACATAGACAACAATGATCAGAAGCACATCATTTGCATGCTTAACATATAAGGTGCTCTTAGTTGGACTATTCTCAAAACCATGTGCAATTAGGTAGGCATGTATCTTTTCATACCAAGCATGTGGTGCTTGCTTCAAACCATATAGTGGCGTTTTCAACCTGCACACTTTGTTTTCATGCCCTTTCTTCACAAAGCCAGGGGGCTAGAAAACATACACTTCTTCATGTGAATCACCATTCAAAAATGTAGTTTTAATGTCCAAATGATTTACATTCCAACCACGATGAGTTGCAAGTGCAGAGATGCTACGAAAAGTATTCATTCGGCATGTAGGAGCAAAGATGTTATCAAGATCAATGCCTCTTTCTTGAGCATAACCCTTTGCAACAAGCCTAGCCTTACACCTATCAATTGTTCCATCATGCTTACACTTCAGCTTGTATACCCACTTAGTGCCAATGGCCTTCTTTCCATAAGGCAAGTCACATAAAGACCAAATACCATTTTTCATTATAGTATCATATTTTGATTGCATAACAACCATCCAATTTTTTGAATTTTGTGCTTCATCAAACGAAACAGGCTCATTCTCATCACAAGACTAGAGGCAGCCATAGCATAGCAATATGATGCAAAAGTAGCACTACGAGAGCCTGAACGAGTACAATATGACAGAGGTGCATCTAATTTGCTATCCCACAAAGTCTGCACTAGCCATTTAGGCGTAGTCTTTGCCCCCTCTATATCAGTTCTCTCATCAACAAGTGCATCATGTAAATTTGCATCAGAAATGGAATGATCTACATCATTAGGTGAAACCTATAAAGGTTGAGAAATTGCCTCATTTGGACTATCACTAGATTGTCCACCAGTGAAAAGAGGTAGTAAAGTATCATACATATCTTTGGAGCTAATTGATGTCTTCTTAGTACATGAAAGTAATGGCTGAATAGAATCTTGCACAAAAACAACATCATGGTTAACCAAAATGCATTTAGTCTATGGATGATACAAGTGATAGCCTTTGCTTTCAAAATTGTATCCAACAAAAATACATTTCACTGCTTTATCATCCAATTCCTTGTGTTGTTGTTCAAGCACTAATGCATATGCTAGACAATCAAAGACATGTAGGTGAGCAATAGACGGCTTGCAACCATGCAAAGCCTCATATGGAGTGATAGACTGCGCCAATGCTTTAGTGGGACACGTGTTAAGTACATATGTTGCACACATAACAACCTCAAGCCAGAAACTATGTGGTAAAGCCTGACTCTTGACCATACACCTCACGATCTCCATGAGTGACCTTTTCTTCCTTTCAGCAACACCATTTTGTTGAGGTGTATATGGCACTATACACTGATGTTTTATCCCACGTTCTATTTTTGCTTTTCTATTTTCTTCTCGTTCTGTCAGCCTTTTTTGATTGTGCAAAATTAACCGATTTTTGCTTACTAGTAGATGAACTGCATTTACCCTTTCCTTTCTAACTAGCCACAAAAGCTTGATCTGCAACATGCATAGTGAACCTGTTCTACCTAGAGTGATCTTCGTGCAACAAAACAGAGACTAGATCCTCAAATGTTAAGGCATTTGGATTGCCTTTCATCATCAATCAAAGAGTAGAAAAAAAACTCTAATATGAATCTTGAAGACCATTCATAATAGTTTGCACAAGTGAACTGTCAGGCAAGACTTCAAGAGCAGAAATCAACTGCTCCTTCAAGTCTTTGATCTTTGTCAAAAAACTGTCCATGGAATCTCCTTCATTCATGTGCTCACTCTCAAGCTGTTTTTGGAGGTACGCAGCACGAGCCTCATTCTCTTCCTTGTATAAAGTGGTAAGTGTATCCCAAGCATCCTTTGTTGTTTTGCAAGTGCGAACGTAGGGAATAATGCCATGTTTGATAGATAAGGCTATCAATGCATGTGCCTGAGCATCTCTGCCATCCCAATGAAGTTGCTCTAGAATAGGTGCACTAAGAAATGTAGCACAAATAGGAACCTGAAGAATATCACCATCTTCAATGCCATTTGCGTCACCTTCAACAATAGTGTTTGTAGGTGTAATAGGACATTTTTCAACACCTTGTACAATATTCCATAGTCCTTTTGCAACTAATACATGTTGCATCATATAATCCCATAATGGGTAATTGGTATCATCCAACTTATCCTCAACAACCAACATATGAAATACATCACTGCTTTTAGCCGTGTAATGACTAAAATACCCAAATGTCAAAAAATGATTGTATCTCATAAAGTTGAACAAAACTACCCTATCAAGTTTGCTAATCATGTAGGAGACTTTGAGGTGCTTATACTCGCGAACCAAAACCTTTATATATCTTTGGCACAAAAAGACAAAATTTCCTGCACAAGCACTATGATAGTGCATTCAGAGGCCGAAACGAGCTCAGATTGTGATTTTGATACCATAAAGCAAAGCGGCTTTGAACTAGTAATTGTCTTGAGTATGCTCACCAAATTTCGTGTGATTTTAAGATTATGAACAGAGGGGTGTTGACGGTGCCATAGATGAAGTGGCAACCTTCTCTAATACGAATTGTTGGAGTTTGAGGTCTACAAAAGCACGCAAACAACACAAGGAAGAAGAAGAATCTTGGAGCACAACACACAATAGTGAATGTATTACTAAGATAACGTACAAAGATAAGTAACCCATAAGGTTTATAGGCATATATACAAGTTGGCAGGGAAAAACCTCATAAATAGGTAAAAAAGTGCTTGGGTGGTCCTAATGTGTTCACACACATCGCTACCTAAATATATCAATAGGATCATCACCACTGTGATACTTCCATTGTGCTAAAGTGACACCAAATTTGGTACCATTGTCAAGGAGCGCAATTTGGGCACAACCGTGTGATACTAAGATGTAGAGTCTTGATATTGGAATCATTGGTAAGTAGGTAATTTTTCCTATTTTCTTCACTTTTTTCATCTCTATTACTATCTCCACTCTCCATCTCTTTACATCTCCTTCATCACCAAAAATTTCAGTTCCTGGTCATATCCTCACCTTCCATATTCATTCCCTCATTTCACTTGTGAGAAAGAGAGATCAATTGTGTGTACTATTTTTGCATATCTATGAGTTTTTTCTATAGGAATCTACTACATCATCAACTCTAGCAGCATCATTGGGTATGAGAGAACTCTATGCATGGACTGAGTGTTTGCCTCAGTCTATTGCGATAGACAAAAAAGTCAGTTTTTCCAAAGAATGAGACTCAAGGTTGGAAGACTCCTTAATCCCCTATGTCAATTTTTAGCTTAGGCTAAGTGTGCTTAGATGACATTGATAATTAGGGCAACGATAGAAATTGATCAAATTCAAGAAACCCTAATTCTCTCAAATTCAAGACTAAGTAGAGAAACGAGCAAAAAACCCTAAAAGGAAAGAATCTAATCGAGCCATCAAATGACAAGTGACACTAAACAAAAAGTATTCTTGACAATGTGATTGCAAATACAAGATTTTACATTGAAATAAAACTAAAAAAGAACAAGCAAGTGATAGACAAAAAACCTTGCAACATGGTTGTACTCCAAAGTTTGGGAAAGTGATTAATTAATGAACCTTAGATAAAATAGACACCTAGGAAGAACTGATCGACGAAGCATCAAATCATCCAAAGCTAGTGTCAATCACATTGTTAGGTCTTGTCTGATGGAGAGTGTAAATCTCCAGAAGAACAAGCTACTCTTGAAGTTAGAGCACCTCTTTATCAAGAGTAACTCAAAACCTTCACCAATTTTGAGGATCAATGATCAATTATCAAAATTTTGGATAAACTGTGAAGAAGATGACTACACAGAAAGTCTTCTACACATAACTCACTCATTGACTTATCAAATGTGTAAAGTTTTTTATAAAACTTTGCACAAGGTGTCCCTATAGTTTGCGCACCTCGTCCAAGTTAAATCATTCCAAAAGACTCAGTAGATATTGAGAAATGATCTTAACAAGTCACCTATGTCTAAAATTGTAGTTCTTTATAGTCGACTTTGACACCTATAACTTTTTAAGTTTGGTTCTCTCAAACTAGAACCCTTTTAATCAAATGCTTTTAGTCATAGGTAGCTTACCTTCCAACTTAAAGAATGAGTGCTTGCTTGCTCAAAACTTTACACTGTGGAAGGAGAACTGACCAAAACATTAGCATCGAATTTTGTGCCTCTTGCAACTTCTCTTCTTTACATTTACACATATAAATGTTCCTACACTCAATTCTCTCAGGCTAATCACAATTAGAAGCTGAAAATTTGTACAGAGGTCACTCAACTATAGACTTAGAGTTGTACAAAAGCATTTCACAAAAGATTCAACACAGAAAGAGAACTCTTAGAAATATCAAGCGAAACTTTTCTTCATTTTTGGAAAAACTTTACATCTAAGTGATGAGAGAGATCTTACTCACTTCTAAAAGTGTCTAATGACTCATATAACATCTAATTTCTCTAACCACATGCTCTCTCATATTTTCCCCGACATTTTCCTTGTATATATAGGCAAATATGTACAAGCTCATAAATATACAAAAGTATAAGTGAGCTATCTCTGAATTAATGTACATATGTATACATATCTTCATTCTCTGAACATATACTTTCTCCATGCTTCATGAATTGATCTTTTCTTCAGTCCTTGAATTCAAACCTTCATCAAAACTTCAATTGTTGATTGCCCTGCACCAACAGCTCCCCCTCAATCATCAATTGAGGTTTTCTCTAACTTCTTTATACTTGACATGTCTTTGAATCTTTGTAGCTTTGGTCCATCCAAGCTCTTTGTTAGCATATCAGCTATCTGATCTTTTGTTGAAGTATGTATTACTTCAATCTCTTTATCCATCACCTTCTCTCTTAGAAAGTGATACTCAATCTCAATGTGTTTAGTCTTGGCTTGAAAAATAGGATTAGCAGCTAAATACAATGAACTCATGTTATCTCCATGAATAGTGG
The DNA here is from genome assembly GCA_020310875.1 of Ceratopteris richardii. Lineage (NCBI taxonomy): Eukaryota > Viridiplantae > Streptophyta > Polypodiopsida > Polypodiales > Pteridaceae > Ceratopteris > Ceratopteris richardii. The sequence goes on from CM035431.1 coordinate 49,710,092, forward strand.
GTGTACTCTGGATGATGTCAAAACTCTTCATAAGAGTCTTAAGCCATATCACTTCCTTTGTAGCTTCAACCATACCTTTGTACTTAGCCTCTGTGGATGATAAATCAATTGTGTGTTGTTTCTTTGAACACCATGAAATTAACTTAGCTCCCACATAACACAAGTATCCATAAGTTGATCTCCTATCATCAGGATTACCTGCCCAATCTGTATCACTATATATCTTGATGTTTGTATCTGATGTAAAACCATAATACAATCCTTCTTTGAGTGTACCCTTAATGTACCTCAACACTCTTTGTCCTGGAATCCAATGTTCTTTCCTAGGACAATGCATGAATTTAGACAATACTCCAACTGCATATGACAAGTCGGGCCTAGTTAATGTAGCATAGATCAGACTACCAACCAGACTTTGATATAGCTTCATGTCCTTGAACTCTTCTCCTCTAAATCTACTCAATTTGTGTTTCACCTCCATTGGAGTAGGTGCTACCCTGCAATCATCCATTTTAAACTTGATCAACAAGTTTTTCAAATACCTTTCTTGAGTTACATACACTCCATGTTGAGTGTATGAGATTTCCATGCCCAAGAAATATGACAAGTCTCCCAAGTCACTGATCTTGCACTCTTTCTCCATTTGCTCCTTTAGGCTTTGAATTCCTTTCTCATCTGTACCTATAAGAATTATATCATCAACATATATGCACATGTAAATGAACCCATCATCACTTGCTTTAACAAGCAAGCTACTATCTGCTTTACATACTTGAAAACCAAGTTCCTTCAAGAACTTCACAAGTCTATAATTCCATGCCCTTGGGGCCTGCTTCAAACCATACAAAGCTCTCTTGAGCTTACATACATGATCTGGATACCTTTCATTTCTAAATCCTTGTGGTTGCTCCATGAAAACATCATCTGAAATGTAACCATTTAGAAAAGCATTCTTCACATCTAATTGACATAATTTCCAACCTTTACATGCAACAATAGCTATGAGTGTCTTGATGGTTGTCATCTTTGCCACAAGACTATAGGTCTCATCATAATCTATACCATATGTCTGAGCAAACCCTTTCACAACAAGTCTAGCTTTATACCTAGTCACACTTCCATCTGCAAACCTCTTTGTCTTGTAGACCCATTTGCATCCAATGATCTTCTGACTATTTGGTTTAGGAACCAAATCTCATGTCTGATTCTCCATCAATGCATCATACTCTTCCTGCATAGCTTTCTCCCAATTTTCCTTACCTTTTGCCTCTTCATATGTAGGAGGTTCTTCATCTGCTTTTACCATATAAGAATAATCTTTGGTAGCAAAAAAAGAAGTGTCATAGCTATACCTTGTAGGTTCCCATTTGTGTCTTGATGACCTTCTGAGTTCTCCACTTCTTGAGGTTTCTAGTTCATCACATTCTGGATCAAACCTTGGCACTTCTTCAACTTCAACCTGTACTTCATTGTTCTCCTCTTCATCAAATATCTGAACCTTTGATTTACCTTTCTTTTGATTCACATTTTTTTCATCACCTGCATGAACATTAAGTGTACTTGCATACCAAGTACCTTGCTCATCAGATGTAACATCCTTAGACACAAGGAATTGTTTTGTGGATGGACTCCACAACCTATATCCCATCTGCTTATCATCATATCCAATGAACACATATTTTTTAGCTTTAGGTTCCAATTTATGCCTCAATTGAGATGGCACATATGCATATGCCAAACATCCAAATACTTTGCAATGATCTAGAGTAGATCTCTTACCCCACCATGCCTCATATGGTGTCATACCCTGCAAATCTTTACATGGTAATCTATTGAACAAATATGTGGGTGTCTTATAGCCTCAACCCATAAATAATTTGGGTAATTTTTCTCCTTCATCATGGATCTTGCAAACTCAACAAGAGTTCTATTCCTCCTTTCTGCTACACCATTTTGTTGAGGAGAGTACCTGCAAGTAATTTCCCTTTTTATACCTGCATTCCACAAGTAATCACTGAACTCATTAGAGAAATACTCTCCCCCTCCATCTGACCTTAGTCTCTTCAACTTTTGACCTGTAATTCTCTCTGCATACACATGATAATGTTTGAATGTATTGAATACCTCTGACTTATCTTTGATCACATAGATAGTGATCCATCTGGTAGCATCATCAACATAAATCACATAATACCTTGAACCATTGATATTGAAATCCTTTGATGGTCCCCACACATCTGTGTGTACCAACTCAAGTTTCTCTGAATACATAAAACCATGCTTGGAATAAGATTGCTTATGAGCCTTACCTAATTGACATGCCTCACATTTGTATGTCATATGTTGACCTGCAACATTAGGCAATCCAAGCACTGAACCATTGTTAACCATATCTTTGATACCTCTTTCATTGAAATGTCCAAGCCTTTTGTGCCAAATATCTAACTCAGAGATCTTATGTCCTCCATAGGTGAACAAGGCATGACCAATGTTACCTTGAATCTTCAATGTGAACAATCTTCCTTCTTTCTTCCCTGAAACAATTTGTTTGTACCCATTGCTAGGGTCTTCCACAAAAACTCCTTCATTAGTGAACCTAACTTCATAACCTTTTCAACAATTTGTCCTACACTTATCAGATTCTTTGGAATTGTAGGAACATACAAAACCTTACTCAAGAGAGTACTTCCATCCTTAGCCTTTACTGATCCAATTGACTTCACATTGTGCTTTTTATTGTCACCTGTATGAACTACATGATTAGTTACCTTATTCTCCAAATCAGTCATCAAAGCTATGTTGCCACTCAGGTGATTGCTACACCCTGAGTCAACGTAGAAGACTCTTTGGTCTTCACTTTTCCTTTCACAAGTTGCATTCATTATCAATGCTGAATCCTCCTTCTGATATGAAGCATAATTGTAGTATGTTGTATTGTTGACTTTGGAATCCTCTACCTGCATTTCTTCCAAAGTAACCTCTACTACCTCTACCTCTGAAATTACCTCTTTGATTTCTGCCGCCTCTTCCTCTTGAATTAAAATTCTGATTATATCCACCATTATTCTGAGTATTATGCCAACAATCATTAGCTAAATGATTTGTTTTACCACAAATCCAGCAAGCTTTGACTCCGTCTTTATTACTTCTACTTCTTCCTCTACCTTTACCACCTCCTCTTCCTCTTAGGAAGTTAGCTTGGCTAGTTGTACCTTCATCTTCATTTGCTTGTTGCTTCCCATTGCTATTCTTCTTCTTATCATTTGAATACATTGCTTGACCTGCACTTTTATCACCTTCACCTTTGACATCTTGCTCAAAGGTTAGCATGTGTCCTAGCAACTGATTTAAGTCAGGAGTAAAATGATCTAGTGATAATTCAGTAGACAAAATGAATGGCTTCCATTTGTCATCACCTATCAAACCTGTAAGGATTTGCCTTACCAATTTATCCTCCTCAATATCTTCATCAACTGCTCCTAATGCATCTGCAATGTCCTTCATCCTTGTTACATAATCTGAGATGGATTGAGAGGCCTTCTTCTTGAATGTGGTAAATTCTGCCCACAAGGATGCCTTCCTTGACTTTCTGGTGTTTTGGAAATGCTCCTTCAAAGCATTCCATATATCACTTGCACTTTCAAGGCCTCTAATGTGAGGTAACAAGTATTCATTGACTGCCATGTACATAATGCTCTTGGCTTGAGCATCTCTCTTCATCCAAGTCTTCAAATCTTACAATTCCTCCCTAGTTGGAACACTGCGATCTCTGAACTGAGGCTTTTCTTCTTCACTTGTAATATAACCTATCAAGTCTTTGCTCAGAAGATGAGCTTCCATCCTCATTGACTATGCTGAATAGTTCTCTCTATCTGAAGAGAATCTCCCATCCTTTCTTCACCTGCGTATTAAATTCTTCAAGATTTATGAGGAATAAGGTTACTTTTACTTCAAATGAAGTTCCTTTTTTCTTCCTTGATATCTTATGGTCTCCTTCTCAAGATTTGCTCTCAAGATTTCACCTTTTGAATCTTCAAATGTTGAATTCTTTATAACTGCAGTCAGGGTCCTCCTTTCTTCAATTTTGATACTTCCTGCTCTGATACCACTGATGGAGAGTGTAAATCTCCAAAAGAACAAGTTACTCTTGAAGTTAGAGCACTTGTATATCAAGAATAACTCAAAACCTTTACCAATTTTGAGCATCAATGATCAATTATCAAAATTTTGGATAAACTGTGAAGAAGATGACTACACAGAAAGTCCGCTGCACATAACTCACTCATTGACTTATCAAATGTGTAAAGTTTTTGATAAAACTTTGCAAAAAGTGTCGCCTATAGTTTGCGCACCTCCTTCAAGTCAAATCATTCCAAAAGACTCAGTAGATCTTGAGAAATGATCTTAACAAGTCACCTATGTCTAAAATTGTAGTTCTTTACAATTGACTTTGACACCTGTAACTTCTTAAGTTTGGTTCTCTCAAACTAGAACCCGTTTAATCAAATGTTTTTAGTCATAGGTATCTTACCTTCCAACTTAAAGAATGAGTGCTTGGTTGCTCAAAACTTTACACTGTGGAAGGAGAACTGACCAAAACATTAGCATCGAATTTTGCGCCTCCTACAACTTCTCTTCTTTACATTTACACATGTAAATGTTCCTACACTCAATTTAGAAGCTGAAAATTTGTACATAGGTCACTCAAATATAGACTTAGACTTGTACAAAAGCATTTCACAAAATATCTCGCACAGAAAGAGAACTCTCAGAAATATCGGGCGCAACTTTTCTTCATTTCTGGAGAAACTTTACATCTAAGTGATGAGAGAGATCTTACTCACTTCTAAAAGTGTCTAATGACTCATACAACATCTAATTTCTCTAATCATATGTTCTCTCATATTTGCAAAGAGACACACAATGTGCGACGCAGAGAAGGGAAGTGCAAGGTGTGCATGAAGAGTGACTAAGGAAGTGTGCAAAGAAGTGCTAAGCTAGTCAACCCAAGGATCCCAAGGTCCCATTGAAGCTGTGCGCGTTCCGACAGAAGGTGTCCATCCCTCCCCCTTATTGGAAGCTTGGTGCAAGGTGTCACAAGTGCAGGCTTGGAGAAGGTGGAGGTCTGGTGCAGAGAAGGCCGGCAACAACAAGACCCTTGGGTATTTGGTGTTTTGTGATTGAGCACTCTGTGGGATTTTGCAGAGAAGCATTGGATTGTATTGTGCATCACCATTGTATTTGCCTTCTTATAATCAATCGACAGAGGCTTCCAGTGTGTATCTTTCTTCTTGTTTTTCCCTTTTCTCCTACAAACAATGAAATCCCTTCTTGTCCAAGAAACACCCAACAAAATTTGGCATACCTGGTGGGACTCCAAGGAGATTTGAACATAGGAAAAGAAATATTGTAGTGTGGAGAAGCATTATTCAAGTGCCGACAGTAATACTTCATTGGGATAAGAGGTAAATAATCTTATCAATTATCTCATACTAAGAGGATTATGAACAACTCATGACCGCAACCTGATCCCAAACATTGAGGGTCACCTGCAAGCAAACAAGAAGGAAGGCTATTAGAAGATCCTCCAGTCCACTATCGTCAACCTCATCACTAAAGAGCATGGCAGATCAGGTAGATTTGGAAACCCTACTATCAAGATTAAATATAAAATTTCCTCCTTTCAAAGGCTTAGCTTAGGAAGATCCCGATGAGAATATTAGGAGGTTTTTAGCACAATGCAAAACAAGAGGCTTGATGGGAAGAGAGGATGCCTTTTTGATACTCTTCCGTGCCACATTAGAAGGGTTAGCAGATAAATGGTTCAACCAGTTCACTGAAAACCATTTCACCACTTGGGAATTAATGAAAGATGCATTCAAAACTCAATTCCAACATGGAAATACTACAGAAATCATCATAGAGGAATTAGAATACTTGAGACTGGGTCCAGGTGAAAAGTTTCCAGAGTTTGTAACTAGGGCCAATGCACTAATGGCTAAGTTGCCAGATCCTCCACATGATTTCTTTATTAAGAAATGGTTAGCTAAGACAGTTCCAGTAACCACACAATGTAAGATCAAGGAATTATTGTTGCCAACAGCCTCCAAGAGGAGTTCATTAGTACATCTACACGATTGGAGCAAATAAGGCAACAATATGGAGCAAGTTCTTCTCAACTACCCTATTTTACAGAAATGGAGGATCCAGTAATCCAGCTAAGGAAAGAGCTGGAGGGCTTAAAAAGGAATAAGCCCCATAAAGAGGAGGAGAATGCTGTTACTCAGTTGGAGGGAGATAGAGGCATTGAAGCTACAAAAAGAAGAGGAAGCCCAAGCAGAGGAACTGGCTCAGCTTCGATAGGAGTTGCAGGAACTCAAAGGGGGTGGCATCAAAAGTGGTCTATGGTGTACCATGTGCAGCAAGCAAGGTCATGTAGTAAGTGAATGTCCTCTGTTATGTGTAACTTGCCAACCATGCAGGAAAGTTGGTCATGAGGCCAAGGAATGCCAATCAAGAGGAATGCCTGCAACAACATACTGCACACAAGGAGGAGCTCTACCACCAGCAAATGTGATGGCGGCTACACCTAATCAAGGTAACAATTACAACCCTAGACATAGGGATAACTTTGGAAATGGGCCAAGGAGGCCAATCATTTGTTTCAGATGTGGAGAATATGGGCACTGCCAAAGTAGGTGCACTCTACCAGAAAATGCCCCACCTTGCAGGAACTGCATAGAGGCCAGAGACCACTATACTAATTGTTGTCCTAAGAACCAAGCATCTTCATCTGGGCCGCACATTCAAATGCTTTCTGTGTGCAAAGAAGAAATGGTAGATCTAGTCAATGTGCCATCTCCATCTACCAGAGTGGTGCAGTTAGAAGAAATTGAATCTTTTACAGTGCAGACAAGAAGCAAGGGGAAGGCTCAAGTGGAAATAGGTCAAGAATCAAGGATTAATGGATTGAACAAAGACAAAGAGACATCTGAAGACAAAGCCACCACATGTGCAGACACAAGGCAAAAAGAAAATCTCATAGGTACCAGTGATGCCATTGGACATGCATTCAACAGGGCTCATGTAGAGTTTGATAAGTCATTTGGAGCCCATGCTCTTAAGGAATCAAAAGCTTCTAGACTACTCAAGTCCATGAAAAAGGAGGTCAGTATTTTTGATTTAATAAAGATGGATGGGAAGTTCAGGTCAGAACTCTTGCAAATAATTGATGAAATGTCCACAACAAGTTTAGTGGCAAAGGTTGTTGTTATGCATAAAGATAAAGGTGTAGGGGAAGCACCCCTCACAAATTATAAGAGTCCTCGGCTAACAATCTCTATCAAAGGTCATGTGTTTCAAGGAGTTATTGTGGATGGTGGTTCTAGCATTAACTTGATGCCTGAATATACCATGAAAAATATTGGACTACACCCTTTAAAACCGTCAAACTTCACTGTAACACTAGCAGGCCTAAGCATAGTAAAGCCTATGAGAATGGTCCTTGGAGTCCCAATCAAAATACAAGGTACCATCTTTAACTTGGATTTTGTTGTTTTAAGGCTACCATAGGTAGAAGGAAGTTTCCCTCTGTTAATTGGGAGACCTTGGTTAAGGCATGCCAATGTACTACATGATTGGGGTAAGGACACAATGTGGGTAAAGCAAGAGGGAAAAGAGTTGCAGCAGATATTTTTAGAAGAAGGACCAGAGAATCAAAGACACACCAATATAATGCAGACAATTGGTATTTGTATGGAGGAAGATTTGTTGGACAACCCAGAAGCAGATCTATTTGAAGGAGAAAATTTATATGAAGATGAAAATATGTTGGCTTGGCTCCATGCAGAAGACCCATCTCCCTGCTATGGAATTTGTCCAAACTCAAGTAAAGAGGAAGCATATGAAGAAAAAGAGGACATCATTCAGGTTACTGACTCGAGTGAGACAGTCAAAGGCCATATAAGAGAGAAGAAAAGAAAAACCCTTAAGTGCAGCAGTGATGAAGCTACTTCAAATCCTAAATCAAGGGCTAGTTTGTTATGGATACTAGTATGGATATCATCTGTTATGTCAATTTTTATGATGGTAAGTGCAGGGCTTTATAAGGATGTGGAAGAGTACCTGCAAGTCTTTGGAAATAGAGGGTTCCATTGGATGAAGAAGCTGGAATAGTAAAAATGAATTTTTGTAGATTAAGTTATAAAGTTGCTAAAACAAAGATACAAAAGATGCAGTATGGAGGAGATAATATTCTAATGAAGGATTTAGGGTGGCCCTATCAGATGATCAGTGTGCCCAACAAGAAGAAAAAACAATTGAAGTGCAGTACAATTGGAGATTATGAAGGAGTTTCTCTTAGTCAACATATCAAGGCTCAAGGCCTATCATCAACACAACTGAAGATTTATGGATCACCTGGAACCTGCAAAATTTGTCTAGTTGTACATAGCCTTCCCATGTCATTTTTGCTTAAGTTTTTGTAGCTTTTATCCATTTTCATGCTTGTTCTTTGCATTTTTAGCAAATTTAGCAACCCTTTCATAGCTCTTTGCATAAGTACAATGTTTTTAGAAATTTTTGGGAATTTTTCAAGCATTTTTATTATTTTTTCTAGCACTTTTCCATTTTTTTCAATGCCTTTTTCTTAATTAGATGGACATATAAAGGAATCTCTCTATGGTTTTGAGTGGTAAAATGGCTTAGAAATGCTGAGAATTTTTTTGGGATTTTTTCTTGAATTTATCGCATTTTTGTTGAATTTTTTTAAGATTTTCTTAGCATTTTTTCTTTTTAATTTCAGGGCATTTTTTTTACAAAAAAAACCCCTTAGAGCCAAAATTTATTTTTCAAAAAAAAAAAATCCCCCCCTCTCTCTCTCTCCCCTTCCCTTGCCCCCCTTGTTTTTTTATTTTTTATCCTTATTTTTTACTCTTTATTTTTCTTTATTTTATTTTATTTATTTTCTTTTTATTATTATTTTTAACTTATTTTATTTTAAATTTTTATTTATTTTTTATTCTCAAGCTTTGACAACCTATGCGTTTGAAAAAAAAGAGGAAATTTTTTCTCCTTTCCTTACATAAATTAAAAAAAAAATAAAAAAATTATATATATATATATATATATATATATATATATATATATATATATATATATATATATATATATATATATATATATATATATATATAATTTTCATGGGTTAAACGGTTTGCCTCTGAATCACGCCTCGAATGTCCATTTTTTTTCATAAGTGGGATCATTTTCATGTATCTTGTCACCTCTAGGTTCATTTTTTGCCTTATTTTTTCCAAAATCCCACCTTTTCTCTGACTTTTGGTCAAAACCCACATGTTTTGAGCACATTTTTCACATATTTTTAATTAACCACATGGTCCACATGGTCAATTCTTACTTTGTTTTCCCTTTGTTTCACAATTTCCCATATGCACCCTTTGTAGCTCTACTGTTTGATCATTTTGGCTCTCTCCAGACCCCACAAACCTACTCCGACACCTTCCCTTTACCCTTTTGCCCAACCCCATCCTAACCCCCTCCCTACCCTATCCATCTCATCCCCCTCAGCCCTTGTTTCCCCCTCCCTTCTACCATCCCATTGCCCTACTTTGCTTTTCCATGCACAAATTCCACTTTTGGGTTCTTCTCTGGTGCTTGTTCTCTTCTACTACTAGTGGACTTGGTAGCTGGTGGACTTTATAGCTGCTCAAGTGTCCTTTTGAAGATTTTGAAGCATAAGTATCATGGTGTGCTATCTGCTCCGAGTTTTAGCTGTAGCTCTTCGGGAAGGAGAGCCCATTAGGTGGTGGGCAATTGTTGAGCCCATAAAAGTCATATTGGTCAAAGTTAACCACAATCAAAGTCAACCATAGTCAAAGTCAAATGGGTTAATGTCAAAGTAGTCAAAGTCAAATGGGTTAATGTCAAAGTAGTCAAAGTCAACAAGGTCAAGGTCAAAGTCAACATGGGCAAAGTCAACATGGGCAAAGTCAAAGTGTTCAAAGTTTAGGTGTCAAAGTGCACAGGTAGTGCACAATTAATTGGTTCACAAAGGGTAAATTGGAGGAAGTTGGTTGCAGGTTGCAGAGGTATTTCTCTAATTTCTCTAAGGTTCAAAGTGTTTTTAAAATGTTTTGGAAGGTTCAGGTGAACCCTCGCTTAGGTGCACAAGTGAAGAATTAAAAGGCAAAAATGTGAAGGTATGTGAATGGTAGTGTACGCAGAAGAGAAAGTATGGCTCCCCAATTAAAATTTTTGTTTTATCAAAGTGAGTACCAAGATACTCTTGCAGTTAGGAGCGTACGTGAATCGACACTCAAATGAAGGCAAGGACTATTCTTGAGACTAAGCAAGGTGAGCATAGTCTAAGCTAGGCAAGAAAGAGAAGTGCAAGAGACACACAATGTGCGACTCAGAGAAGGGAAGTGCAAGGTGTGCATGAAGAGTGACTAAGGAAGTGCGCAAAGAAGTGCAAAGAGACACACAATGTGCAACGCAGAGAAGGGAAGTGCAAGGTGTGCATGAAGAGTGACTAAGGAAGTGTGCAAAGAAGTGCTAAGCTAGTCAACCCAAGGATCCCAAGGTCCCATTGAAGCTGTGTGCGTTCCGACAGAAGGTGTCCATCCCTCCCCCTTATTGGAAGCTTGGTGCAAGGTGTGCACAAGTGCAGGCTTGGAGAAGGTGGAGGTCTGGTGCAGAGAAGGCCGGCAACAACAAGACCCTTGGGTATTTGGTGTTTTGTGATTGAGCACTCTGTGGGATTTTGCAGAGAAGCATTGGATTGTATTGTGCATCACCATTGTATTTGCCTTCTTACAATCAATCGACAGAGGCTTCCAGTGTGTATCTTTCTTCTCGTCTTTCCCTTTTCTCCTACAAACATTGAAATCCCTTCTTGTCCAAGAAACCCCCAACATTGATGATTTGGCATTGGTCTTCCAAATTGGTTGAGGTTTTGAGTTTTTCTTGATATCGAGATGCTCTAACATCAAGGATAGCTTGTTCTTTTGGAGATTAACACTCTCCATCATAAAATGCATCCTTGTTTGTTTGATTCTCATGGCTACTAAAGTGGAAACTTCAATTGTGGAGTCTACCTAAAAGATTTCTCTTAAATTTTTTTATGTCCTAAGGTGAAGAGCCTTTTCAAGCCACTTATTTATCAAAACTCCCCATTCATGTCACAGAGTTTTGCAAACAAAGCCTTTGCTCAAGTGAGAAGCTTTAAAAGAGCATCACTTTCATAGATCTTTGTATTTTCAAGCTCGTCAAGGTGTGTGCTTTGTTGAGTTTTCTTGTTTAAAGGCCTATTGAGAAGGAGATAAACATGCCATCCCAAGTTAACAAATGGTTGTGTTTGACTTGTTGAACCACTTTTCAACCAGTCCTTCGATGACCATGAGGAAGAGCACCATGAAGGCATCCTCTCTTCCAATTAGTCCCTAGATTCTACGAAGGGCCAAAAGCCTCCAGACATTATCTATTGGAGTTTGAGGTTTGCAGAAGCATGCAAACATCACAAGGAAGAAGAAGAAGAAGCTTGATGCACAATGCACAATACTGAATGAATTACCACTAGAATGTACAAAGATAAGTAACCCATTAGGATTATAGGTGTATATACAATCTGGGGGGGAAAACCTCCTAAAGGGAAAAAAAGTGCCTCAATGATCGTAGAGTGTTCACACACATCACTACCTAAATATATCAACAAATCCCCCCAGGAGTGATGCAGTGAACGAGGAGCTCACACTCATGTATAAGGAAGTGCCAAGCTATGTGGAATCAAGCCCAAAGCTTTGTGGAAAGCTTCAAACTTCTCCCTAGGCAGATCCTTTGTGAAAAGGTCTGCAATGTTCTCCTGTGTGGGCACATATGCCAAACTGATCTCTCCAGTAGAGGACCTCTCCCTAACATAATGATAGTGCACCTAAATGTGCTTAGTGCGAGCATGGAACACAGGGTTTCTTGCAAGTGTCAATGCACTCTAACTATCAGTGAATATGGTGGTGGTAGAAGACTGACCAACACCCAAATCAGGCATAAGGCATCTAAGCCACACACACTCGATAGTCGTTGTGAAAGCTTCCCTATACTCAACCTCATAACTGGAAGTGCCCATAGTAGGCTTCTTCTTGCTCAACCAAGATATACATGAGCTACGAAGCATGAAGCAAAAACCACTGGTGGAAACATGAGTGTCATAGCAACCAGCCCAATCAGGGTAAAAAAAAGCATGTAAATCGGGCGATAGTGATCCCCCCTTGGGATAAAACAATCCAAGTACTCAGGTACCACTCAAGTAGTGAAAGATATGCCTTACTTCCTGCAAATGCTTGATACCTGGGCAATGCATAAACCTGCTCATCTGTGATACAACAAACTGAATATCTGGTCGAGTAATTCATAAGTAAATCAAGCATCTAATAGCTTGCTGATAGAGAATGACATCACATGCATCTCTAGCATCATGAAGACTCAACCGTAAACCTATCTCCATAGGAGTGGCAATATGTTTATAGTATTCAAGGCCAAAACACTTCAATAATGTGTCAATATATATTTTTTGACACAAAGCTATCCTGCCATCAAATTGCATAAATTGAATGCCCAAATAATGATGCAAATGCCCCAAATCTGACATCTCAAATGAGGCATCAAATCAACCTTAAAATCAGTAATATGCTTCTCATGAGGACCAGTGAGCAGCATGTCATCAACATACACAACAATGGTTAGAAGAACATCATTTATATGCTTAACATATAAGGTGCTCTCAGTTGGACTACTCTCAAAACCATGTGCAATCAGATAGGAATGTATCTTTTCATACCAAGCATGTGGTGCTTGTTTCAAACCATATAATCCCTTTTTCAACCTACAGACTTTCTTTTCATGCCCTTTTTGCACAAAGCCACATGGCTGAAAAACATACACTTTTTCATGCCAGTCACCATTCGTAAATACAGTTTTAATGTCCAACTGATGTACATTTCAACCATGATGAGCTGCAAGTGCACATATGCTATGAACAATAGTCATTTGGCAAGTAGGAGCAAAGGTCTCATCAAAATCAATGCCTTTTTTTTGAGCATAAGCCTTTGCAATAAGCCTAGCCTTATACCTATCAACTATTCCATGAGGCTTACACTTCAGCTTGTATACCCACTTAGTGCCAATGCCCTTCTTGCTAGGAGGCAAGTCACATAACAAGCTCAAGCCAAAAACTGTGTGGTAAAGCTTGACCTTTGACCATACACCTCACCATGTCCATCAGTGACATGTTCTTTCGTTCAACAAATCCATTTTGTTGAGGTGTATACAGTGGTACACTGATGTTTTATCCCATGTTCAACTAGAAATACATTAAAATGAGAAGACATATATTCCCCTCCCTCGATTAGAATGGAGGGTGCCCATTTTACATGCTGGGAGATTTTCAGGCATAACCAGAAATTGTTTGAAGCACATAAACACTTTAGACCTTGCTTTCAATGGATATATTCATGCATGCATGGAAAAATCATCAATGAAAGCCACGAATTAAAGATAGTTTCCAAAAGGGGGTGTCTGCATAGGACCACAGACATCACTGTGAACAAGTTGCAATTTTTGAGTAGCTCAAATTGAACCATTTTTTGGGAACAACGAATGCTGTATTTTGCCCAAAATACAACCTTTAGAGACATGTTTACCAAGTGCCTCAAATTTGGGCACAAAGGATACCATTTTTTATTTTTGCAGACATAGAAAACTAGCAAAATTCAGATGACCAAAGCATGCATGCCAAAGCTTTGCATTTGAAATAACCTGAGAATCATGTATCACACATGCTGAATCACTCATAGATTTTTCATAGTCTATTAGCTTATACAACCCACTACATAAAATACTAGAAGCAATAATGACATCGCCATTTGATCAAACATGAACTGTACATCTGTCATCAATAAATTTCACAACCAAGCCAATCTTGGCTAAAGTTGAAACTGATAACAGATTCTTCTTGATCCCTAGCACAAATAAAGCATTAGACAATGTAAAAGAACTACCATCAGCAATAATCAGAATGATCTTACCAACTCCCATGACAGGATAAGAGGAGTTATTAGTGCATGTGACAATATTCCCTGTAGGGGAAGGCTCAAGTGAAGTGAAGAAACTGCATTCTGAGTTTTTCCCACTATCAAAGTACCAAACATCTGAGTCTACTGCAGACATACACTATTCATGAGAAGATGGTTCATAATTGCAAACAATGGTAAGTGCCCATTCTTCATTTTGCACAAGATTAGAAGACTCTTTTTTGGGTGTAGAGGCCGCTACACCCAAAAATCTTTCTTCCTTGACTCTTTAGCCGCTAGTTTTGGACAACTCTTTATAACATGATCATTTCCTTTACAATATTTGAAAAAAATTTTATGCTTTTCTATTTTCTTCTCATCCTTGTCATCTTTCTTTGATTGTGTAGAACTAGCAAATTTTTTCTTACTAGTAGAAGAGCTCCATTTACCTTTGCCCTTCTAACTAGCCAAGAATGCTTGATCTACAACACGCATAATGGACCTATTCTGCCTAGACTGATCTTCCTACAATAGAATAGAGACTAACTCGTCAAATGTTAAGGCATTTGGATTGCCTTTCATCACCAAATGAAGAGTAGAAGCAAAATTATGATATGAATTAGGAAGACCATTCAGAATAGTTTGCACAAGTGAATTGTCAGACAAAACTTCATCAGCAAAAGTCACCTATTCCTTCAAATGTCTGATCTTTATCAAAAAATTGTCCATGGAATCTCCTTCATTCATGTGCTCACTCTCCAACTATTTTCCGAGGTAAGCAACACGAGCCTCATTCCTTGCCCAATATAAAGTGGTAGTGTATCCCAAGAATCCTTAGTTATTTTGCAAGAGCAAATGTGAGGAATAATGGCATGTTTGATAGACAAGGCTATCGATGCATGTGCCTGAGCATCTCTTCCATCCCAACAAATTTGCTCTGCAGTAGGTGTAGCAAGAACTACAACATGAACAGGAACATGAAGAATATCGCCATCTTCAACATTATCTACATCACCTTCAACAACTATGTTTGCAGGTGTAATAGGACATTTTTCAACACCTTGCACAATATTCCATAGTACTTTTGCAACCAATACATGATGCATCATATAAGCCCATAATGGGTAATTGGTATTGTCCAACTTATCCTCAATAGCCAACATATGGAATACATCACTACTTTCAACCATGGCCATTGACTAAAATACCCTAATGCAAAAAAATGATTGTATCTCAAAAAGTTGAATAGAATTACCTTGTCAAGTTTTGCTAAACCTGTAGCAGACTTTGAGACGCTTATAATGGCAAACAAAACTTGTATATATCTTTGGTACAGAAAGACAAAATTGCCTACACAAGCACTACAATGTGCATTCGGAGGCCGAAATGAGCTTAGATCACAATTTTGGCACCACAAGGCGAAGCTTTTTTTATCTCCTAATCACCCTCAGTATGCTCACCAATTTTTTTGCGATTCTGAGATCGTAACTAGAGCGTGTCGACAATGCCCTCGATGAAGCGACGACCTTCTCTAATACCAATTGTTAGAGTTTGAGGTCTACAGAAGCACGTGAACAACACAAGGAAGAAGAAGAAGCTTGGATCACAACACACAATACTGAATGTATTACCACTAGAATGTACAAAGATAAGTAACTCGTTAGGGTTATATGCATATATACAAATCAGGGGGAAAAAACCTCCTAAAGAGGGAAAAAAGTGCCCGGATGGTCCTAGAGTGTTCATACACATCACTACCTAAATATATCAACATTATCATCCAAATCTTTGATAGCAACCCACAAAAACTGGGGAAGTGAATGTCTATATATGAGAGTTGGGAGTAGAGATCCTTAGATTTATTAGCCATATCTTCTATGGTGGAGTGTGTGTTAGGTGGAGCAAAGTACTTGATTTTATGATGATGCTAGTGGGAGAGAGGAGTGTATATGGGTCTCAAGGTTGTGTGTAGTGAGTAGGTCTTGATCTATGAGAACATGATGGTCTTCATTGTATCCTTTTGGTTCCATCAAGCATGCCAAACTTGTTGTCGATAGTGGGCCAGTCCTCAAGGGTAGTGGCATTCTTTTCATAGGATAATGATCACAAAGTGCCCATCAAGATGGCATCTAAGAAAAAAAGCTCAATGCAAGTAGGAAATACAACATCATTAATGATAAAACCACAATGACAAAAATGCAAGGAACTACACTAACAAACAAAGGTCACAAATAAAGGACAAGAATCAAACCCAAAACTTTGTTTGCACTAGAACGAGTCTTGTTATTTGTAATATGATTCATAATCAAGGTTACAACATAACATGGACACTACACTTACAAGGGCAATGCAATTCAAGTCCCTTTAAGGAGAGTGGCTCCCAAAAATGTGCTTCTTAAGAGTAAAAATCAGTAATGCCTATAGTAATAACTCCTCAACACTTTAGCCCTTGATAATCCCTTAGTTACCTAGTGTTGATCCTTCAATATTCTAGTGATAATCCCACTTTTTAAATTATAATCCTTGAATTAGCTTTGCTTTTTAGTGTCCTTCTTGATCAAGTATGTATCACCACTCTTCTTCATGATGGTTGGTCCCTTCAAATCCATGAGAGTTTGTGTCTTGCATATGCTTTCTCTTCCATTATGGGTGTCTAGATTTGTCTTTATGTTGGGGACTAATGAAGCCTTGAAGTCTCAAAATTGATGCCAAGCCTCCGTTTTTTTTCTATCCTACAATAGTGAACAACACGTATGTTAAGCTCTACAAGAAGAAAGAAGCATGTCTAAAGGACCTCACGATGCATACAATCTTGATTTTTGTTTTTGGAGCACATGCGTGCAAGCTCAAAGATGCAAATAGGTCAAGCACATGGAAAGGGGGTGGCATGAAACATGATATAATGGGCATTTGTTAGTCTACATGTAAAATTTCTATGCTATTTATCATGGATGACTTACAAAAATTTGCATCCTTACAAAGTTCCCATTCGAGTCACCCAATTATTATTTTCCAATAAATTTAATAGCTTGATTCACACGCACACACATATACATACATACATACATACATACATACATACATACATACATACATACATACATACATACATACATACATACATACATACATACATACATACATACATACATACCTACATACACACATGGCCCAAAATTAGGTCATAAAATTGACTAATTTTTCATGGCTAATGCCCCAAAAATATTTCATGTGATAAGAAAATTACTTTTGAGTCATCCAATCCAAATTCCATGTGTCCATCCTAAGAGTCTAATTTCTAACAGAATAGGGATCTTATGATGCTCTATCCCCTCTATATTCACACAAAGGGAAGCAAGGAGAAATACATTGATATTCCCTCTCTTTGAGTGAATAGAGTTTGAAAAGAAAACTATTTTGATTGATTGTATACATCAATCAGTAGTTTACTTACATTAATATCATGTAGTGGAGTGCATAACAAGACAACTTTTGGCAAGGAGGGTGGGTCATCGTTGTGGAATGTAAAAATTTATGTAGCCAATTATGCTTATGGGTGTATATAGAAACACAAGAAAAATACTCCTAAAGAGGGTGAAAAGTATCCCAATAAAATTGAGAATTTTCACACAAAGCATTATCACAGTGTACTAACAAACTCCCCTTGGGGGTGATGTGGTGAAACGAGTTCTTACACCCATTTTTTAAAGAAGTGTCTAGCTGTGTGGACTATTGAAAATAAAAGAAAGTGACTAAGTGCAGGGGCTCAGAAGATCCTAGAACTTCTAATGTGGCATATCTTCTTTTGAAAATTTGCAAGGTTATATAGTCAATCTCTTCTACAAAGAGCTTTTGTTGACATAATGATAGCTCACCTCAACGTGTTTTGTGTAAGCATAAAACACTAGGGTCATTTACAATTTTTGATGCATTGTGATTGTCTGACAAGATGTTTGTAACAAATGGCATCTATGACACATACACTTTTGATTATAGTTGTAAAATCTTTCATATACTAAACCACACAACTAGAACTGACCATAGTATGTTATTTCTTACTCAGACCATATATGCATGTGAAAAAAAAACCATTCTTGGACACACAAATGCCATGATAACCAATCCAAACCAAGTGTGAAAATTCATGCAGCTCTTGTGGAATTGATTCCCTAGGATAAAAATAAACCAAGATACTATGTGACATTCAAATAGAACAAGATACACTTACCACCTATCAATCCTTGACATCTCGGTTATGCATAAACTTGCTTTTCTTCATGCTACATGAAAACTTCTCATAGCATCTATGTAGTTTAATCTCATAGTGGTTGGAGCATACATCATATTATGTCTTTGAATTAGGATTTATATTATTTTTGCTATAGATTTCTACAAAAATGAGAGGAAAATAAAATTTATAGGTTAAAGAAGGCATTATATGGTTTGAAACTAGCACCATATGCCTATTATGAAAATATACATGCTTACTTGTTAGCACATGGATTTTAGAATATGCTTTATCAAATGAAACATTCTCATTCTCGTATAAAATATCAAAGATAGACATTGCATAACAATTTGACATGAAAGACGTACAATGAGAGCTTAAGTGAGTACGACAAGGAAAAAATCACATCAATATTTTTGCCCCTCAAATTTCTATACCAAATATTTTAGTAAATTTTTTTTCTCTTCAATGATTAATCTTTCTCATCAAGAAGTAAATAATGTTTTTGTGCCTCATAGATCAAATAATGTCTATTTTCATGCAAATCCTACATAAGTTATGCATCAAGTTCCTCACTCAAAACCTATGTAGGCTAAGGAATTGCTTCAATGGTACTATGTTTTTTTATCCACCACCAAAAGGAGGAAGAAAATTGTCAGAAGCATCCTTTAGGCTAATTAATATCTCTCTAACACATAAAAATAGAGGATGAATATGTCTTCCAAAAAAAAAATCATTTTAGCTAACCAAATTGTGATTATTCTGTGGATGGTATATATTATGACTTTTCCTTTAGAATTATAGCAAAGAATAATACGTTTCACAACCATATCATCCAATTTTTTGCTTGTATTTGTTGTACTAATTTTTCTTGTCATTTTCCACTAGAGATCTATTTTTCCTCTCAACAAATGTATTTTTTTGACGCATGTATGACACTATTTATGAAAGCGAGGTGCCTAGCTCCTTGCAACACATACTATTCTTTCCAATGGCTTCGCAATCACTCTCTATACCTGTCTATGCAAACTTACTGACAAACACAGAAAAACAAAGAACTAGACAACACAAACTTATTGTATGTAGGTTTCACAAATGGGCAATCTCAATATGGGTTGTGATTGACTAGGCCATTATATTTCTTATGAGAACAAATATATAGAAGGGTATCCAATGGCCATTTGACCTTTCACATAGACAATAAAAGTAAAAATTTGTAACAATCCCCCACTAAAAGCCAATATGGCTGATATGGAAAAGGGAGAAAAATAAAGAATGAGAAAAAATATTTGAATACAAGTATATGGCCTATACCTCCCACTTGATGGGCATGTTAGAGAGTGTACAAGGGACTATGGTGAAAACAATGTCCAAAGCTATCCTATGGTAGAGATTTTGTCAAGGCATCTCCTACATTTTCTTGAGTATGAACCTTCTCAAGTAAAATGTGTTTAGTGGCTAAGCAACCACATATAATGTAATTCCATACTTAAATGTGCTTGGTCTTTGCATGATAGAGCGGATTCCTAGTGAATGCAATGGCACTCTGATTGTCATTGAGTAAACAAGATACATGTGTCACATGCCAATCTAAAAAACCACAATGCTTCCTTACTGTTGGAGACCTCTTAATCTCCAAAGGTTTGATCTATACTGACTTAAGAAAACTTCTATGTCAGTTATAAACCAAACTTTACACAAATATTGTTCTTCTTTACCAAAACTTCCATTAACACTTCTCTGAGTGAAGAAGTGTTTACTTCAGAAAGTCTGCTTCAGAAATCGACTTCATTACCTGCACATAACTTCAAATTTCTTCAAGTAAATGATGCACAAGTATTCGCAATACCTTTGCGCAATCATACTAATCATTAGTTCTCAATACTAATCACCAAACGTTTAATTTGATCCTTAAGATCAAAGGTATGTCATAACTGTCTTCCAGAGGTAGCACCTTCGACATGGTCAACTTCTTAAGTTGATTTCTCCCAATACAAAACCCGTTTTGCTAAATGCTTCTAGTCATAGCTTCCTTATCTTCTAACTTAAATTTTACGTGCTCACTCATCAAAAACTTTACAGTATACAGTGAGATCTAAGCAAAACACTGAGACAGAAAAGTGCGCTACTCTCAGACTTCAGTTTTCATTTCTACATACAAATGTTCCTATTGATCATTCTCACAGTAGGAGAGGAATTAGATTATGAAACTCTGAACATAGCTTCATTAGCTTCTCAATTAGATGTGTACAAAAGGAATCTTGATCCACATGATCAGACAGAGAGCACTCAGAGAAAAACCCGTCGCTATTTTCTGGGAAAAAACTCTCTACACATCTCTAAGACATTTGTCATCTACAAATGACTCTCTCACACATTTCTTATCATCATTAACTTATATATACATGATTTTTGACTCATCCCGCATCTATGACATTACTCCTTATCATCCTAAGGATTTAGCTCTACTCAATTTACAAGGATTTCCACTTATATGTACATATGTGTACAAGACAACATTCTGAAATCTCCTTCACTTTCTCAAGTATCTTCTTCCACTTCATTCTGACCATAAGCCTTCTTCAAGATCTTTATAATCACTAATTTGTGATTGGCTTGTTCCAACAGCTCCCCCTCAATCACTAATTGTGATTATTCCATTCTTCTTCACTCCTGCCATCTCCTTGAATCTCTGTAGCTTAGGTCCATCCAAGCTCTTTGTCATCATATCTGCCACTTGTTCTTTTGTTGAAGTATACATCACTTCAATCTCTTTATCAAGTACCTTTTCCCTCAAGAAATGATACTGAATCTCTATGTGCTTAGTCCTGGCATGAAAAACAGGGTTAGCTGCCAAATACAAAGAACTCATATTATCTCCAAAAATAATTGGAGTACTATGATCAGTTTCAAAACTCTTCATCAAGGTCTTCAACCATATCACTTCTTTTGCAGCTTCTACCATTCCTTTATACTCAGCTTCTATGGATGATAAAGCAACTGTATGTTTCTTCTTTGAACACCAAGAAACTAATTTATCTCCAACATAACAGAGATACCCATGAGTAGACCTTCTATCATCTGAGTCACCTGCCCAATCTGCATCACTAAACACTTTAATTCTTGTGTCAGAAGTGAAACCATAGTACAAACCTTCACTTAGGGCTCCTTTGATATATCTGAGTACCCTTTGGGCTGCAATCCAATGAGTCTTCTTTGGGCAATGCATAAATTGTGACAACACACCTACTGCATATGATAAATTTGGTCTTGTCAAGGTAGCATAAATTAAACTACCTACCAAACTCTGATATTTCTTCATATCATTGAATTCTTCACCTCCATACCTGCTCAATTTATGATTTACCTCCAATGGTGTAGTTGAAGTCTTGCAATCTTCCATGTTAAACTTGACTAGAAGATTCTTCAAATACCTCTCTTGTGAAACATATACTCCATGTTGAGTATATACAATCTGCATTCCTAGGAAATAAGATAAGTTTCCCAAATCACTTATCTTAAACTCCTTCTCTATTTGCCTTTTAAGTTCATTGATTCCTTGAGCATCTATTCCTGTGACAATAATATCATCAACATAAATACACATGTAAATGTATCCATTTTCACTTGCCTTCACTAGCAAGCTACTATCTGCCTTTGATGCTTGAAATACACATTCATTCAAGAACTTGACAAGTCTGTAATTCCAAGCTCTTGGGGCCTGCTTCAACCCATACAAAGCTCTCTTGAGCTTACACACATAATCTGATCCAATTGAATTCATAAAACCTTCTGGTTGCTCCATGTATACTTCATCTGCAATGTATCCATTTAGAAATGCATTTTTCACATCTAATTGTGACAACTTCCATCCTTTACAAGAAGCAATAGCAATCAATGTTCTAATTGTAGACATCTTAGCAACAGGACTAAAGGTTTCATCATAATCTACCCCATAAGTTTGGGCATAACCTTTGACCACAAGTCTAGCCTTGTATCTAGACACCTTACCATCTGCAAACCTTTTTGTTTTATATACCCACTTACATCCAATGACTTTCTGATTCTTTGGTCTTGGTACTAATTCCCAAGTTTCATTTTCAAGTAGAGCATCATACTCTTCCTGCATTGCCTTCTCCCAATTCTGTTTACCTTTGGCTTCTTCATAAGTGATTGGATCTTCTTCTGTCTTCACAATGTAAGCATAATCTTTTGTTGTTAGAAAAGATGTATCATAACTATACCTTATAGGTTCTTTCCTTTCCCTTGAGGATCTTCTGATTTCTGCACTTCTCGAAGTTTCAGCCTCATTTGATTCTGGATCAAATCTTGGCCCTTCTTCTACATGATCCTGCAATCTACTTTTAGAGTCAACATCATCAATACTTTCTTCATACACTTTTACTTTTGCCTTTCCTTTTCTTTGTATCTCTTCAACACCTGCATAATCATTTGTTGATCCTGTATACCATGTATTTTGCTCATCAAATGTTACATCTTTGGTTACAAGAAATTGCTTTGTGGATGGACTTCACAACCTGTAACCCATCTGTCTATCATCATATCCAATAAACACATACTTCTCTGCTTTTGGTTCTAGCTTATGTCTTAATTGTGAAGGAACATAAGCATATGCTACACATCCAAATACTTTACAATGATCAAGAGTAGGTTTCTTACCCCACCATGCTTCATAAGGGGTTCCTCCATCCAAAGCTTTACAAGGTAACCTATTCACAAGGTATGTTGCAGTGTTAATGGCTTTTGCCCATAAGTAATTTGGACAATTCTTTTCCTTCATCATGGCTCTTGCAAATTCTACAAGAGTCCTATTTCTCCTTTCTGCTACTCCATTCTGTTGAGGAGAGTACCTGCAAGTTACTTCTCTTTTTATACCTGCATTCCACAAATAATCATCAAACTCTTTAGAGAAATACTCGCCCCCTCCATCTGACCTTAACCTCTTAAGCTTTTGCCCTGTGATCCTTTCTGCATAGGCATGAAAATGTTTGAATGTCTTGAAAACTTCTGATTTATCCTTGATTACATACAAAGTAATCCATCTGGTTGCATCATCAACAAACAACACATAATATCTGGATCCATTTATGCTATAGTCCCTTGAGGGACCCCATACATCTGTATGAACCAATTCAAGCATATTTGAATGCTTGTATCCTGATTTCTTGTAAGAACCTTTATGTGCTTTACCTAATTGACAAGCTTCACACTTGTACACCATATGTTGCCCTTCAACATTTGGCAATCCAAGCACCACCTGATTCTTTGACATTTCCTTTATAGCTCTCTCATTGAAATGACCTAGCCTTTTATGCCATAGCTCTAATTCAGACACCTTTTGACTTCCATAAGTAAATAATGCATGTCCCACATTACCTTGGACTTTGAGAGTGAACAATCTTCCTTCCTTTTTCCCTGCAATTATGTTTCTATATCCTTGATTTGGATCTTGCACATAAACACCATTATTTGTGAATCTTACCTCATATCCTTTCTCCACAATTCGCCCTACACTTATCAAATTTTTAGGAATAGTAGGAACATAAAGTACCTTGCTCAAAAGTATACTTCCACTCTTTGTCTTCACTGATCCAATGCTCTCCACTTTATGTTTGGTATTGTCACCTGTTTGAACTGTATGTCCATTCACCTTTGCTTCCATATCAGTCATCAAGGATAGATTCCCACTCAGATGGTTACTACATCCTGAGTCAATATAAAACACTCTTTGATCTTCTCCCACTGATTCATGAGTTGCATTCAAGATAAGAGTCATATCATCCTTCTGATCTGATGCATAATTATAATAATTGTTGTTGTAGGACTGAGATTGGAAGTTTCTTCCACCTCCTCTAGCATATGATGTCCTACCACCTCTTCCTCTGAAGTTGCCTCTTTGGTTTCTGCCTCCTCTACCTCTTTGATTAAAATTCTGATTATTGCTTCCACCATTTTGATTGTTATACCAACAATCATTTGCCAAATGATTAGTTCTGCCACAAATCCAACAAGCTTTAGCATTATCTTTGTTCTTACCTCCTCTTCCTTTACCTCTGAAATTCATCTTTCCTTTTGTGAAGTTAGCTTGACTTGAATTTCCTTCATCATCAGTCGATTGCTTTCCCTTGCCATTCTTTTTCTTGTCCTTGGAGTACATAGCTTGACTTGCACTTCTATCATTGTCTCCTTTAATGTCCTGCTCAAAAGTTAGCATGTGTCCTAGCAATTGATTAAGATCAGGAGTAAAGTGATCAAGTGACAACTCTATGGACAATATGAAAGGCTTCCACTTCTCATCTCCTCTCAGACCTGTAAGTATTTGTCTTACCAACTTTTCCTCTTCAATGTCTTCATCCACTGCTCCCAAGCTATCTGCAATATCCTTCATCCTTGCCACATAATCAGAAATTGATTGTGAGCTCTTCTTCTTGAAGGTTGTGAACTCAGCCCATAGTGAGGACTTCCGTGACTTAGTTGTATTCTGGAAATGCTCTTCCAAAGCATTCCAAACATCTGCAGCACTTTCCAATCCTCTAATGTGAGGTAAAATATAATCATTTACAGCCATGTAAATGATACTCCTTGCTTGAGCATCCTTTCTCATCCAAGTCTTCAAGACTGCAAGTTCTTCCCTAGTTGGAATACTAGGATCTGCAAATTCAGGCTTTTCTTCATCTCCTGTAATGAAGGCCATAAAATCTTTACTCATGAGGTGTGCCTCCATCCTCATGGACCAAGCTGGATAGTTCTCCCTATCTAGCTTATCAATCTGCAAGCTTTCTCCCATCCTTGACCTTCTGTATCTGCAATTACTATGGTTTATGAGGATAAAGTGTACCTTTGATATGAGCTTTGTCCTTCTTGATTCTTTTCGAACTCGTGCTTTGAACTTCTGCAGGTTATCTTCAATAATTTGTCCTTGTCCTCCTTTGATTTGGAAGAACTCCAATATCTGCACCAATCGGAACTTCAATTGTCTTTTCTTCTCTTGTATTACACCTTCAGCTTTGATACCACTGTTGGAGACCTCTTAATCTCCAAAGGTTTGATCTATACTGACTTAAGAACACTTCTATGTCAGTTATAAACCAAACTTTACACAAATATTGTTCTTCTTTACCAAAACTTCCATTAACACTTCTCTGAGTGAAGAAGTGTTTACTTCAGAAAGTCTGCTTCAGAAATCGACTTCATTACCTGCACATAACTTCAAATTTCTTCAAGTAAATGATGCACAAGTATTCACAATACCTTTGCGCAATCATACTAATCATTAGTTCTCAAAACTAATCACCAAACGTTTAATTTGATCCTTAAGATCAAAGGTATGTCATAACTGTCTTCCAGAGGTAGCACCTTCGACATGGTCAACTTCTTAAGTTGATTTCTCCCAATACAAAACCCGTTTTGCTAAATGCTTCTAGTCATAGCTTCCTTATCTTCTAACTTAAATTTTAAGTGCTCACTCATCAAAAACTTTACAGTATACACTGAGATCTAAGCAAAACACTGAGACGGAAAAGTGCGCTACTCTCAGACTTCAGTTTTCATTTCTACATACAAATGTTCCTATTGATCATTCTCACAGTAGGAGAGGAATTAGATTATGAAACTCTGAACATAGCTTCATTAGCTTCTCAATTAGATGTGTACAAAAGGAATCTTGATCCACATGATCAGACAGAGAGCACTCAGAGAAAAACCCGTCGCTATTTTGTGGGAAAAAACTCTCTACACATCTCTAAGACATTTGTCATCTACAAATGACTCTCTCACACATTTCTTATCATCATTAACTTATATATACATGATTTTTGACTCATCCCGCGTCTATGACATTACTCCTTATCATCCTAAGGATTTAGCTCTACTCAATTTACAAGGATTTCCACTTATATGTACATATGTGTACAAGACGACATTCTGAAATCTCCTTCACTTTCTCAAGTATCTTCTTCCACTTCATTCTGACCATAAGCCTTCTTCAAGATCTTTATAATCACTAATTTGTGATTGGCTTGTTCCAACACTTACATGCCTCACTAGCTGCAACATACTCTGCCTCTATAGTGGAAATAGTTGTACATTTTTTAAGATCAGACTTCCGAGAACTAGCACCACCTATTAAGTGAATAATGTACCATGAAGTAGATTCCTATTGTGTACACAACCAATACAGTCGAATTTTGTGTATTCAACAATAGTAGCATCACCTCTACCCAAGCATAAACACATATCCTTAGTGCCAACCTGATATCATATTATCATTTTGACTTCATCCCAATGCTTCTTGTTAGGACTTGAAATATATCTTCTTACAACTCCCATTACAAATGCAATGTCTGGCTTGGTAGTTACCATTGCATACATGAGACTACTAGGAATAGAATGATAAGGATTTTTGATCATCATTTCCTTCTCATCATCAGATTTGGGATAATCATTCTTCTTCAACTTCACATATGTAGGCAATTGTGCTCAATGTATTTCCACCATGCATAATCTATGAGTACTTTGCTTATGTACTTACTATAAGACAAGTATATGCATCTCTTACTCCTCTCATGAGTTCATGCCAAGAATATGTTTAACATCTACCAAATCTTTCATGTTAGAAATTTTGACAACATTGCCTCCAAGAGAGAGAATTCTTTCGACAACTTCTCGACAATCCATATATCATCAACATAAAGTATCAAGATATCAACTTGCCATTTGAACATCTCTTAGCTTAGAGACAATGATCCTCATTGCTTCTAGAGTAGCCTTTGGAATTCATGAATGCATCAAACTTTTGATATCACTGTCTAGATGATTGCTTAAGTCCATACAAGCTCTTCTTGAGCATACACACGACTTTCTTTGCTAGAAATTGCATAACCCTTCTGTTTTTGCATATAGATCTCATTTGTATTCTCCATGCAAGAAATTAGTCTTCACATCCGTTTGGACTAAATCTAGTTTCTCTCATGCAACTAATCCAAGAAACCTATGTAATGTCATCATCTTGACTACCCATGAGAATATTTTCCTCAAAATAAACTGCTTTTTTCCCATCTTAATCTCTACTAAAGGAAGTCAATTTTTGAAGACCACCTATCTTTCCATATTGATAGTTCACAAAAAATGAAAAATCAAAGAAAGATAACATAGATAAGTAGTCAGAATGCGAAGGGGTCTCCATTCCACTATGAGATATGTGGCCCAAATGGCCATGCAATACACAAGACAATATACAAGACATAAGTTGTTTAGTGACAACTAACAAGTGTTTGTTCTAAGATACAAACAATGGGTAAAGTGAGACAACTTTTCTTTCTTTAGCAATAACCATATTTCCCTTTGAAATGCAAAAAGATTGAGCATAGATAATCACTTTGTAGCCAAGGTCATCAATCTAACCATCTGAAATTAAACTGATAAAAACTTAGGCACATGGTGTACATTATGAATTATAAATTGTAAGACACAAGAAAGTCGCATGATCACATCTTCAATCCC
This sequence comes from Ceratopteris richardii, assembly GCA_020310875.1. Taxonomy (NCBI): domain Eukaryota; kingdom Viridiplantae; phylum Streptophyta; class Polypodiopsida; order Polypodiales; family Pteridaceae; genus Ceratopteris; species Ceratopteris richardii. Next base: position 49,737,926 of record CM035431.1, read on the forward strand.
AATAGCATCACACTGGTAAGAGTCACCAAGCCTCACTATATCAAGAGACTTTGGTGCATAACTAGAGAAGCACTATCTATTGTGGTATCACATGAAAAGAAGCACCATAATCTAGTAGCCATATGTGTGAAAGGGAATGAAACATAAGAGCTTCAATAGGCACAATTCTATCAAGCATCAACACAACATCATTACAAACATCATTTATTTCTTCTATCTTTGCAGATGGCATAGTTGGCACAAGTAAAAATTTAACATGCCCTTCAACATGTTGCCCTTGACCTTTCTCATTCTTCAAATCATAACAATTATTTTTTATATGCATTTTCTTATGGAAATAATGGCATCCTTTCTTCTTTCATGATTTGCTTTTGCTCTTGCCACATTGACCATTCTTGCCTCTATTCTTGCTTCTTCCACGTGGTTGATCATTTTTCTCATTAGAATCAGGTACACTATATGCATCTCTACTATGTGTGGTAGCCATAGACTTCCTATGAGCCTCTTCACTCAAAAGTAAATTGCATTTGTCCTTGTGGAAAAGCTTGGCACCAAGTGCACTATTACCAGTGGTTGTGCAAGATGTACCCCATGAAGGTGGTAGAGTGCATAACAAGAGATCTGATTTCATCTCATCATTCGTTTCATCTTCTAAGATTGCAATTAAGAAAAGAGTGCATCAAATTCATTCAAATGAGCAACAACATTATCAATGCCTTTCGTGTGCAAGTCATAGAGCTTCCTCATCGAATAGAATTTGTTGGAAGCATTCTCTTTTTCATGAGTATTGCAAATCTTCTTCCAAACATCCTTTGCTATCTCATAATTCATAACCATGAAATAAATACCAAGAAGTCCCTTATGATCTTTAGGCAAATACTTATGATGATTTCCATATGTAAAAGTAGAAACGATTGGTTCTACTCATTTGGGAATTATGTCTAGATTGAACAAATATGAATCTGATATATCACTCGATGCTTTGAGAGGTGGTTCTCTGGTGATCAACCATGTAAAATGGTAAGATATAAGGTGTGTCTTACCTTTCTTTACTACAACTTCAAAGTAAATTTACATAAGTAAAAGAAATCATCACACTAGTCAGCTAGCCTATAGCACAAGGCTTGTTGAACAAATATAATGAGGCTTGCTGACTAATAAAGAGTTTGAATTTGCTTCCCAAAAGATAACGATGAAAATTCTTTACGGCATACACCATTCCTAGTCCTTTATGTTTAGTGGTCGTGTAATTAAGTTCACTGCTATTCAGTTGCCTTTTGGCATAAGGAATTGGAAAGTCCATATTTCCATCATCAATTACTTATACTAAAATGAAGCCAATGGCATAATTTGATGCATCTACATGCACATAAAATGGTTTAGTCCAATCTTGAGCTTTGAAAATTGGCATTGAACTCATGGAATTTTAGGCTCATGGAATGATTTTTACAATCATCAATCCATTCAAATATGCTTAGTAGTGCAAATAATGGTTTGTTTATGAACACATACATATGAATGAACCTCTGATAATAGCCACAATGGTCCATAAAGCTTGAAACTCCTTGAAATTCTTAGGCCTTAACATATCTACAACAACTTTGATCTTATCTTCATCTTTCAAAATTCCATTTTTGGAGACAATATGTTACCTTGTTGCACCATGAAGATGCATTTCTTTAATTTGGGACACACAAGATATTGTTTGCACTTCACAAAGATTTGATTCAAGTCAAGATTATGCGTAATGCACTACTTTGCATATGTACAAAATTCATCTAATCACACTTCCAAACACTTACACATAAATTGCTTGAACACATGACACATCATGCATTTGAAGGTGGCTAGGGCGTTGTTCAAGCCAAAGGGAATGCCATGAAATGTAATAATACTTAATTTTTTGGCAAAGGCCATTTTATATTGGTCCTAATCAGTAAATGGTACTTGATTATAGATTGAAAAACCATCCAAGACGTTATAAACTTCTTGTTCTTCCACCTTTCAAGTATATGATCGATGACAAGTAAAGGATAGTTATCAAGGAATGTTGTTGCATTGACCTTTCTTCAAATTTATGCATAATTTTAATTTTCTATCCTTCTTAGGCATTATCATGATGGGCCATACCCACTTTATGTGTTCAATCTCATATATGAATCCTATTACCAATTGGTTTAGAAAGTGAGTTCCTCGATTGCTCACTAGTTCTATAGGCAATCCATCATTCTGTTTGGCCGCCTTAGCTTCTACCCATTTGGTAAGATAATATGTCGCTTCTATAATGTATTCAACATGAGTACCTTTTGTGGGGGGGGGGGTTAATGGGTCCTACAAAGTCTATACCCCACTTAGAGAATGCACATCCTCCCATCATGGGTTTCAATGGCACTTCATCTCTTCAAGTAGGAAACTGAGTTCTTTGGCACACATCACATCTCTTAACATAGGTATGAGCATCCATCTGAAGAGTGGGCCACCATAATCCTACAAATAGTATGGCTTTGATTATCCTATCGGGGCCAAAATGACCTCCTGCAACACCTTGGTGTGAAATCTATAATACATTCAAATAATCACTTTCATGAACACACTGTCTGAGGTATCTGTCTCTGCTTCCTTTGTATAGATTGTCACCAATAAGTGAGTAGTCTTGAGCTTCTTGCTCTAGACTTTGTTGTCGTGCTAAAGTCATTCCTTGAGGGAATGTTTTTGTCCTCAAGTAAGTTACCATAGGTTCACTCCATTTTGGTGTAAGAGACACATGATACAAAGTGGCATGTTCCTATGGGGGTTTTTCACCACAAATTGGACATTCTTTACATAGCCTATATACATTGCTTCCATAGAAGGCAAATATACTCTTACTTTGTGGAGATTTTGCAAAGTACGGTGTTTCAAGTGATTTTGCTATAATGCACCTAGATGTGCTAATTGCAACCAATTCTTGTGTTCTAATTCGTCTACACAACAAGAAAGAATTCTCTAATTGTCTTGTTTATATATGCTTCCTGTTAGTATCTAGTATCTTTGTGACTTGGTGATCTCTCCTTCTCTGATCCTAATCCTAGGATTCTTGGGTCCAAATGTGAGAATAGGGACAAGAGGTTTAGCCCATTCTGGTACTATCTCAAGATTAAATAGATATGCATCGGGTAGTTCATCCGCTATTCCTTGAGGAGCTTCTCCCATAGTTAGTTTTGAAAGGTGTTCAACTTTAAGGTGGGTTTTTCCCTTTTTGACTACTTCAAAGTCCTGCTCCATTAGTAATAAGAACCAACAATCATCCTCTGTTACAAGGCTTATTGACTAGGTACAACAATGTTTGATGATCCGTGAAGAATTTGAACTTGTTCGCCAATAAGTAATGCCTGAATTTCTTTATCGCGTATATCATTCCTAATCCTTCACACTCAGTCATGGTGTAATGTCTTTCTGTTGTGTTTAACTATCTACTTGTGTAAGATATGGGAAGATCCATGTTACCTTCATTCGTGGGTTGTGCCAACACACATCCTATAGCATAGTTGGATGCATCCACATGCACATGGAATGGCTTACTCCAATCTGGTATCGTTAATATGGGTGTTGAACACAAGCGTTGTTTAAGTTCATTGAATGATTTTTCACATTCATCCATCCATTCAAACTTGGTCAAAAGAGAGTACAAGGGCTTTGCTATGATTGCATACATGTGTATGAATCGTTGATAGTAACCACAATGTCCCATGAAAGCCTGTACTTCTTTCACATTTTTTGGCCTAGGTAAATTTGCAATTACTTTCACTTTTTCTTCATCCATAGATATTGCATTCTTTGACACAATGTGTCCTAGAATTTTGCCTTTCTTGACCATGAAAACACACTTTTCTGGGTTTAAGCAAACCTGATATTCTCGACATTTGTCAAATACCTGCCTTAACTCAGGGTGTGGGTCTGTCTCATGCTAGAATGAGCACATAAGTTGTCATTACTCAAAATGCAAATATGCCCCATTCTGTGGCAAAAACCGTCTTATGTTTATCTTCAAGAGCAATGCTAGAGTAATGACATAGAATGTCATTACTCAAAATGCAAATATGCCCCATTCTGTGGCAAAAACCGTCTTATGTTTATCTTCAAGAGCAATGGCTACTTGATTATAGCCTGAGAATCCATCAAGAAAACTGTAAACTTCCTTGCCGCGACTCTTTCCAATAAGTGTTTTGTGATAGGAAGAGGATAACTATCCCTAATTGTGGCGGCATTAACTTTTTTAAGGTTAATACACACACGAAATTTCCCATTCTTCTTGGGCACTACCACAATGGGGGATACCCATTCGGTATGTTCAATTTCATAAATGAATCGTGCTTCTATCAAGCGATCTATCTCTTCTTCAATCTTTGCATCATAATTATCATTATATGTGTATGGTTTCTGCTTAGAAGGCTTAGCTTCTAGGGTCATAGGGATTCTATGAGAGCATATATCTAGGTCTACTCCTTTCAAGTCTTTGTAACTCCAATCAAACACATCTCTATACTCACGCAATAGGGTGGTCAACTCTTCTTCTTCTTCATTTGTCAAATCATGCCCTATGTAAGTGCATTTTTCTTCTCCTTCTTCTATTGTAACTATGATTTTCTTGGTTTGCTCTCGATTATCACACGCTTCTCCGATGCCTGCTTCTCTCTTGGGCATTTGTACCATAATTCTTGTATCTTCTATTTCATACTGCTTGAGGTTCTTTGGTACTTCCATTCTTGTTCTTCTTCTGGCCTAGGTGATTTTTTTCTTTTCTTTTGCTTATTTTCTGTATCTTCTATGAGTGACTCAGGTTGTTCAGTTTGATTTTCCTTGTCCATCTCTAGGGTCTTGGCTTCCACAAAGTACATATATTCCTCTTCTAGCAAGCAGAAGGGCTCCATGATAATGGACTCTAAGTCCTCATCACTTGTCTCATCTGGTTCTTGGGTCACTTCCATGCACTCTTCTAGTATAAAGTCTTCCTCAACAGGTTCTATCATAAAGATGGAAATATCATGTCCATCATCATCACAATGCGGGGTCCATTGTTCTTCATTTACTACTACATCCACCGTAGCTAAGATCTCTTCCAAATCGTGAGGCTCAAATTCCTCGTCTAAAAACACTATAGGTGCATAGGTAGGATCTTGAAGAGTTCATGGGTTTCATTCCGAACCTAAAGTTCTCGCTTCTAATCGTTCTCCTTCTTGTTTGGCTACCTTACACATCCATAAATGAGTGTCTTCATGCAACCATGAAGGGTCTGATTCTAATGAATGCACAAAATCTATCTCTTTTGTTGTCCTATGAATTGGATTCCATTGGATTGGGGTAACATCTCAATGAGAATAATCTTTGAGATTAACTTTGGTGGTTACTCCTAAATTTTGCAAGTACAAAGAGTTAGTTCCCCAATCTTGTACAATTTGCAACTGACACATGAATGGTCATCCTAAAATCATCTCGTAAGCATGATTTTTCCCAAAGTCACAATGGCAAAAGTGTGCTCGAATTCTACACCACAAGTGGTGAGAGATATGCCTAATGGTTTCTCGATATGTCCATCAACCATTTGTAGCTTCATTCTTCTGGGTTTTAATGATGGCTTACCCCAACGTTTTTATAAAGCGGTAGTAGCGATGGCTACTCTAGCTCTTGAATCTAGGATGGCTTTAGTCGTGTATCCTTTGTGGGTTATTGGAAGATAGGTATTACCTTCCTCTCCCGCACTCACATCTCCAATTCTTTCCATACGTATTTTTGGTACCTGTGTTGCAGAGCCAAAGAGCGCACAAAGCAGAGAAAAAGATGGGCCCCAAAATTTTTCCGATTCGGACCACATATTTTTGTAACATATTCAATTTTGTAATATATTTCCCCTTGTAAAGGCACTAGAGGAGTCCTCTAGATGCATTCCCACAGAAGAATAGAAGCTTACCCATGTAAAATAGTAGGAAATTAGCTCTTAGTGAATAAAGTACCGGTCACTTGTGGGAAAGGACCATTTTTAGGGCACTAGTATATAAGTCAAATGTGACTCTTTGTAGAGGACTTTTTGGCCATTGTGAGAATAGAGAGCACAGAAATTCGAATTTGTGTCTTCTTCCCTCTTCATCTTCTTCTTCGTGAGCTTGTATGCATGTGTACTGTTTGGAAAGAGTGCTTGTGAGTGTTGTCTATCCTTGAGAGTGTTTCTTTGCTGAAGGAAAGGTGTGTGCGAGTTGTAGGAAGTGCTGAAGTGTAGGAAAGTATTTCCGCGACTCAGTATTTCTGTCATAACTTGAAGTAGGAGCGTTGGAATTGAGTGAAACCACTGCCATTGGATGCGTCTTCTCGAGAGCTTCGAAACGCATATGCTATTCGCTATGTTTGGAGTTCGGAGCTAGGAGAAAAGTCCAAAATACTGACGGCTGCTGCACCAAGTATCGTTTCGCCTTGACCAACAGTTGAAGCTTGTTAGGATAAGTGTTGGCCTCATTTTCACTCTTAAGTAATTCATTTGCATTGACCATTACGCTATTGCATGTCTTCATACACTCGGCTAGGTTAGTATACTCTTCGGATTGATAAATTAAAAGCGTGTATCCCCACTATATGCACTTGTGAGGGGATTGAGGTACAGTCTCTTTCTCCGCAAGTCCCTAAGCTGAAGCTTAGGTCAACACACTTTTTGGCGCCGTTGCCGGGGAGTGACGAATCAAACCGAGGCATTCGTGTGATGGTAAGAAGCTTTTTGCTTTGAAGAACTTGGAGGAGCGGAAATCTTCTCTTCTTTGGTAAGTCAATTTCAGTCGCACTTGCTACTTCTCATTCTTGGAGTGTGTGTAGTGAGTTGATAGATTAGGGAAGGGAGTAGAAGAAGTAGAATAGGAGTGAGTGGAGAGTAGAGTAGGCTTTAGGGTTGTTCAAAACTTTTCCTTTTTCTGTAAGTTAGGAATTCCTAAGTATAAAATCCAAAAAAATTTCACTTTTCAAGTTACTTGTTGAACAAGTATCGTGGAGAGCAGTGTCGAGTGTCGTGAGAGTTGCAGCGATCGTGGCGAGGAAAGCAAGCAATAGGGAAGAGTTCAGGGCAAAAGAGTTGGACCAAGAGATCATAGGTGCTACCAAGGTAAATTAAATTACCCATTTGATCAAAAATTTTCAGTATTTCAACCTAGGAAAGGAAAAAAAACGACCTGCGCCGAGTATCGTTTGGACTCCCAGGGGGTTAAAAGTCATTTGTTGATTAATACAGTGGGTGAGGGTAAGAGAGAAGAGCTAGGTGAGAAAGGGGGAAACATCAAATCTCAAAAAAACATTACAAAAATTTGAAAAAGGGTCAAGTGTCGCCTTGCTCCTGCGGTCGAGTATCGTTTTACTCCTGCGGTCGAGTATCGCGATATTTCCCAGCGGTCGTAGATCGTTTCAGATAGAGGTCGTAGATCGTTTCGTTAGAGATCGTTTTGATCAGAGGTCGTCGATCGCGTATCGTTTGCCAAGTATCGTTATCCAAAGATCGCGATACTTATCAAAGGTCGCGTATCGTTGGTCACGGGTGTCGTCGATCGTCGATCGTTTGGCGGAGATCACGACACTTGTTAGAGATCGGTATAGTTTTAGGCCAAGTATCGCCGATCGTTTCTGGTGAAGATCGTAGATCGTTTCTATTCGAGTATCGTGTATCGTCTAGTGAGAGATCGTGTGTCGTTTCAGTCCAAGTATCGCCGATCGTTTCTACTAGAGATCGTCGGTCGAGTATCGTTTTCAACCAGAGATCGCTTTGCGAGAGACCGTTTTACCCAGAGATCGATTGGTCAAAGATCGTTTTCCAGCGATCGTTTCATCCAAGTGTCGTTTCCCAGCGATCGTTTCGGTCAGAGGTCGTAGATCGTTTCATTGAGAGGTCGTGTATCGTGCCCAGTCAGAGATCGTTTTGGGAAAGATCGTTTTCCAGCGATCGTTTCATCCAAGTATCGTCTGTCAGCGATCGTTTTATCCAAGTGTCGTTTGTGAGCGATCGTTTTATCAGAGATTGTGAGAGTCAAGTATCGTGACTTGGAATTTTCTTTCAGTCACATTCCAGCCTAAGTTTTCCCTAGACTTCTGAGCCATAACTTAGGACTCTAGAGGCTTGAGGTGGACAAGAATTGATCCGAGCTCTTAAGTGAATGAACCTGAGATCAGGAAGAACCCTAGGAAGCCGAAGAAGTGTAATTTCCTCTGTAGGGAGTGCTGCCGAACCAAGCAACCGTTCACACTATTCTGAGACCTCCAGTGAGTCAGAAGGAGAAATCCCCATGGCTTCAGAGGATATGCAAAACACTGTGCCCATGATTGGCCAAATGTCCATCATTGAGGGCGAATACAGAACTTCCTTAGAGTATGTGAACACTAACCACAATGAGATCCCTATCTATTTGGATGGTCTAAACAGATCAGTGGCCAGACTGAGGAAGGCTTCAGAGGCCTACATAGTGCCAAGACCAGCAGTCAAGTACATAGGAGGACTGTACATGGATAAACAAGACATTCAATACGTGGTCACAGAACACCCTGAAATCATTAATGAGCGTGGTGAGGAAAATAATACTTCAAGCTTAAATGGATATGGAACTGAAGAACAAGTAACTACTCCTAGAGGGAGATCAACAATTACTAAACTTTGGAGAGGAGACTTAGTTCCCCAGGATGACACTCTAATAGATGTTTATTTGATCAATGGAATGGAGCACTTGCTCAGAGCCCATTCCTCAATATGGGAAGCTGCTCCTAATCCAGTTACCATCTATGAATTGCAAGACCCTGAGTTTCCCACCATCATCACATATTTGGACAAAAACCACAGAAGGTATTGGCCAGTCACTGAATTAGAGAGAGCTGAGCTGAAATATCAGAACATCCCAGTGTTCCCCCCAAGGGACCAAGCCACTACTTCACGGGATCCACATAGAACTTCTCAAAACGATTCAAGTCAACATTCGGGACAAACACAACAAACTCAACGAACCCAGATCCCTATCACACCACATGTACAATTCGCAATGCCTGCCACTAATCCTAATTACCGGCCACAACCAGCTATTGACCCAAGACAAGGAGTTCATACTCCAGTCAGACCACAGGTAGTACAAGGACCAGGCATACCAATAGGAAGACCCAATTACCCTGTAATGCCGAGACAACCTGAAGCAGGAAGGAGACTAAGGACGATTCAAGTGGCCAAGTGCATGAGAAATCATTATGATGGCTCGAGTGAACCCTATAATCACATAGCAGAATTTAAACAAGTAGTTAGAGCCGAGCAGGTAGATGACTTCATGATTCAATATGAGTCCTTTGGCCTTACCTTGTCAGACACAGCCCTGGCCTGGTTTCAACCATTGGATCCAAATACCTTTCAGAACATTGATCAGGTGTATCAAGAAATGATTGAAGAATTTACCAAATCCGGAATTAAAAACAATTCTTCGTCATTAATCCACAGCTTCAAACAAATTCCAACTGAGTCAGTCAGATTGGCTGCCAGGAGATTCAAGCAGTATGTGGATAGATGTCCCGTAGAGGAGAGACCAACTCAAAACAAGATGGTATCATTGTTCTTAGAAGGACTACTGAACGGAACCTTGAGGTCATTAGTGTACGTGAAGAGAGTTCAAACTCTGCAAGAGTGTATGAAGGAATGTATAGACCTAGAGGATAACCTTGCAGAAGATTTGAAAATACCCCAAGGTAGTGTGAAAAGTGAAGAGTCATCAAGTAGCACATCAAACCCTAAAAACAACGTAGAGGAAATTGCCGACTTGTTAGCTAAAAAATTGAATGTTCAAGGACAGAGGAATTATCCCACTAACCCTCTGAGAATGCCTGTGCTTAGAAGATGTATGCAGTGCGGAGGAGATCATCCTTCTCATTTGTGTACTAGGGGAATAGTCCCACCACCTGCCTATGCTCCTCATAGACCCTCTGTCCCCGGACCACTACAGTATTGCAGCATAGAGCAGAGATACACAAACCATGGCACTGAGAACTGCCCTTACAATAGGCAAACCAGACCCACACAGCCTTATGTGAGACCATATGGATATCCTCAGAACCAGCAAGGAGGAGATGCCTTTAGATATCCCTCACATCAGCCGCAGGCACCAATACCACGACCATACGCATACCAGGGATATACACAGCCTCAACCAGTGCTAGGACAACAACCGCCCCACCCTCAGAACGTTGTCCCAGTTAAGATAGCGCAACCAGAGGAAAACTTAGAAAGGGCCATAGTGCCAGCAACACCTTTGACTAGTAGTGAACCATATGACTCATTTTACGAACCTAGTCAAGGAACATACCCTAGTTATGAGAACTCAACAATGGAATATGGGCAACAATATGACCCATATGCTTATGGCATGGAGACGTCAGAGAGTTCATATAACTACGAGCAAGATTACGTACCATTAATGTACACAGCTCCTAGAGCAACCATGCCACCTCGACCAATGAATAGACCGCCTGTACCTAGAGGACCATGCTACAGATGTGGAGGTGACCACTATATTAGAGAATGTACATTGCCAAACCCACCACCACCACAACGAATTTGGGAAGGTTACTGTAGCGATTGTGGAAAGGAACATCTTTTCAGAGATTGTCCTAAGAACCCAAACAAAGTCACATCTAACGTACAGATTAACGTGATAGAAGTAATTGAATCGTCAGGGAGTGACAAAGAGTACACTATACCTTTAAAAGCCATGACAAGAGCTAAGGCTAGAGAAAACCCTGATAAAACCGAAGAAAATAATCAAAGTGACAAAGAGGGAAATACACCCATCCCTCACAGAGTAGAAGATTCCGAAGAACCAGAAAAAAGTATCATCAGTAAACGATCCCAAAGATGGAAGCAAAGGAGAGACAGGATAAAAGAAAAAAAGTTATTGCAAAAGAAGGAAAATGAAAAGAGAAAACCAAAATCAACAGGAGAAGCACAAGTGGAAGAAGAAAATAAAAAGGAGAATAAAAGGGAGGAGGTAGGATCGGTATTAGCAGACCCAATGCCTGAAGAATTAGCCATGTGGATTCAGGCTTACAAGGCGAGAATAAAAGCAGGGCCTACCATAGAACAACATGAGAGAGAGTATCCGAGAGGCGACTTAGAGAAAGAAAGATTGGAAATCTGCAAAAAATTGATAGAAGTTGCCCAACAAACATTAGAAAAAACCGCATCATCTTTACCAAACAACCGAATTTGCGAAGAAAAATTCCAAGAGTGTCTAAACAATCAGGAAAAGCCTAAGGTAAATAGACCTCTGGATGATGAAATTGGTATTGAGAGGAAGGAAGGATCCATAGTCCCTGAAACAGAAGGAGATTGGACTAAAGATTTATGGGCGCGAGTTCAAGAGGACAAGTGGAAAAAGGTAGAGGGAATGGAACCGCCCTTTGAAGAATTGAAAGCAGAAAACGAAATAGAGGATTCAATACCTGAACTTAATTCGGAAGGAAGTTTTCCAATGGATGCAAGTGACAAAGAAGTGGAAGACGATGTAAAGGAACTACCCAATTACACCGGGGAATACGAGCACAACTCAGAATTGTATCGCATTCCATCAATACAGAGACGAGAAACGAATCCATCAGTTCAAACATCGGAGATCATACAACGCCTTAGAGAGGTGAAAATCCCATGTACCTTAACGTTCGAGGAACTGTTAAAGGTAAAACCACATCTAAAAGAAAAATTGATTAATCAGTGGGAAGTCAAGGAAGAAAAGAAGGAGGTAGACGACGAAGTGAAAACGGTGAGAATTCCAGTGGATAAAGTAGGAGACTTTAGTGAAGGGGATGAAGGAAATACATGTCTACCAATCACCTATAGGGGTTACACAACCAAAGCCATACTAGATTCAGGAGCTGGTGTTGGCATTGCTACCAAAGAAATTTGGGAGAAATGGGGAAAACCAGCATTGAGACCAACACGTATGAAAATTCAAATGGCAGATGGACATACGGAAAGACCCTTAGGATTGTTGGAACGAGTAGTCTTCACTACGTGCGGAGTGGAATTCGAACATACTTTAGCAATATGTCACTTTGAAAGGCCAAGCAACTATGAAATGATCTTGGGAAGGCCATTCATGAGACAGCTAAAGGTCGTACAAGATTGGGGAAAGGATGCAGTGTACCTACAACACGCAGGAGTCACCACTAGGATCAACCTACATACGTACACATATCAAGATGTACCACCTCTGCAATGGAATCAAGTCCATAAAGAGGAAGACGATCAATCGATTCATAGTATGGGTTCTAGTGACCAATCCTGGATGAACGAGGACACTCATCTATGGATATGCCAAGCTGCAAAAAAGGAAGAAGAGAGAAGAAAAAGTTGGCAGCAGAAACAAGGTGTAGTGAGATCAGTACAAGATCCAGCTTATATGCCACAAGTATTTCTAGACGAAGAATTCGAACCTCATGGGTGGATGGAAATCTTAGCCACCCTCGATGTTTGTGTAAACGAAGAAGTGGTAACTATGAACGAATGTATTGACGAGGAGGGTTACGACATTAGTTTGTATATGGTAGTCCTTCAGGAGGCAGGAGAAGGAGAAGTAATTGAGAAAGACTGGAAGGAGGACTACGAGAGCATTGAAATGGAACCAGAACCCCTGGATCTAGGAATTAGTACCACCAATATGGACATCACTGCCAATGAACAACATAAGGATCTCACACAAAAGGAAGAATTAGAAGTTGAAAGGGAGTTAGAAGATGAAGATAATAAGCTTCAAGATCAATTTGAGGTACCAGCTCATTTCAAAAAATATGAAGTAGAAGAGAGGAAGATTGCTTTTCAAATGCCTAAAAGAGAGGCACAGCCGGGAATAGCATATGATAATAAAGAGCAAACCAAGAAAATAGTTGTAACCATGGAAGGAGGAGAGGAACGATGTACTTTCATAGGACAGGATGTCTCAGAGGAAGAAGAGCAAGAGTTAATTCGACTCATAAGAGAATACCGGGATGTCTTTGCTTGGACTTATAAGGATTTAAAAGGAGTAGATCCATCTATATGTGCGCATAGAATCCCCATGACATCCGAAGCCAAACCTTCCAAACAGAGACCTTATACTTATAATGATGTGTATTCAGCCAAGATAAAAGAAGAGATAGATAAGTTATTGGATGCCGGATTCATATACGAGATAGAACACACAGAATGGGTATCGCCATTAGTAGTAGTGCCCAAGAAAAATGGAAAGTTGAGAGTGTGCATAAATCTGAAGAAGGTGAATGCAGCCACTATACGTGATAGCTACCCATTACCGATTACGGATCATCTATTGGAGAGGGTAGCAGGTAAAGAGGTCTATAGCTTCCTAGATGGTTTCTCTGGATACAATCAGGTGGCTATTGCTACTGAGGACCAACACAAGACAGCATTTGCCACTGAATGGGGTGTGTATGCATTCAGAGTGATGCCTTTTGGACTCACTAATGCACCGGCTACCTTCCAACGATTAATGTGTCACGTTTTCAAGGAATTTTTGAAAAAAAGCATGGAAGTGTATGTAGATGATCTTTGCACGTATTCCAATCAAAGACCGATCACATACCGGAATTAAGGAAGATATTCAACAAATGTAGGCAGTATAGAGTCTGCTTAAACCCAGAAAAATGTGTCTTCATGGTAAGACAAGGAAAAATACTAGGACACATAGTCTCAAGAAATGGGATATCTACGGATGAGGATAAGATTAAAGTCATACTGGACTTACCAAGACCCAAAAATGTAAAGGAAGTACAAGCCTTTATGGGACATTGTGGATATTACCGTAGGTTTATTCACATGTATGCCATAATAGCTAAGCCCTTATACGGTCTATTGACTCAGTTCACTTGGAGAGACGAGTGTGAGAAGGCCTTCAACGAGCTTAAAAAGAGGCTGAGTACAGCCCCAATTCTAAAATCACCCAACTGGAACAAGCCTTTTCATATTCATGTTGATGCTTCGAACTATGCAATTGGATGTATCCTAGCTCAACCGGCTGATGAAGGAAAGCTTGACCATCCAATCGCTTATGCGAGTAGACAATTAAACCAAGCCGAAAGAAATTACACGACTACAGAAAGAGAGGGCTTAGGAATGGTTTATGCAGTCAAGAAGTTTAGACATTACCTCTTAGCCAACAAATTCAAATTCTTCATAGACCATCAAGCTTTGTTGTATTTAGTCAATAAACCTTGTAGCACGGGAAGGTTGGTGCGATGGTTCTTGTTACTGATGGAGTTTGACTTTGAGGTAATAGTCAAAAAAGGAAACACGCATGTGAGAGCAGACCACCTTTCTAGGTTAAAACACGGAGAACCACCCAGCGGAGTTCCTGATGATTTGCCAGACACCTATCTTTTTAACCTGGAAGTATGTCCTCAATGGGCCGAGAAATTGATCCCAATACTCACACATGGACCTAAAGATGGGATCATACCAAACCAAAAATAAGATCTTTGGAAGACTAAAAACCTTCACATTATTGCTGGAAGTTTATACCACCAGGATTCAAGCGGACTACTGATGAGATGCGTGGAAGAAGAGGAACAAAAAATGTGGCTTCAGAAAGCACACATAAATCAATGGAACACTCACTTGAACGCAACTGGAACATGGCAAACACTCAAGAGATTTGGCATATATTGGCCAACCATGCAACGAGATGCACACCATTTTGTGTCAACCTGCCCAACCTGTCAAGAACAAATCCCGGATGAGAACTCTACGTTATGCTATTCTACAATAGCACCAAGGTGGAGCATGCCTTTAGTAAAGTTCTTAAAGACTCGAGAGTACCCTGACGGAGCTACCCTAGCAAGAAAACGTGCTCTTGAAGAACAGAGCAAGGATTACGTCATCCTAGGAAAACAACTCTTTAAACGCGGGAAGGATAACCAGTTAAGAATGTGCATTCATGAAAATGAGTATCTCTCTGTATTAGAAATGGCACATGCAGGAGCTGCGGGAGGACATTTCTCAGCGGACAGAACGGTCAAGATGATTCTCTTTGCAGGCCTGTGGTGGCCAACTCTACATATGGACGCAGAGACATATGTGAGAAGCTGCGAAACATGCCAGAGAGCAAAATATCCCATTAGAAGAGATGACATGCCTTTAAGACCCATGGTTTGTGCGAGAGCATTTACCAAGTGGGGTATTGATTTCATAGGACCTATCAATCCACCTGCGAAAGGATCACATGCAGAGTACATCATAGTAGCCACCGACTACTTGACTAAGTGGGTAGAAGCAAAAGCCACTAGAAAGAATGATGCTCAAACCACAGCAAAATTTCTCTTTGAGCACATATTCACACGCTTTGGACTACCGATCGAGATAGTGAGTGATCGAGGAACGCATTTCTTAAACGAAGTCATTGAATCACTAATGAATGACTTTCTTGTGATTCATAAAAAATCAGCCCCATACCACCCTCAAGCTAATGGGCAAGCTGAAAGTTCCAACAAGGTACTATGTACTGTATTGACAAAGATTGTCAATAATGGAAGGTCAGATTGGGACAAACAATTGCATCACGCAATTTGGGCCTTCCGTGTGGCATATAAAACGGCCATTGGAACTACACCTTTCAACCTAGTGTACGGGCAAAATGCCATTTTGCCAATTGACTTCTTAGTACCTACCTTGAAAGTGGCCCAGCAGTATGAGTGGAGCGGTCATGAATTATCTCAACAATTAGATCAAATTGAAAAGCTGCACGAGACTAGATTACAAGCGGTAGCAGGCATCTATGCCGCCAAACGAAGACAAAAGGCTTATTACGATGCACATATAAAAGACAAGGGACTGAAAGAAGGCGATTTAGTCCTAGTATACACCCTCAAACAACATACAAAGAAGCTCCAAAAACGCGGATATGGACCCTTGATTATAAATCGAATCTCTACTAGTGGTGCAGTCAATCTCGCCACACTAGACGGAGATATTCTTCCCAACTACATCAGCGGATGCAGAGTGAAAAGATTCATGGAGCCTCTAACGGATCAGATGCTAGCACGACTATTAGGAGCTCAGAGTAGGAAAAGGGAAGAAGAACGCATACGAGAAGAAGCTAGACAAGAAGCCCTAGAACGCATCAGAAAACGGAAAGAGTGGATGAGAGAAAGAGACGAGAGATATCGAGTAGGAGAAGAACTCATCCCTATGGCTAATTTTAGAGCCACTGAAAACTCAGGACAACAAAGAAGACAGCCTTATTTGAATCTGGGAGCAGGACGAAAAGAGTACCACTTAGTGGATGCTCTCATAGACACAGGAGCAGCAATAAGCTGCATTAGATTTTCCTTGTCTCAGAGACTTAAAGAGGAGATACGCCCATCGAAGGCACAGCTAATTGGAATAGGAGGAAAAGTTACTCAATGCATAGGTGAGATCACTTTACCCTTACATATGGGGAACAACACAATGGAACAGAGACTCTTAGTATGTCAGGACCAGGATCTGCTGGAAGATGTGGTGCTAGGACAAGATTGGATCTATGAATATGAGGTGACCATTCAATTGGCTTTAGGATACATATCTGCCAGAATAGGACCTCGTGAAGTATTTAGTTTGCTAGACGAACGACCACCCAAAGCTGCGATTATAGAGCCAGAAGTCCATCCTAACGAGCAAAGTCATGGTTGTATGTTCACTAGCACTATAGAAACCCTATCGTCCAGTATTTCATGTGAAAATACCGTGAGTCCTGTGTGCACTCCATCTTTGAGTATAGAGAGTCACAAGAGTGCACAAGAACATGAAATCAAGCCCAGTGAACCACAAGGCACAAGAGAGAATATTCCTTTGCAAGAATTGAAGTCTACACCTGTGAAAGTGTACCCCATTCCACATTCTACACTAGCTTGGATAAGGAAGGACCAAAAGAAGGCCTATCTTCAGCAACAGACAAGTCTTCAACATCAGCATGTCCAATCAAAGAAGAAGACAAAGAATTTCGAACACTTAAGTCAACCACGACTCAATAGCATATGGATCCCAAAAAAGCTGATAACTGCACAACCTGATCGAACAAAAATTTGGATCCCAAAGTCATGTACCCAAAGGACGACCATCCCAAACAAGGAACATCCTCAGAAGAGCTATCATACTCAACAGGGTCCACAGACACATCAGACGAGAAAGAGGACATATTGGAGGAAGAAGGAATCCACAAATGCAATACAAACCAACCTGAGATTTCCAAAACAGAATCAGCAGACATACTACCGAAGAAGAGCCGCATTCATCAAAAAGGTGGAAAATACAGTACATCCCGCCCAAGTGAAGCAAGTTTGGATGCCGAAAGACAAGACAAGTTGCATACATCAAGCAACTACTTCCAATTGCACACATGAGGAGTTGTCAAAATCCAAAGTATGCATGATAGGGCCACATTACAAGGCAAAGCATTCGGCACGTCTTTCTTCTACTTTCAAATAGTCACGCACATTTTCCCTTTGGAAATAGGAGAGCACTTGTACATACCTAAAATATTACTCCAAAAAATTCACTAATCGCTTCGGCTATGGACTAACTTTTATGTTTTCTTTTCAGCAAGAAATATAAAAATACATGGAAAAATTCAGGTATTACCTTTCTCACACCCACGGGAAAGGGACGGCACCATGCACTCGGAGCAACATCGACTTATTAATCAACATATGGAGGAGGATTTCTGAAAAACATATGGATACTAATTCATCCTCTATATTGAGTGCAGATGACATCTTCTGACTCAGAAGCTACACAGCAGGAAGAGGAGCTACTTCTTCCATTGGGGTCAATAACCAAGGTCAGAGGACATTGGTTTCGAGATGACCAACCTATCTCGGAACTTCTCTTTATGGCAACCATCAAGATTATGGACAGGGATCACTATTTCCCAATCATGTCACAAGATTTCAAGACCATAATACAAGGGTTACCACATATCGAGGAAGTATGGACTCAAGCTGGAATTGAAGCATTTTTGAAAATACCTATATGCGTACCAGACTTCCAAAGATGTACGCAAGTAATGAATACCATGCAGCCTGCCGCTACGAAGATTTCGGTTCCAGAAGCAAAGGTTTTGGACAAGGTGGGTACATGGAAGACAATTCAATTCACTCATGAATTGATCAATAAAGCCTTTGGATGGCATCAAGAAGGAATTACCAATGTCAAAGAGGAATGCCATGACCCCAAGAAAAGATCATTCCTGGAGATTAACAGAATAGATATTGAAGATGCAGTACGTTTGGTACATCAACACTTTTGTTTTCCTGGCATGAACAGATACACCGCACCACAAAAGATTGTAGTACAACTCCTATCGCATGCCATGAGACAGATAGGAAACAAAGTGAATCTCACAGGTTACGTACAAGAACGATTGTTTGAAGCTCAGAAGAAATGGGGGCAAAAGAAGTTCCTGAACGGTGGTTCAGCTTTGACTTTATTGATATATGAAGCCCTAGACATGAAACACTGCTTACGAGAGATGCCGACGTCAGAAGGGCTAGCAAGGTATGCAAAATCCGCTTCGGTCCCTAAGAAGAAGAAAGCAGTAGTTGTGGTTGAAGAGGCTGGAACCAGCACACAGAAACCCATGAGGGGTACGAAACGCTTGCGAGAAGAGGAAGCCCAAGCAACACCTCAGTCTAAGAGAACGCATCTCTTGCCTAAGATCACGACGGCTCAAATGCCGATTTCAAAAAGAGATTTGTCTGCTGCCCTTGAGCAAACACATCAGTATATGCAAGGGCAGGCGAATCTAAATGTCCAAGGACATCAGTATAGACAAGCAAGTCAAGTAAAGCAAAAACAGAGTACAGAAAAAACTCCAAAACAACCTGGAAGGTACCAAGAATTGGGCATTGATGACTCTAGTACGAATACGGAATCCAGTCCTGAGAAAGACACGCTAGATACGGATATCAGGACAGAAACTTATGAAGAAGAAGGACCAGAAATCCATCAAATGGAAGTAACACTGGACAACCAAAAGGAAAAAGAAAAGACGGTGGATGATGTTAAGGAACAGGAGCACGTCATTCAGTTGAATGACACTACAAAAATAAGCATTAAGGAAGATACGACTACTGGGGTTACACATGACAATGCACCTATTAAAGAGGAAGAACAAACCCCAGTGAATAAGGAAACGGGAGAGCTCCAACAAGAAAAACAAACCATAATCGAGGTGCCTGATGACACACCTCAAGGGCATGATGAAAACATGGGGGCTGAGCCAAGGATCCAGCTTCAGATCAGGCAGCCCAATGATACCACCTTACACATTGCTCAAGGCAAAGACGTGAATACCGGAGAAGAACCCACAATACCTAAAACATGGCTTAATGTAGATGTCACGCAGTTAAAACCGGTAGTAAAACAGATGATTCAAACGGCCATGGACACTCAGCAGCAAATGATGGATATAGATGCTGAATATGATCAAGCACGAAGAGAAAAAAATCAGTTTCAACTCATGAGTGAACAGCTATCGGCACAGCTAATTGCAGCACAAAAAGAAGTGGCAAACAAAAATACTGAAGTGCTAGCAATTAAGACACAATATGACGAATCCATTGCCCAAAATCAAAAGCTGCTTACACAACTAGAAGAGTTGCAACAATTACACAAAGCAAGCGAGGCTGAGAAAGAAAAAATGAAGATGCGAAGTGTGCTATTAGAGCAACAACTCAAGCTATATCTCGAAGAGAACGACAGCCTGCGCGATAGGAATAAAGAATTAATGAAATCTTTATTATATGATCAACCACTGATACAACAGGGCTCCTCAGACACTAAAGAACAGGCATTAAAAGAACAGATAGCAGAGTATGCCAAGTTGCTACGACAAACTAAAGAAGTACAAGAAGAAGCAGAACATAAGCACAATCAGGAAATATGTGAGCTCAAGAGGCAGCTGAATTCAGCACAAGCAAAACTGGTACAGAGCTACAGTGAAAACATGGATCACGTAGCTGACATAGGTAAGGAGCTCCTAGCCACAAAAGAAAAACTCGGGGAAGCCATACAACAGATAAAGGAAAAAGATGCCTGCATTGAAGAGCTAAAAAATCAGCAGAAAGGCAAAGAACCGATCGGGACATCAGTAGTGCCAGAAAAAGAACATCCTACTGACGAGGTAGAGGTAAGCCCTCTATCTCAACCGATCTATCATTCTCCAATACATGAGCAGATGGCGGATATGCATGATGATCATCCAATGCCATACACTGCAGAAATAAGTCAGAAGGAACGGGCACTAGTGGTGTCCCGATTAACGGAAAATTTTGAGAATGAAGTCATCAAGGTCATGAAGGAAGCAAAAATCAAAGGTAAAGACTTGGAAAAGATCATAAAGCCTTTCAACATTCCATATGGACTGTTGAAAGAGAAAACAAGGCAATATATAAAGAAGGTTACACACAAAAGTCCAGATGAGCAGCTCAATTTCAAGAATGACACATTCATGTACACTCAAGCAGAGTTCGAAGCTGCACAGCCGGTGTGGAGGAGAAAATTTTTGGAGAAACATCCCACGCTACGGGTACACTGGCAAGCGGCACCTTATTTCTTACAGGTAAACCCTTCGTTTTGTCCAATACCACGCAGAAGGGATACACAGAAATTTTTGGATTTACAACGCAGCGGCAATATTAATAAACAGTGGCTAAACTATCCGATGTTACCTAGCCCGCCACATAACTATTTGCCAACAGAGGATTATATGATCAAAACAATAGAATTTTGGCTACAAACCTATGCGACAGTACCCGACTTAGCGGTCAAGATGACAAATAAAATCCTTAGTATGCTACTTACAGTTTTGAAGGTCTTCAAACATGCAGCGTATACATTTCTGAACTTCATCGGCATTAATCAAGGCACCGATATACTTATTTTCGATCTATCAGTAATGCCGAGCCGCCCCACAATAATGGCATATTATTCTAGACTCATGTTTTTGCCAAGCCCGTATATGCAAATATTTGAAGAAGCATTTTTTACAGGATTTTTTGAAATAGATTCAGAGATATTTTTGAAGATGTCATCTAATCTGAATGCCAGACTTGTGGCATACGAATTAAGCTTTTTCGCAGATCACCGACAACCGCCCAACGATGGAGTAAAAGCTGAACAATGGAAACAGATCATGATACGTGAAGCCAATCTGCTAAATGATACAGAGCAACAAGTATACAGAACATATGCCCGGCGCTTATCAAAGCCTGTCGGGGACGACAGAGTTCAGGAGGGGGGCAGTGTTGAGGGCGGGACGAGTAAGAAGAGGAAAAAAAGAAAGCAACGAAAGAAACAGCTTCACTAAAAGGCAAATTTGAAGATAGACAAATTTGGAAATTCATCTCTGCAGGAAGCCCCGCAGGGGCGCAACACCCATCTCTGCACAGAGCCCCGCAGGGGCGCACACACCAAGGAAAAGCACGCAGCCGGAAGAAGGAATCAGGGCCAACAGGTCTCACTTATGTGGATGCTTCAACCTCTTGAGTTGCAGAGGTTCCAGATCAAGGCTTACGAGCTACATCCGCATATGTGCACTAATGGCGCGCGTGGCAAACCGAATCGCACACATCAAGGAAAGGACGCAACCCACATGGGTGCTTCAACCTCTTGATCTCTGGAAGGTCCAGGTCGAAGACTGAAGCACCACATCCTCAGACCTTCCACTGGTGGTGTGCGTGGCAACCCAGAATTAAGGAACCTATAGGTGAATTAGACTGTGGAATATCAGGTAGTCAGTCTAACTCCAAGGGTTGCGGGCGAGCAAGGCAAATACATCAGGCCTAGAGAACGTAAAACAGGAAGTAAGAAGAGGCCGTCAAAACTGAATACCTGTTTTATAAACAGGTAACAATGAGCAAAGGGCGCGTGCGTGAAGCAAAGTCTGTCAAGGGACGACAGAGGCGAAGAGGGGGAGAGTGTTGCAGAGCCAAAGAGCGCACAAAGCAGAGAAAAAGATGGGCCCCAAAATTTTTCCGATTCGGACCACATATTTTTGTAACATATTCAATTTTGTAATATATTTCCCCTTGTAAAGGCACTAGAGGAGTCCTCTAGATGCATTCCCACAGAAGAATAGAAGCTTACCCATGTAAAATAGTAGGAAATTAGCTCTTAGTGAATAAAGTACCGGTCACTTGTGGGAAATGACCATTTTTAGGGCACTAGTATATAAGTCAAATGTGACTCTTTGTAGAGGACTTTTTGGCCATTGTGAGAATAGAGAGCACAGAAATTCGAATTTGTGTCTTCTTCCCTCTTCATCTTCTTCTTCGTGAGCTTGTATGCATGTGTACTGTTTGGAAAGAGTGCTTGTGAGTGTTGTCTATCCTTGAGAGTGTTTCTTTGCTGAAGGAAAGGTGTGTGCGAGTTGTAGGAAGTGCTGAAGTGTAGGAAAGTATTTCCGCGACTCAGTATTTCTGTCATAACTTGAAGTAGGAGCGTTGGAATTGAGTGAAACCACTGCCATTGGATGCGTCTTCTCGAGAGCTTCGAAATGCATATGCTATTCGCTATGTTTGGAGTTCGGAGCTAGGAGAAAAGTCCAAAATACTGACGGCTGCTGCACCAAGTATCGTTTCGCCTTGACCAACAGTTGAAGCTTGTTAGGATAAGTGTTGGCCTCATTTTCACTCTTAAGTAATTCATTTGCATTGACCATTACGCTATTGCATGTCTTCATACACTCGGCTAGGTTAGTATACTCTTCGGATTGATAAATTAAAAGCGTGTATCCCCACTATATGCACTTGTGAGGGGATTGAGGTACAGTCTCTTTCTCCGCAAGTCCCTAAGCTGAAGCTTAGGTCAACAACCTGCTTATGTGATCCTATTTGAGAGTGAACAATAGCAATTTTAGGGACGTGGTTTGCTACGTGCTTCCACAATTTTGGTTTAATTTTCAACAATTCTTTTAAGGTGAGATGACATTGTACTTTAGTGTTTTTGACCACTTTCGTGTTTCTAGGGATTACTGATTCTTCCTTTCTCCCTATTACGATGGGTGCTCTCATGCTGATAGGCTTAGCTTCCCAAGATCCTGTGAACTGAGGTAACTGTTGTAAGGAGTTAGAATCAAATTCCATTTGCTCACTAATTTTCTCTTCCTCAACATCATCATAGATGGAAGGTATGTCTTGGGGAAATTGTTCCTGCAAGTCATCTATCTCTTGAATAGGGGGGATGGGTTTCTTGCTCTCATCTCCAGTTTTCTTCTTGGATTTCTCTAGAAACCCTTGTGAATACTTATGTATGGAAGAAAGGTCTTCTTCACACACTCTGTTTGGTACTTGAGACAAGGGTGGTGCATTACCTTCCTGTGTCTCTAGGACAATAGGGTTCTTTTGCAAATTCTTCTTCTCATTGCTAGAAATCAAGTATTCTAGCCTCTCCAATAGTCCTTGCAAGTGAAACTCTGGTTTTGCTATGTTGCTCCAATTGACATATCGAGAAGCTTCGAACATGTTCTAGGCTAATTCTACCATCTTCATGCAAAGTTTGGTTCTCTCAATTTCTAAGTCTGCTCTTGGATAGTTCTTACTCAATTCAGCTACTTGAGGTCCTTCTTTCAACCTTTCGTGGTATGCTCAAAACATCATGTCTAGGTTTTTAGGTATGGGTTCAGCTAGAACTCATCCTGATGTCTGAGCCAAGTTCTCCTAATTTGAGTCTTGCGAGGTTAATTCTAAGATTTTAGCTCTAGTTTCCTTTAGGCTTCCTTCCAATTCGTTTATTTTCTTACTCCACTTCCTTTTGATTCTCTCTCATGAATCCTTCCAAGATTTTGTCTTTCTACCACTAGACTCTCCTACTTCACTAGTTTTGGCTATCTTTTCTGGATTAGGCTGTTGATTTTGCAATGGCGCCTGGGTTCTCATTATAGCTTGGATAGGTACATATGTACGTGTGGATCCATCTGAGTTGTGCACAATACCTATCACATTAATGGGCATCACTTTTGAGGCATTAGCAAGGTTCTTAGGGCAATCTCTTATGTTATGCTCTTTACTACATTTTGCACAAAAGCCTTGAATGTTGTAATATTGTGACTATCTTGTTATTGGAGATGTGGGCAATCCTTTATGAAATGATCTCCTTGGCACTAAAGCATGGTCCTTTAGGGCCCTATGGTCTTTGTTGTCTCAATTGGGGCCGTGGGTTAGGGTTGGCATACATAACATTGGCATAGTTGGCCTCCCAGTTGGGTTCTAATGGTGAGCTATCGTATTGATATGTTTCCAAGTGTTTTGGAGACTCTGTGTAGCATGCTAGTGAACTATCTACATGGGTGGAATCAAAACCATTTGAATTGGGATCATTTTCAGTGATAAGGGGTGAAGAAGGCACTAAAGCCCTACTGAGGTTCTCTTTTGTAGCAGTGTATTTGACTAAAATGACATTGGCTGGTGGGGGTGGCTACTGAGCTAAAACTGGTTGTGGTCTCTGTTGAGACTGGTAAGGGTAGTTCTATGGAGGTTTGTAGTAATGAGGCTGAGCATTGTACTAACCTTGGTACCTACCTTGTTGGGGGTATGCTTGTGGATAGTTCTATCAGACTACTTTTTGTTGTATGGACAATCTTTTGTTGTGTGGTTCGTGTAACGTCTTTCAATTGTGCAATACTAGCCACTAGGGTTGGCTTGAGGTTGTGTTACATTTGGACATACAGTTGCCATATGATCATCACCACAGGTGTAACAACATTTGTTTGTTGTTAACCTAGGCATTTGCTTGCTAGAGACTCCTAGTTTCTATGCCACCTTTTCTGCTAGGTCTTCTATCGAGTTGAAATGTTTTGAGGATGATTGAGATGAGCTATCTGAGTCTTTATAGACCTTTGAAAGTTCCACTTCATCTCCTAGGTTATCCTCAATGTCTATACATATCTGTACACATTGCTCCAAAGTTCAAGGTTCCTTCAAATATACATAGGATTGTATTTTAGAGCTTCAGACGCCATCTAAAAACAATGATGGAGAATGTTAATCTCCAAAAGAACAACTTATTCTTGTGATTAGAGCATCTCTATACCAAGAATAAGTCAAACACTCCACTAATTTAGAGGATCAATTGCTAATTATCAAAAGATTAACAAATCTGTGAAGAAGATGAAACACAGAAAAGTCTGCTGCACTATTTCTTCACATTGACCTATCAAACGTGTAAAGTTTTTAATGAAACTTTGTACGAAGTATCTCCTAGAGATTGCGCATCTACTCCAAGTTGAATCTCTTCAAAAGATTAAGTATAACTTGAGAAATCAACTTCTCAAGTTACCTATGTCAGAAACTGTCATCCAGAACAGTCGACTTTACACCTATAACTTTTAAGACTTGGTTCTCCTTGAATAGAACCCGTTTTACAAAATGCTTCTAGATATAAGTAGCTTATCTTCCAACTTAAAGATTAAGCCCTCACTCATGCAAAACTTTAAACTGTGCTAGGAGAAATGACCAAAACATTGACTTCGAAATCTGCGCCTGTTTTAGGAACCAGTGAACACACTTCACATATGAATGTTCCTACACTTAATTCACTCAGCCTGATTAAAATTGGAAGCTAAAACTTTGCACAGAGGTCAAGCAACTCTCAACTTAGACTTGTACAAAAGCATTTCACAATTGATCTACTGTAGAAGGAGAACACGTAGAAACATCGGGCGCAAATATTTTTCTTTACTCAGAAGAATTACAACTGAGTGATGAGAGCTAACTCAAAATCACTTTCCTCTATCTCATAACTTCTATCTCCCTCATTCTTGATTTCTAACTATTGTCACATATGCTCTCATACATGCCCCGACTTTTCTCAAAGTATTTATAGATAATTTGTACATGATTCTTACTGAACAAAAGATCTAAGTCATCTATGACTATACTAATGTACATATGTGTACACTTCTCTTGTCCTCTGAATGTAATCTTCTTCCACACTTTAGGAATTGATTCTTCCTTCATCATTTGATCTTCCAAGCCTTCAATTGGTGATTGGTCTGCACCAACAGCTCCCCCTCAATCATCAATTGAGGTTTTCTCTGTCTTCTTTATACTTGCCATGTCTTTGAACCTTTGTAACTTAGGTCCATCCAGACTCTTTGTCATCATATCTGCCACTTGTTCTTTTGTTGGAGTGTACATCACTTCAATCTCTTTATCTAGTACCTTTTCTCTCAAGAAATGATACTGAATCTCTATATGCTTAGTCCTGGCATGAAAAACAGGGTTAGCTGCCAAATACAAAGAACTCATATTGTCTCCAAAAATTATTGGAGTACTATGATCAATCTCAAAACTTTTCATCAAGGTCTTCAACCATATCACTTCCTTTGCAGCTTCTACCATTCCCTTATACTCAGCTTTTGTGGATGATAAAGCAACTGTGTGTTGCTTCTTGGAACACCAAGAAACTAACTTATCTCCAACATAACATAGATATCCATGAGTAGATCTTCTATCATCTGAGTCACCTGCCCAATCTGCATCACTAAACACTTTGATTCTTGTGTCAGAAGTGAAACCATAATACAAACCTTCACTTAGGGTTCTTTTGATATATCTGAGTACCCTTTGGGCTGCAATCCAATGAGTCTTCTTTGGACAATGCATGAATTGTGACAACACACCTACTGCATATGATAGATCTGGCCTTGTCAAGGTAGCATAGATTAGACTACCTACCAAACTCTGATATTTCTTCATGTCATTGAATTCTTCACCTCCATACCTGCTTAATTTATGATTTACCTCCAATGGTGTGGTTGAGGTCTTGCAATCTTCCATGTTAAACTTGATTAGTAGATTCTTCAAATATCTCTCTTGTGAAACATATACTCCATGTTGAGTATACACAATCTGCATTCCTAGAAAATAAGATAAGTTTCCCAAATCACTTATCTTAAACTCCTTCTCTATTTGCTTCTTGAGTTCATTGATTCCTTGAGCATCTGTTCCTGTAACAATAATATCATCAACATAGATGCACATGTAAATGTATCCATTTTCACTTGCCTTCACTAGCAAGCTACTATCTGCCTTTGATGCTTGAAATCCACATTCATTCAAGAACTTGACCAATCTGTAATTCCAAGCTCTTGGGGCTTGCTTCAACCCATATAAAGCTCTCTTGAGCTTACACACATAATCTGATCCAATTGATTCCATGAAGCCTTCTGGTTGCTCCATATATACTTCATCTGCAATGTATCCATTTAGAAATGCATTTTTCACATCCAATTGTGATAATTTCCATCCCTTGCAAGCAGCAATAGCAATCAATGTCCTAATTGTAGACATCTTAGCAACAGGACTAAAGGTTTCATCATAATCTACCCCATAAGTTTGGGCATAACCTTTGACCACAAGTCTAGCCTTATATCTAGACACCTTACCATCTGCAAACCTCTTTGTTTTATATACCCACTTGCATCCAATGACCTTCTGATTCTTTGGTCTTGGTACTAGTTCCCAAGTTTCATTTTCAAGTAGAGCATCATACTCTTCTTGCATTGCCTTCTCCCAATTCTGTTTACCTTTGGCTTCTTCATAAGTGGTTGGATCTTCTTCTGTTTTAACAATGTAGGCATAATCTTTTGTTGTTAGGAAAGATGTATCATAACTATACCTTATAGGTTCTTTCCTTTCCCTTGTAGATCTTCTGATTTCTGCACTTCTTGAAGTTTCAGCCTCATTTGATTCTGGATCAAATCTTGGCCCTTCTTCTACATGATCCTGCACTCTACATCTAGAGTCAACTTCATCAACAATTTCTTCACAAACTTTTACCTTTGCTTTTCCTTTCCTTTGAATTTCTTCAACACCTGTATACTCATTTGGTGATCCTGTATACCACATATTTTGCTCATCAAATGTCACATCTTTAGTAATAAGAAATTGCTTTGTGGATGGACTCCACAACCTGTAACCCATCTGTCTATCATCATATCCAATAAACACATACTTCTCTGCTTTTGGTTCTAGCTTATGTCTTAATTGTGAAGGAACATAAGCATATGCAATACATCCAAATACTTTACAATGATCAAGACTAGGCTTCTTACCCCACCATGCTTCATAAGGGGTTCCTCCATCCAAAGCTTTGCAAGGCAACCTATTCACAAGGTATGTTGCAGTGTTAATGGCTTCTGCCCATAAGTAATTTGGACAATTCTTTTCCTTCATCATGGCTCTTGCAAACTCTACAAGAGTCCTATTCCTCCTTTCTGCTACTCCATTCTGTTGAGGGGAGTACCTGCAAGTTACTTCTCTTTTGATACCTGCATTCCACAAATAATCATCAAACTCTTTAGAGAAATACTCTCCCCCTCCATCTGATCTTAACCTCTTTAGCTTTTGTCCTGTGATCCTTTCTGCATAAGCATGAAAATGTTTGAATGTCTTGAAAACTTCTGATTTATCCTTGATTACATACAAAGTAATCCACCTGGTTGCATCATCAACAGACAACACATAATATCTGGATCCATTTATACTATAGTCCCTTGAGGGTCCCCAAACATCTGTATGAACCAATTCAAGCATATTTGAATACTTGTACCCTGATTTGTTGTAAGAACTCTTATGTGCTTTACCTAATTGACAAGCTTCACACTTGTACACCATATGTTGCCCTTCAATGTTTGGCAATCCAAGCACCACCTGATTCTTTGACATCTCCTTTATAGCTCTCTCATTGAAATGACCTAGCCTTTTATGCCATAGGTCTAATTCAGATACCTTTTGACTTCCATAGGTAAACAATGCATGTCCCACATTACCTTGGACCTTGAGAGTGAACAATCTTCCTTCCTTTTTACCTGCAATTATGTTTCTATATCCCTGATTTGGATCTTGTACATAAACACCATCATTTGTGAATCTTACCTCATATCCTTTCTCCACAATTTGCCCTACACTTATCAGATTTTTATGAATAGTAGGAACATAAAGTACCTTGCTCAGAAGTGTACTTCCACTCTTTGTCTTCACTGATCCAATGCTCTCCACTTTATGTTTGGTATTGTCACCTGTTTGAACTGTATGTCCATTCACCCTTGCTTCCATATCAGTCATCAAAGATAGATTCCCACTCAGATGGTTGCTACACCCTGAGTCAATATAAAACACTCTTTGATCTTCTCCCATTGATTCATGAGTTGCATTCAAAATAAGAGTCATGTCATCCTTCTGATCTGATGCATAATTGTAATAATTGTTGTTGTAGGACTGAGATTGGAAGTTTCTTCCACCTCCTCTACCATATGATGTCCTACCACCTCTTCCTTTGAAATTGCCTCTTTGGTTTCTGCCTCCTCTACCTCTTTGATTATAATTCTGATTATTGTTTCCACCATTTTGATTATTATACCAACAATCATTTGCCAAATGATTTGTTCTGCCACAAATCCAACAAGCTTTAGCATTATCTTTGTTCTTACCTCCTCTTCCTTTACCTCTGAAATTTGTCTTCCCTTTTGTGAAGTTGGCTTGATTTGAATTCCCTTCATCATCATTTGATTGCTTTCCCTTGCCATTCTTTTTCTTATCCTTAGAGTACATAGCTTGACTTGTACTTCTATCATTGTCTCCTTTAAGATCCTGCTCAAAGGTTAGCATGTGTCCTAGCAATTGATTAAGGTCAGGAGTAAAGTGATCAAGTGACAACTCTATGGACAATATGAAAGGCTTCCACTTCTCATCTCCTCTCAAACCTGTAAGTATTTGTCTTACCAACTTTTCTTCTTCAATATCTTCATCCACTGCTCCCAAGCTATCTGCAATATCTTTCATCCTTGCCACATAATCTGAAATTGATTGTGAGCTCTTCTTCTTGAAGGTTGTGAACTCAGCCCATAGTGAGGACTTCCTTGACTTAGTTGTATTTTGGAAATGCTCTTCCAAGGCATTCCAAACATCTGTGGCACTTTCCAAACCTCTGATGTGAGGTAAAAGGTAATCATTTACAGCCATGTAGATGATACTCCTTGCTTGAGCATCCTTTCTCATCCAAGTCTTCAACATTGCAAGCTCTTCCCTAGTAGGAATACTTGGATCTGCAAACTCAGGTTTTTCTTCATCTCCTGTAATAAATGATATAAGATCTTTGCTCATGAGGTGCTTCCATCCTCATGGACCATGCTGGATAGTTCTCCCTATCTAGCTTATCAATCTGCAAGCTTTCTCCCATCTTATGTCCACCTGTGTATTGAAATCTTCAAGCTTTACAGACAATGTATGTACCTTTACTTCAAATTGGACTCCTTTTGCTTTTCTTGATGTCAAATAGTCTTCTCCTTGAGCTTTGACTCCAAGCTTTCACTTCTTAGTCCTTCAAGTGTTGAATTTCTTGAATCTGCAGCAGTCGGGATCCTCCTTTCTTCAAATTGATGTCTCCTGCTCTGATACCACTGATGGAGAATGTTAATCTCCAAAAGAACAACTTATTCTTGTGATTAGAGCATCTCTATACTAAGAATAAGTCAAACACTCCACTAATTTAGAGGATCAATTGCTAATTATCAAAAGATTAACAAATCTGTGAAGAAGATGAAACACAGAAAAGTCTGCTGCACTATTTCTTCACATTGACCTATCAAACGTGTAAAGTTTTTAATGAAACTTTGTACGAAGTATCTCCTAGAGATTGCGCATCTACTCCAAGTTGAATCTCTTCAAAAGATTAAGTATAACTTGAGAAATCAACTTCTCAAGTTACCTATGTCAGAAACTGTCATCCAGAACAGTCGACTTTACACCTATAACTTTTAAGACTTGGTTCTCCTTGAATAGAACCTGTTTTACAAAATGCTTCTAGATATAAGTAGCTTATCTTCCAACTTAAAGATTAAGCCCTCACTCATGCAAAACTTTAAACTGTGCTAGGAGAAATGACCAAAACATTGACTTCGAAATCTGCGCCTGTTTTAGGAACCAGTGAACACACTTCACATATGAATGTTCCTACACTTAATTCACTCAGCCTGATTAAAATTGGAAGCTAAAACTTTGCACAGAGGTCAAGCAACTCTCAACTTAGACTTGTACAAAAGCATTTCACAATTGATCTACTGTAGAAGGAGAACACACAGAAACATCGGGCGCAAATATTTTTCTTTACTCAGAAGAATTACAACTGAGTGATGAGAGCTAACTCAAAATCACTTTCCTCTATCTCATAACTTCTATCTCCCTCATTCTTGATTTCTAACTATTGTCACATATGCTCTCATACATGCCCCGACTTTTCTCAAAGTATTTATAGATAATTTGTACATGATTCTTACTGAACAAAAGATCTAAGTCATCTATGACTATACTAATGTACATATGTGTACACTTCTCTTGTCCTCTGAATGTAATCTTCTTCCACACTTTAGGAATTGATTCTTCCTTCATCATTTGATCTTCCAAGCCTTCAATTGGTGATTGGTCTGCACCAACAAACAAGGACACTTGCTTGGCCTGTGAGGGTAGCTCTGCAATTGGGCATCTCTCAATGTATTGCCTAAACCTACACCCTGCAAGTCTAATTGTTTCTTGAGGGGCTTGTTTGAAGCTGTAGATCAATGAAGAAGTGTTATGCCTAATTCCACTTTTAGAGAATTCAGTGATGAATGAATCTAACAAGTGATGAATGTCCCTAAATTGCCTTTGTTGTAATGGTTGGAACCAGGTTAGAAGTTGTGTTCTTTAATGTGAGTCCAAAGGCATTGTATTGCATGAACATATCTTCTACTTGCTCCGCTCGCAACACTTGCTTAAACTCGGCAACATGGTCATAGAGATCTCTTGTCCCATCAAAATAATTTTTCATTGACTTTACTAATTGGGTTGCTCTCAATATTCTAGGATGCTCATGTGGTCTAGGTAGAGGAAAGTCATCTCTACCACCTAGAAGTCTTGGTTCCCTTTGTCATTCTTATCTATCAATGTCCATGGTTGATCTATCTCTCCCTAAGGGGTGAGTGAAACTTACTTCTGGCTTTTCCTTGTTCTTCTCTCTTTGGGTACCATGGGCTAAGGATGTCCCAGCACCTTGATGGCTCGCGTTTACATTTTCTCATGATGGAGGAAATATTAGTTCACCTCTCCATGTATAGGCATGTCTTGCATGGTATGACACTACAAACATTTGCTCTAAAGTGTTGTCTAGATATACTACCTTTCCAGGTGTGTCTGGGTCCTTGAATTCATAAATCGTAATGGATCCTACTTCACTAGGTTGTTCCATTATGTATCTCCAAAACGCTTCATTAGTGTCCTTATTCAAGAATAACTCAATGCTTCTATTATCCTAAGGGATCCATTTTGGGTTTAGTATTATGATCAATATTGATTTCCCTCTAGGTGTCCTAGTTTCATCTCCTAATGGTTCTTTCCCTTGGGTTCCTTCTTCCATATCGGGAATGACTATACTGAACTCGTTGGTATGATTAAGCTGATTAGTTAGGATGTACATGGTTTCTTCTTTGTCTAAGTATGCATCTCTCTCAAATTTCACCACTGGTCATTCTAATCCAATGGGTTGGTCAGGGTTGTGCAATTGCACCATTGATATTCTAAAACCATCCTCGTAGATTCGAGCACCCAAATGGTTGGTGCGGACATATTCTAATTGGATCCTGTAGGGTCCTTCAGGTCTTTCTAGATGAGCTACATTTAACCCTCCTTCCGGTCTTTTCGTGCTATAAGCCATTTCTAACTCACTGGTATCTGAGCCCAAATCGTAAGGGTACCTATTCAATTGTTGTGCCCAGGAACATGTAGTAGTCCCTATAGTTGCTTCTGATTATCTAAGGCTTCATTGATCTAACTTACCTATGTGCTTTCTCGATCTAAGGTTCATGAATTTACTCTCTCGAGCACTCAATACTCGTTCTTGTCGTCAACATTTCTTTGTTCTCAGTTACTTGTTTCGTTTTCAATTCCTTTTAAACTCTTGTCTTGTTTCAATGTACACGTTAGGAATTGACTTTTTGTTTTATATTTGCATTCTCATTTCGTCAAAATTTAGGTTCTTTCCTTTTAGGGTTTTTGTTTTCGCACTCTTTTAGCTTACGATTGGACTTGAAAAAATTTAGTTTCTTGGACTTGATGTGTTCCTATCGCAGTCCTATTTCAATCCACAATGTTACACGTGCTTAGCCTAAGCTACTAATTGACTGAGGGGGTTGAGTATTCTCCCAACCTCAAGTCAGCTTCGTTGATCGCTCTGATGCCCAAGAAGTTGTGCTTCCCAAGCCTTGCTTGCTTCACCGTTTGCCTTGCTTTGATTGCCCTTGGATGACTCTAGCTAGACCTATCAAATTCCAAAGTTTAGACCACTTTTCAATCTTAATGAACAGACACTTTGATGTATACACCTTTAAGGTTCCCTTTTTCTCCTTATGAAATTCCCAAGTGCCCCCCTTGGTTTCCTAACCCCACAGATGAGTCAACTTCAATCTATCCTATCTAAATATCAATTCATTATGCTTAAGGAAAATAGTTCAAGCCACGTAGGATTTTCAACAAGCTTTCCAAGGAGCCCTAGAGCTAAAAAAATGGACTTCGTATGAAGAAGTTATGAACATTCAAGCTCTCGAGGGTTAAAACAGGTAAATAGGTTTTTCTCCAAATATGAGCTAAGGGGTCTCCAATATGCCTAATCACTCAAAATTCACCCAAATTTGCCTCAAAATATCTCAAAAAATCAATCCCTAGATTTGACGTTTTAGGTGAACAATCACAATGGTATGAGATAATCGCGATGGTTTGGGACCATCGCGATGGTCCAGTTAAACCGTCGCGATGGTGTGGCACAATCGCGATGGCCCAAATGTGCGAAGCATCACGATGGTCCAAATTTGAGTCCTCACGATGGTGTGACTTAGCAAAGCATTGCGATGGTCAAATGACCTATCATGATGCTCTGACCTATCGAGGCG
Source organism: Ceratopteris richardii (assembly GCA_020310875.1). Classification (NCBI taxonomy): domain Eukaryota; kingdom Viridiplantae; phylum Streptophyta; class Polypodiopsida; order Polypodiales; family Pteridaceae; genus Ceratopteris; species Ceratopteris richardii. The sequence continues at coordinate 49,771,900 of CM035431.1, forward strand.
TCGTAATGGTCTAAGGTGGTCGAGTCATCATGATGGTATAGCGAACCATCATGATGGTCAAGTGAGCTGTCATGATGGTTCAAATGACATGTGGCAAGAGGGTTGCCATGATGGCGTGGGGTCAGTGGGATCGTCACAATGGTCAATGACCATCATGATGGTCCAACTGAGCCGTCGTGATGGTGTGAGACCATCACTATGGTTCAGTTGAGCCATCGCGATGGCGTGAGCCAATCACGATGGTGCGACACAATCGCGATGGCCCGTCATGATGGTCCACCAAAGAGATGATTCTTGGGATGCGATTGTGGATTTGTGTGTGCGCAAGTGTCACCTACACCGTGCTATAGACTCTCAATCTCTCTCTCTCTCTCTCTCTATATATATATATATATATGTATATGCATCTATCTATCCATCTATCTATCCATCTAACTTCATTGTAACTCAATACGGAGTCAATATTGAGATGCTTGTTGATATTTTGGAGGTGATGTGTGTGAAGGACACTTTTTTCCCTCTTTAGGAGGTTTTTCCCCCGGCTTGTATATACAGCTATAACCCTAATGGGTCACTTATCTTTTGTACATTCACTTTGTGATACGTTCAGAAATGTGTGCTGTGCTCCAAGCTTCTTCTTCTTCCTTGTGCTCTTCGTGCTTCCACAGACCTCAAACTCCAACAATCGGTATCACAATAGGTCTCCACTTCATCAAGGGTGTCTTCGATGCCCATTTGATCAGAGTCTCAGAATTTCATGAGAATTCATGACCATACTAATAGAAACTAGGACTTCAAAACAACTTCACTTTGAGGTGTCAAAATTTGGATATGAGCTCATTTCGGCCTCCAATCACACAGTAATAGTGCTTTTGTAGGAAATTTCTTACTTTTGTGCCAAACATATATAAAACTTTTAGTTTGCTAATGCAAGCATCTCAATGTCTGGTAGAGGCTTAGCAGAGCTCACAGGATAGTTCTATTTAACTTTTTGAGATACAATCATTTTTTTGCATGAGCATATTCAAAATAGTGGTCAATCTATCTATCTATCTATCTATCTATCTATCTATCTATCTATCTATCTATCTATCTATCTATCTATCTATCTATCTATCTATCTATCTATCTATCTATCTATCGATCTATCGATCTATCGATCTATCGATCTATCGATCTATCTATCTATCTATCTATCTATCTATCTATCTATCTATCTATCTATCTATCTATCTATCTATCTATCTATCTATCTATCTATCTATCTATCTATCTATCTATCTATCTATCTATCTATCTATCTATCTATCTATCTATCTATCTATCTATCTATCTATCTATCTATCTATCTATCTATCTATCTATCTATCTGTCTGTCTATCTGTCTATCTGTCTATCTGTCTGTCTGTCTGTCTATCTGTCTGTCTGTCTGTCTATCTATCTGCTATCTATCTATCTATCTATCTATCTATCTATCTATCTATCTATCTATCTATCTGTTACTGTTAGTGTCCATGTGAAAGGTCAAATGGCCACCGGACACTTCTTTGTATATGTTCTTTAATAAAACATATAGTGGCCTGGTCAGTCACAGACTGTAAGTTTGACCGCATTTGTAAGACCTAAGAAGTCTGTCTTCGTGCTCCCTGTGTACTGTGTTTTTCTGCGTATTCTGCAGCTTCTGTGCGGAGTACTGTGCGCAGCCTCAGGAGCTCGATTTTCTACTCCGAGCATATCATGGTGGAGCTCTCGAGAAGGAGAGCGCACTGTGGTGCATCGCCATCGAAACACTTCACTGGTATCAGAGCAGTTCGAGGCAAAAGCTTTGTTCCTTTTGTGTGAGCAAAGCGAACACCGTTCTCCAAGGCTTACGACTAAGGCGGCGACCAAGGCATAGACCTTGGCATACCTTGTCATCCGAGTCACGGAAGTCACCATTGGCGCCGTTGGCTGCGCGCGAGGGAGGACCTCAACGATCAAGGAATATAGAGGTTCCCGGTACTTCCCGGGAGGTCACCCATCCCAGTACTATTCCCCCAGAGCTCGCTTAACCGTGGCAATCTCTTGCCACTAAGCTACACTCTTGTGGTGTTTGAAGAAGGGGAAAGACTAAGGTTGACATTACCTTGAACAAGTTTTGGTCCCTCAAAGCTTCATTTTTGCTTTCAAAGCGTACACACCATGTACGCTTGTGTGGATACCGCTTATGTACGTCCATGTGGTCATTGATATAGCGGTTACGTTCTTTGCATAAAGACTTTTACGTTTGATAAAGAGGGTCGTGGTGAGGTTTTCTTAACTGGGAGACACCCAGATGTCGGGGTCTCTTCGGTGATGCAGGTGGAAGACTTACCCAGCCTCGCCATAGGAGATGTATGATAGTTGTTCATAGGTGCTCGATAAGCCTAGTTGGCTTCTATTGGGTAACTGATTATATGCAGTGGAGTCAGTGATTCACTATGCAGGTAGACATGTCAATACTTGCAGTTTTATGATACTTTGACACTGGTCATATGCTAATTTTGCAGAGGATACTCTGGCAAAATTTTTCCAGATTTCTGGTTTAGTCAACTATACAGTGGTCGATTTACTCCTTGATACACTTATTTGTTGTTGTTTGGACTCTTCTAGCTCCATTATCATTCTATTCAGTTCTCTACGATCATGGCATCAGAGGTCTCAGGCACATCTGGTGGATCAGGGTCTAGTGCTAGTGTTCCGAGGAGGAGCTATAACTTGCAGGGCAAAGACCATTTTGAGATCCGAAAATTTGATGGCACAAACTTTGCTCTATGGAAGAATCAGATTAAAGATGTGCTGATTCAAAGGAGGCAATGGAAGCCAGTAAATGGGATTTCAAAGAAGCTTGCTGACATGGATGAAGATGATTGGGACGAGTTAGATGAAATGGCCAGGTCTACCATTCGCTTGCACCTGGTAGATAATGTTTACTTTACAATATTAGACTGTGAAAGTGTAGAGGAGCTTTGGAAGAAGTTATGCAATACATATGAAAAAGAGACGGCATCAAATAAAGTGTATCTGATGAGAAAATTATATGACCTTCGTATGAAGGACACAGATAGTGTTGCTGCTCATCTAAATGAGTTTGATGCTATATTCTCCCAGTTACAGGCTCAGAAAATGGATATGGATAATGAAATGAAAGCAGTATTGCTGTTATGCACCCTGCCATCATCATGGGATACATTTTGCACAGCTATTAGCAACAATGCACCTGGTGGTAAACTCGTCTATGATGACATATGTGGAGCACTCTTGAGTGAGGAGATTCGTAGAAAATCTATGGTTGGCACTCAGAGTGGAGATGCATATAATGTTCGTGATTCTTACCAAGGAAAGAATCAACAACGTGGCAAGAGCAAGAACAAGGAAAAGAATGGTCAACGGAATAAGAGTAGAAGTAAATAAAGGAAGAGGGATATAGAATGCCATTATTGTCATAAGAAGGGACACATGAAGAAAGACTGTTATGCATTAAAGAATGCTAAAGGTAAAGGACAGAATGTTGATGGGCATGTTAAACAGTTACCTGCACCATCTACTTCGACTGTGAAGATTGAAGAAATTAATGCTATTTCTGATGATGCTGATGTGTTGACACTTGATAGTACTGTGCCATCTGAGGCACTTATGGCTGATTCTCTTTCCCACACCTAGCTACTAGATTCTGGTGCTTCTTTCCATGTGACACCACATAGAGAATGGTTCTCTAATTATGCAGCAAAGTCTCTTGGTACCGTGAGACTTGGTGACTCTTACCAGTGTGATGTTGTGGGGATTGGAGATGTGGTTGTGCAGTTCATTGATGGTTCAAAATTTACTATGCATAATGTATGCCATGTACCTCAGTTATCACGCAGTTTGATGTCAGTTGGTCAACTTGATGACCTTGGTTACAAGGTGGTCTTCTATGCTCAGTCCTTTCGTATATCAAAGGGAAATATGGTTATTGCAAAAGGAAGAAAAGTTGGCTCACTTTATCCTTTATTTGTATCACAGAAAGAACACTTGTTAGCTGTTACTGAACAGCCTATGGCTTGTATTTGGCATGGTCGTTTGGGCCATATATCTCGTAGTGGAATGGAAAATCTTTCTCGTTCTCGCTACTTACCTATGTTATCTTTCTCTAATTTTTCATTTTGTGAGCATTGTCAATATGGAAAGCAAACCAGAAATGTGCATAGAACGCACATGACTCTTCAATTCAGCCTTTAGATCTCGTTCATAGAGATGTGTGTGGTCCTATGCCCACTAGGTCCTTAGGTGGTTCTCTTTACTTTGTCACTTTCATAGATGATGCTACTAGAAAAGTCTGGGTATATCCTATCAAATCAAAGGATGATGTATTCCCTACTTTCAGAAAATGGCTTGCTTCAGTTGAAACTGAAAAAGGAACTAAGCTTAAGGCTTTACATTCAGATAATGGGGGTGAGTATACCTCACATGAATTCAGCCTTTTCTGTCAGTCTAGAGGGATTCGTAGAGAGTTTATAGCTCCTTATACCCCAGTACAGAATGGTGTAGCTGAGAGGATGAATAGAACTATTCAAGATAGAGTAGTCTCTATGTTGCATCATGCAAACCTCTCACAAGGTTTTTGGGCAGAAGCAGTATTGACTGCAGTTCATGTGATTAACCTTTCACCTAGTACTGCCAAAGGTCTGAAAGTGGCACAAGAGTTATGGACAGGGAAACACCATATTATGATCATCTTCGAGTTTTTGGGTGTGAAGTGTTGGTGTGTGAAACACCACAAGAACTAAACTAATGTGGTATTAGAAGACCTCCATAACCATCATTAGCTTAGCAAACCTCTAGATATGAACCTTCAACTCTGAACTTAGTGAAAATAAAAAATTTCACTTCATAGAAATCTGCGCCTCTTCTTTAAACTTTCAATCTGACCTGTATCAACTTGATCTTTGCAAATTCTTCTGATCATTTGCTAGGAAAGGTTCTTGCTAATGTTCAGTAACATATAACAAGCAAAACTTTCAAGCAATAACTTCACAATCTTCTGATTTTGTACCAAACTTTACACTATGTCTGAAAACTGAAAATTTACTTCATCGATTTGACATACCTTCACTCTTAAGCTGATTTCTCTGAGTACGCGTCCCGTTTCTCAAAGATCTTTTGACCAAATGTAGTTGAGAATAGTAGCTTTCAAACGAGCTATCACTTACCAAAAACTTTACACTGTGCTTCGAGATCTGACCTTCAGAAGATCAGTCAAATGTGCGCCAGAAAAGTCGTAACTGTCAACTACCTTACACAGTCATATGAAATGACTTAGAACTCAATGTACAAGAGGAATTAAACTCAATCCTTCTACACAAACATGTGTTGATTATCAGAGAAGATGTGTACAAAATGGCTTGGCCTAATTTTGCTCACAGCCATGGAAAACTCTCTCAGACTCAGAAGTTTTCTCTCATCATCTCTCTCAGAAATTACACGACTTTTCTCTACTCACTCAGATTACAAAATTGAGTTCTCTCATACATGTTTCTGACTCAAATTAACTTATATACCTAAAGTTTACATCCTTCTAGACTTGAACTCGTAAGTTCTAAAGATCAAATACAAATCTAGACTCTAATTTTGCACTAATTTACAATAGTGAAATTGTCCCTTCACTTAGGCTTGATTTTCTGTAAGTCTTTTCTTCACTTCTTCTTTCCTCCATCATATGTCTTCATATGTCTTCATATATCTTCATATATCCATGCCTAATTAGTGAGTGAAGCCCCAACAGCTCCCCCTCAATCACTAATTAGCATGCTTTGACTTCTTCACATAATCTTCTTCTCTTTTATTCCCGCCATCTCCTTGAACCTATTTGTCTTCACTCCATCCAAGCTTTTTGTCATAATATCTGCAATCTGATCTTTTGTAGAAGTGTACACCACTTCAATCTCTTTCTCCATTACCTTTTCTCTGAGAAAATGATACTGTATCTCTATGTGCTTTGTCCTTGCATGAAATACAGGATTTGTTCTTTTGCTGCTTCCACAAGTCCTTTGTATTCAGCTTCTGTTGATGATAAAGCCACTGTGTGTTGTTTCTTTGAACACCAACTCACAAGCTTATCTCCAATATATATCATGTAGCCATGTGTAGACCTTCTGTCATCTTGACTTCCTGCCCAATCTGAATCACTATAGGCTCTCAACCTTATATCTGATGTAAAAGGATAATACAATCCTTCTTTCAAAGTCCCTTTGATATATCTAAGGACTCTTTGACCTGCAATCCAATGTGGATCTTTTGGACAATGCATGAATTGGGAAAGAACACCCACTGCATAACTAAGATCAGGCCTTGTTAGAGTTGCATAAATCAAACTTCCCACTAAAGATTGATACTTCCTCATGTCTTTGAATTCTGCTCCATCATATCTACTGAGTTTATGATTGACCTCTAATGGTGTAGATGCCTCTCTGCAATTCTCCATGTTAAACTTCTTTAGAAGATTCAAGAGATACCTTTCTTGTGATACATATATGCCATGTTCTGCATAAGTGATTTCCATTCCAAGAAAATATGACAATTTTCCTAGATCACTTATCTTGAATTCCTTCTCAAGTAGCTTCTTCACCTCCTTGATTCCTTCATTTGAGGTACCTGTAATTATAATGTCATCTACATATATACAAATGTAGATCATACCTTCATCTGTTCTTTTGATAAGTAAACTTGCATCTGCCTTTGAACTTTGATATCCAAGGTCATTAAGATACTTTACAAGTCTATAATTCCAAGCTCTTGGAGCTTGCTTCAAACCATAAAGAGCTCTTCTCAACCTGCAAACATAATTTGGAAACTTATGATCTGCAAACCCTTGAGGTTGCTCCATGTAAACCTCATCTGTTATATATCCATTCAAAAATGCATTCTTAATGTCCAATTGACTCAATGTCCATCCTTTTGATGCTGCAATGGCAATGATTGTCCTTATGGTTGACATCTTTGCTACAGGACTGAATGTCTCATCATAATCTATGCCAAAAGTTTGAGCATAGCCTTTAACCACCAATCTGGCTTTGTATCTGGCTATAGTTCCATCTGCATGCTTCTTAACTTTGTAAACCCACTTATTTCCAATCACTTTCTTACCATTAGGCTTTGGGACAAGTTCCCAAGTTTTGTTCTCTTCAAGAGCATCAAATTCTTCCTTCATTGCTACTTCCCATTGTCTCTTACCTTTTGCTTCATCATAGCTTTGAGGTTCTTCATCTTCTTTAACCATGTAAGCATAATTTTTCTGAGTCAAATAAGAAGTGTCATATGAATACCTTGTAGGTTGCTTCCTCATTCTGGTTGACCTTCTTGGTTCACACTCTTCATGTATATCTGGATGTACTTCTTCATCAAATATTGGCCCATCTTCATTTCTTCTGTATGATCCAACTCTTGATATGCTTGCTTGCATATGTTCTTCATCTCCATCTATCTGCATATGTGACTTACCTCTTGCACTCCTTCTTATCTCTTCTTCAAATGTTTCAAGATCACATTCTTTATCTGCATACCAACTCTTCTGTTCATCAAAGGTTACATCTCTGGAAACAATAAAATGTTTAGTTAAAGGACTCCATAGCCTATAACCCATTTGCTTTTCATCATACCCAATAAACACATATTTTTCTGCCTTTGGTTCAAGCTTATGTCTGAGTTGTGATGGTACATAAGCATAAGCAATTGACCCAAACACTTTACAATGGTCAAGTGTTGGCTTCTTACCCCACCAAGCTTCATAAGGGGTCATACCATTCAAAGCTCCACATGGTAACCTATTCACAAGGTATGTAGCTGTATTTACAGCCTCAGCCCAAAGATAATTAGGGCAATTCTTTTCCTTTAGCATTGCTCTTGCAAATTCAACCAATGTTCTATTTCTTCTTTCTGCCACCCCATTATGTTGAGGTGTATACCTGCAAGTTATCTCTCTCTTGATACCTGCATTCCAAAGATAGTCATTAAACTCTTGGGAGAAGTATTCTCCCCCTCCATCAGACCTTAGCCTCTTGAGTTTGTGACCTGTAACTCTTTCTGCATAAGCATGAAAATGTTTGAAGGCTCCAAAGACTTCTGACCTTTCCTTTAGAACATAAAGGGTTATCCACCTTGTAGCATCATCAATAAACAAAACATAATACTTAGATCCATTTATTGAACCTTCTTTTGTTGGCCCCCATACATCTGTATGTATGAGTTCAAGCAAATCATCATGCTTGAAACCTTTCTTCTGAAATGGTTGTCTATGAGCTTTTCCCATCTGACAAGCTTCACACTTGTATATCATATGTTGATTCTTCACATTTGGTAGTCCCAATACAGATTGGTTCTCCACCATAGTTTTGATTCCTCTTTCATTGAAGTGTCCCAATCTCTTATGCCAAAGATCTAACTCTGTAATTACTTCATCACCATGTGTGATTAGGGCTTGACCAACATTTCCTTGTACTTTGAGAGTAAAAAGTCTACCTTCCTTCTTACCACAAACAATGGGTTTGTAAGCATCCTCTGGATCTTCAACAAATACCCCTTCATTTGTAAATCTGACTTGAAAACCTTTTTCCACTATTTGTCCAACACTAATCAGATTCTTTGGTATTGTTGGAACATACAAAACATTTGTTAATAAATCAGCTCCACTCCTGCACTTCACTTTTCCAATTGAATGCACATTATGCTTTGTATTGTCACCTGTTTGTACTGTATGACTTGAATTTCCTTCTTCCAATTCTGACAACAATTCTATATTACCTGACAAATGATTTGAACAACCAGAATCAATATAGAATACCTTGAGATCCTCCTTCTCTGATGAACTAATTGAATTCATCATCAATGTTGTATGGTTGTCATTCTGTGTATCATTTGCATAATTATAATATGTGGTGTTGTATGATTGGTTCTGATTCCAATTTCTACCACCACCTCTTCCATAACTTCCTCTTGAATTTTGTCTTCCTCTTTGAAATTGATTCTGAAACCTTCCACCTCTTCCTCTGCCATTGTTGTTCTGATTTTGGCTTGCTCCTTGTTGATTGTGCCAACAATCATATGCTAGATGATTGCTCAATCCACAAATCCAACATGTCTTCTTGTTATTGTTCTGATTACCTCTACCTCTTCCATTTCCTCGACCTTTACCTCTGCCAAAACCTCTTCCTTTTGCATAATTTGCTTGAGTTGTTGACTCTTCTTCATCCTTTGCCTTGCCTTTATCTCCTTTCTTTTTGTTCTTCACATACATTGCAGAACTTTGACCTTTGTCTCCATCTGACTTCAAGTCTTGCTCAAATGTGAGCATCAAACCAAGTAATTGATTTAATTCTGGCACATAATGGTTTAATGAAAGTTCTGTTGAAAGTACAAAAGGCTTCCATCTCTCATCACCTCTTAATCCTGCAAGTAATTGTGCTATCAGCCTATGATCTTCAATATCCTCATCAATAGATCCAAGACTATCTGCCAAGTCCTTCATCTTAGTGACATAATCACTAATGCTCTGATTTTGCTTTTTCTTGAATGTGGTGAACTCTGACCATAAGCTAGCTTTCCTAGCTTTAGTAGTGTTTTGGAAGTGGTCTTCCAAAGCATTCCAAATATCTTCAGCTGTTTCTAAACCTCTGATGTGTGGCAACAAATGATCTGTAATAGTGTTGTATATGTAAGCTCTTGCACTTGCATCTCTCTTCTGCCATAACTTCAAAGCTTCTAGCTCTTCCTTTCTTGGATGACTTTCATCTTCAAATTTAGGCTTCTCTTCTTCACCTGTCACATATACCATTAGATCCTTACTCATAAGTAAGGCCTCCATCCTCATTACCCAAGCAGGATAGTTATCTCTGTCCAATTTGTCAATGGACACATGATCTGCCATGGTATCCTTGCTTCTGCTTCAACCTGTAAGTATAAGGTTAAAGAATGATACCTTTTGTAGACCTTTACCCTTGGAAGTGACTTCGAAGTAATCTTCTGATGACTTTTGTTGTTGAACACCTCAGCTTCCTCCTTCTTTGATAAAGAACTCTTCAATTCTTCTTGTATCTGCTCTCCTTTACTTCTCGAGGACCTTATCTGCTCTGATACCACTTGTTGGTGTGTGAAACACCACAAGAACTAAACTAATGTGGTATTAGAAGACCTCCATAACCATCATTAGCTTAGCAAACCTCTAGATATGAACCTTCAACTCTGAACTTAGTGAAAATCAAAAATTTCACTTCATAGAAATCTGCGCCTCTTCTTTAAACTTTCAATCTGACCTGTATCAACTTGATCTTTGCAAATTCTTCTGATCATTTGCTAGGAAAGGTTCTTGCTAATGTTCAGTAACATATAACAAGCAAAACTTTCAAGCAATAACTTCACAATCTTCTGATTTTGTACCAAACTTTACACTATGTCTGAAAACTGAAAATTTACTTCATCGATTTGACATACCTTCACTCTTAAGCTGATTTCTCTGAGTACGCGTCCCGTTTCTCAAAGATCTTTTGACCAAATGTAGTTGAGAATAGTAGCTTTCAAACGAGCTATCACTTACCAAAAACTTTACACTGTGCTTCGAGATCTGACCTTCAGAAGATCAGTCAAATGTGCGCCAGAAAAGTCGTAACTGTCAACTACCTTACACAGTCATATGAAATGACTTAGAACTCAATGTACAAGAGGAATTAAACTCAATCCTTCTACACAAACATGTGTTGATTATCAGAGAAGATGTGTACAAAATGGCTTGGCCTAATTTTGCTCACAGCCATGGAAAACTCTCTCAGACTCAGAAGTTTTCTCTCATCATCTCTCTCAGAAATTACACGACTTTTCTCTACTCACTCAGATTACAAAATTGAGTTCTCTCATACATGTTTCTGACTCAAATTAACTTATATACCTAAAGTTTACATCCTTCTAGACTTGAACTCGTAAGTTCTAAAGATCAAATACAAATCTAGACTCTAATTTTGCACTAATTTACAATAGTGAAATTGTCCCTTCACTTAGGCTTGATTTTCTGTAAGTCTTTTCTTCACTTCTTCTTTCCTCCATCATATGTCTTCATATGTCTTCATATATCTTCATATATCCATGCCTAATTAGTGAGTGAAGCCCCAACATGAAGCATATGTTCATATACCCAAGAATCTTAGACAAAAGTTGGACCATAAGGCAAAGAAATGCATTTTTCTTGGATATGGTCGAGAAGGACAATTTGGATATCGCTTATGGGATCCTGAAACACGGTCAGTGATCAGAAGTAGTGGTGTCATTTTTAATGAGTCTAAGATGCATAAACAGCCAATTAAGGAGGTTGAAGTGAGAAGAGTGGTGTTTGAGGATACTAGTCCTCTGGTTAGCATGCATAAAAATGCTGCACATAGGGATGTTCAAGAGAATGTCCATTCAGATCAGTCTGCACATGTTCTTGTTCAGCAACCATTGAGACGTTCTGCACGTGTCTCATATCCACCTGATAGATATGTTCCAGGTTTAGATTTTGTTATGCTAACAGATGCCGGTGAGCCTTCTTGCTACAAAGAGGCTATGCAGACAGAGGATCATGTCAAGTGGGAGCGTGCCATGAAGAGTGAGTTGGATTCTATTCACAAGAATGGTACTTGGGACTTAGTACCTTTGCCAAAGAGCAGGAAAGCTTTACCATGTAAATGGGTATATAAGCTGAAATTCACATCAGATAGTGCTTCTCCAAAATATAAAGCACGACTTGTTGCAAAGGGTTTTAAGCAACAACATGGTGTTGATTTTGAGGAAATCTTCTCTCCAGTGGTCAAGATGACTACTTTGCGCATGTTGCTTGGATTTGTTGCAATGGAGGACTTAGAGCTAGTCCAAATGGATGTGAAAACAACTTTCTTGCATGGAGATCTTACAGATGAGATCTATATGGAACAACCAGAGGGTTATGTAGTTCCTGGCAAGGAAAGTCTAGTTTGTAAGCTCAAGAAGAGCTTGTATGGACTTAAACAGTCTCCTAGACAATGGTACCAAAAGTTTGATGCTTTTATGAAGTCCCAAGGCTATTCTCGGAGCAATGATGATCATTGTCTCTACACAAAGAGATGTTCTGATGGCAGCTTGATATGCTTGATACTTTACGTCGATGATATGTTGATTGCTGGGAAGTCCTCTTATGATTTGTCACTTCTCAAAAAGAAGTTGAGTCAGAAATTTGATATGAAGGATTTGGGGGATGCCAAACATATTCTTGGCATGCGCATTACTCGTGATAGGAGTAAAAGATGCATATACTTGTCTCAAAGTGAGTACATATCCAAAGTACTTCACCGATTCAATATGCAGGGTGAAAAGGCATTGAGTACACCTTTACCCACATATGTGAAATTGAGCAAGGATGATTGCCCCAAATCAGATGAGGAAAAGGAATTCATGACCAAAATTCCCTATCAGTCTGCTGTTGGTAGTCTCATGTATGCTATGGTAGCTACGAGACCAGACATTGCATTTGTAGTGGGAGTTGTGAGCAGATATATGTCTAATCCTGGCAAGAAATATTTGGAAGCGGTCAAAATGATTTTGAGATATCTGAGTGGCACTAATGACAAGTGTCTATGCTTAGGTAGAGGGAAAGCATCCATTATTGGTTACACAGATTCTGACTATGCTGGTTGTGTAGACAATCATAAGTCTACATCAGGGTACATTTTTCATTTTGCTGGAGGTGCTATCTCTTGGAGATCTTGTCTTCAAGAATGTACAGCTGTTTCCACCACAGAAGCAGAGTATGTTGCAGCAAGTGAGGCATGTAAGGAAGCATTATGGCTTTCTCATCTTGCTTGTGATATGGGTTTACCTCAGCATGTACCTCACTTGCTCAGTGATAGTCAGAGTGCCATTGCTTTGGCTAAGAATCCAGTCTATCATGCAAAGACCAAGCACATTGAGGTGAGGTATCACTTCATTAGAGATTGCTTAGCCACTGAGAGCATTGTTCTTGAGAAGGTTCACACTCGAGAGAATGCTGCAGATGCTTTGACTAAAGCTCTACCACATGATAGCTTTCGACACTATTGTCACTTGATGGGGGTTACTTGATTCTTGATCTTACGCAGTCACTTGTATACTGTGTAACATGCCCATCAGGTGGGAGGTATAGTTGTATACTTACACTCAGGTATTCTTTATCATTTTTTATTTTTTCTCCCATAGTTACTCTGGCCATGTTGACCTTTAGTGCGAGATTGTTACCGTTAGTGTCCATGTGAAAGGCCAAATGGCCACCGGACACTTCTTTGTATATGTTCTTTAATAAAACATATAGTGGCCTGGTCAGTCACAGACTGTAAGTTCGACTGCATTTGTAAGACCTAAGAAGTCTGTCTTCGTGCTCCCTGTGTACTGTGTTTTTCTGCGTATTCTACAGCCTCTGTGCGGAGTACTGTGCGCGGCCTCAGGAGCTCGGTTTTCTACTCCAAGCATATCATCGTGGAGCTCTCGAGAAGGAGAGCGCACTGTGGTGCATCGCCATCGAAACACTTCACTATCTATCTATCTATCTATCTACCTATCTATCTATCTATCTATCTATCTATCTATCTATCTATCTATCTATCTATCTATCTATCTATCTATCCATCTATCCATCTATCTATGTATGTATGTATCTATCTATCTATCTATCTATCTATCTATCTATCTATCTATCTATCTATCTATCTATCTATCTATCTATCTATCTATCTATCTATCTATCTATCTATCCATCTATCCATCCATCCATCTATCTATCTATCTATCTATCTATCTATCTATCTATCTATCTATCTATCTATCTATCTATCTATCTATCTATCTATCTATCTATCTATCTATCTATCTATCTATCTATCTATATGTTTGCATGTTTGTCTATCTATCTATTTATCTATCCATCCATTTGTTCTCTCTCTCTCTCTCTCTCTCTATATATATATATATATATATGTATGTGTGTGTGTGTGTGTGTGTCTATCCATCCATCCGTCCTGTCTCTCTCTCTCTCTATATATATATGTATGTATATATATATATATATATATATATATATATATATATATATATATATATATATATATATATATATATATATATATATATATATATATATATATATACATATATATATATGTGTGTGTGTGCGTGTAGTTATATATATCCATCTATCTATCCATCATTTCTTCCATCCATCCATCTATCTATCTATCTATCTATCTATCTATCTATCTATATATATATATATATATATATATATATATATATATATATATATATATATATATATATATATATATATATATATATATATATATATATATATATATATGTGTGTGTGTGTGTGTGTGTGTGATTTATTGATCTATCTATCTATCTATCTATCTATCTATTTGTGTTTCTGTACATTAATTTTTGAAGAATGACTTCCCACTAGACTATAAACCCAATGATGATGAAGGAGAAGAAAGATATCAAATCTAATATTTTTTGGTTTTGAGTCCTCCGTTCGTGCCATAAGTGTTAGTTGGAGTGATGATTATGCAATTTCATTGTAATTACTTAGTCATCAAAAGTGAAATGGATGTAACTATCAAAAGGGTAAAATGAAACATTGTAGCGTCTTTCTTATTAATGAGAAAAATGATGCCCAAAAAAGAAGAGAGATACTGATGACGAGGTAGAGACTTGGGAAAATGTACTTGATCTATGAAGGTGTCTTTACATCATATTTGAGTAATTGCATGTGTATGGTGTATTGGTGATGGTGAGTTCAATAATTTGAATATATAATTGTACTAAATGGTGCGAAAATTGTTTTATTATTATAATTGAGTTATCTTGATGATAATTGTCATTGAAGCATGTCTTAATCTAAATCGTAATAGTATTGAGTAATTGTAAGGAGGTGTGCAATAGTCTTGTGAATTACTTTATTGGATTAAGGATCAGTGATAGTCGAGTATGTATGATTGTCAAAAATATATGAATAGCCTATTACATTGTATCCTTACTAACCAAGAACCAACATATTTTTGTCTGAATATTATTATATAGAACAAGAAGTGCATTATTATATTTTGTTGTCTGAATATGGTATTGATATCGAGGAGGTTGGGAGACGAACATAGGTAGGTCATTGCTACACTCAAGTAACATAGGTAGGTCAAAAACAAGTTAAGCAAGGCTGCTCAAAATTATAAGATACTCTTCCAAGTCCAAATTAGGATTTCTCATACCAATGTATACATAAAGAAACCCAAAGATCCATGCCAACAAAAATGCTTCCTATACCTTTTACATTTCAAAAACTCCAAAGTCTAAAAATAAAAAAATATATATATGAATAAAAAGTTTTCATACCTTTCTCTACGTAATAAAACCTTCATCTGATTGATTATTTTTTCAAGTTTGACCTTGCTCAATATAGTTCACTAGGGTTGACCAAACTTGACCAACCTTAAAACAAGTTAAATAGTGTAAAAGGAAGGGGAGAGAGAAAAAAAGGGGACAAAGATCTCAAATATGGTTGTAAATTTAAAATCAAGCTCAATTGAAAAGAGTTAAATAGAATTGAATAGCTAGTAAAATATCTTCTTGAAGCCTTGTTGTACCTACAAGATAGAAGATCTAGCTCTAATACCAAATTGTTAGACCAGATAGAGAAATAATAGCACACATGAGAGAACATACACAAAAGGACTCGAGAGAATACACAAAGTATAGGAAAAAATCATATGCTCTTATATTGAAATAGCTGCAAAAGATGATCTATTCTCTAAATCAAACTACAAGGTAATAGAAGAAATACTCACAACCCATCAATACCAAAGAGAGAATGTGAGGGTAAGGAACAAGGCATGAAGAGGTTATGGCAAGATCTTCAAAGGAAACTCTCTCACATCTAATATCTCCTCCAAGAACGAGCATGACTAGTATGGGTAGTTCGTGCATTTTGATGATGTATGGGCCCACAAAAATGTCTTTCTATAGGCATAAGTTGGCAGTAGCATTTCAATAAAGTTTGGTGTATGACTTTTATGAAAAAGCCATAATTATCTTTGTTTGATTTTTTGTGGTAGCTTGTGGAAATCCACGATGAATTATGAAAGTAAAAAATCACCCCAAAATAGGCATAACGATTTGTATCCATTAGATCTTCATATTCATTAACTTTTATCTTGGCCATTGGATAAATTTAACTCATGTTTACTTTTTTAGATAGTTTGACTAGAATTAGGATTTGCCATTTGAAGGGTCGAATGATGTTGAATGGATTGGTTTTATATAAAGGGGAATGATATCTTTGATTACTTCAAGAATGTGCTATAATTTTTGGCCATTTTTTACCAATTTTAACCAATTCTTGGACTTGATTTGACTTGGTTTGGATTTTTGGTCATAAACTAATCCATAAAAATATGTCATGAATATGTATAGTGATGGACTAATAAAACCCTAAGATATTTACAAACTAGAATTTGAATATAGGTAAAATGCTAAAAACCTAACAATCCACCCCTAAATTCTAATTTGGGGTTCTATTCTATCTTCTTTTTCTCATTAACTAGTGATATGGAATGAATCTTTTCACTAGAAAATACTTCATGTGATTCGAAATACAAGTTTCTTTTTGTGATCAAAAGTCCAAAGATGCATCCAAATTATGAAAGGGTTGTCCCATAGATCTTGGGACTTATACATGAAAAACTTGCTTTTAAACTCCATGAAGTCATTTATTTTGATACACTTCAACACACTTTAAAGTTTAAGATACTCTAGAAGAAAATATTCCTAACCTATAATTCTAGAGTAAAAAACACCTAAATGTTGTGGGAAGAGGTGCAAGCAACAAGATGGAGAGACACGCAAATCAACCACCATCCTTTGCAAAACTTAATTTTCCATACCCATGCCTAGAAGATGATCTGGATCCATTGGACGCACCCATTGGACCCGGTTTTAAGTCTGATTTGGCACCAAGACTAGGATCACCGCCTAGATACTAAGGCCAATATGAAGAGAGACTACAATATCAAAAAATCACCATGTAATGCTCTTCTAGAGGCTATAAGTTTCACCACTTGATGTCAATTTTGATCAATTGTGCGATTTTCCAGTCTAGTGAGGTCCTCATTTATGAACTACTCTTAGGATGACCTTACTAAGAAAACTGAAGACAATGCAAGACTAGATTCATAATTCTTTATACTTGAAACACACATGAGTAACCACAAAATTCAACCTACATGTATTTTCTTACAGAGAAGGTCCACCTTTGCAATGGAATCCCATCCATGATGAGAATGAGGAGGATAATTCCACTTCCATTCATAGTGCCAATACCAGTAATTATGACTCAATGAATTAAGATAGACATCTTTGGTTATGTCAAGATGTTGCAAGAGATGGTGAATGTGCAAACAACAATGAGCTCAATATCCTTAACAAGAGCACATATGACATGAAAGATCCTACATATGTTAAACAAGCTTCTAATGACAAAGAATTCATGCCATATTCATGGACTCAAATATTGACCACCATGGATGTTTGCAAAAAAAAAAGGTGGAAGAACAATTATATGATGAGGATGGGTATAATTTTTTCATAATCAACATATTCATGTCAAATAACCCAATGCTAGAGCAAGTTCACAATGAGATAGAGCATGTCAAATATGAAGAAATGGAACAAAGATCAATGAGTTGAATCATTGAGCTAAGCCCTAGAAAGAACTACATAGTTGATGAGAATCAAGTGACCAATACAGAGGATCAATATTTTAGTGTAGAAGAAGATCCCCTAAAGAACCAAGATAAGTGTTTGAACTTACAAGGGAGAGAGACTACTTATCAAATACAAGTAGAAGAGGAGTTAAATGAACAAGAGCACAATCAAGAAGATGCGGTCAAATAGGATAAGATGATTAATGTGGATTTTAAGTGCTTGAAAACATCAAAAATTACTATGTATAAAATAGAAAGATATTGGTTCAAAAGCCCAAGCGAGAGGCCACCTCAAGGATAGAATTTGACAACAAAGATAAAACCAAGCTATTAGTAGTGGTAGTGGAAAACAATGAAGAACTCTACACCTACATAGGAAATGGCATCTTCAGTGATGAAGAGAGAGACTTAGTAAGTGTCGTGTACAAATATCAAGATGTCTTTGCATGCAAATATAAAGACTTAACGTGTAGATCCAAAAGAAAATATGCATATGATTTCAATGAAAATTGATGCAAAACCCACAAAACAAAGATCTTTTGTACTCTACCAAAGTCAAAGAGAGATTGATAAACCGTTTTTCACTTGCGACTGTGAGGAACAAGCACAGAGAGTGTTCAGAGCTGAAGCGCTGAGGAAATCGCCTTGAAATCCACTAAAAACATCAAAAATCTAAGTGGCAGTATCACTGGGTGACAAGACCTGCGTTTGGTATCGCGACGGTGGTATCATGAGTTTGGAGGGGGACATTGCAGATACAGGCACATAGGAGTGATAAGGAGAACTTAAGGTACACATATCTACAAAAATTTTTGAATTTTGGCTTAAAAATCTCCAAGCATCGTGTCCGGTTGAGTTTTGGTATCGCGATACCAGAACTCCTGTGTATCACGATACTTATTGAGGTATCGTATCGTGCATATCCACTTGAGGTATCGCGATACCATTCTGGTATCATATCGTCAAGTGCTGGTATCGCGATCGCAGTCACCCCGGTGGTATCGTATCGTGCACCTTGTGGTATCGTATCGTCGACCGTGCGGTATCGTATCGCGCATGACAGTGGTATCATATCACCACTTGCATAAGTATCGTATTGCGAGCAAAGTTGATATGATATCGCCAACTCGGTATCATATCGCCTCCTATTTTGGTATCGTATTGTCTGGTTCTTTAGTATCGTATCGTGCAAAGAGTCAGTATCGTATCGTTTGATTTTTGGTATCGTATCGCGGGGTCAAGTGGTATCGTATCACCTAGAAGGTATCATATCGTCTACTTAGTGGTATCGTATCGCTTGCAAATAGGTATCGTATCGTCCCAAGAATTCATTGGTATCGTATCATGGGCCAACCAAGTATCGTATCGTGAGCTATTCTGGTATCGTATCGTGAGCTATGCTGGTATCGTATCGTTTATAGACTGGTATCGTATCGTGAGGTTGGTATCGTATCTTGCAAATTAGATATATCGTATCATGACCACTTTCAGTGTCGTATCGTCTAAGAGAGCAGTATCATATCGTGGAAGTTGGTATCGCCTTGGTGGTATTGTATCGTCTAAGGTGGTATCATCTGAAGTGGTATTTTCTAAAGCAAAGGTATCGTATCGTGAAGATCTGGTATCGTATCGCCTGTCCTGAGTTCCCAGAGAGATCCTGTTTCCCTATTTTAACCCCTAGAACCCTAAACTGGCATAACTTTCTCATACGAAATCCGTTTGCTGTGATTTTGGTTTTGTTGGAAAGCTCGTGGGGAGTACTACCAAAACTTCCACTAGTTACGGTAAAACTAATACATGAATTATTAGATAGGGTATTTTGAAGTTTACCCTCAGATGGACTAGGAAACTAAAGAGCTCCAAAGGATTTTGAGCAATACAAGGGAAATTTTTGGACTTGTAGACAAGGCTTATGAACCTAAGATTTGGTAGATTCTTAGGCAAGGATAGACAAAGCATTAGATCATCTGAGGCTAGTGTCAACCATACAACTAAGTCTTGGGCACAACAACTAAGTGGTTATCCCTACGTGCTAAGTTCCGAAACAAGTGACTTAGAAATGTCTTTTAGCATGGAAAGACCCACACGTACCTCAGTTACTACCTATTTACAAACACCAGAAGGTCCCTATAAGACCTAATTGGAGTATATCAGGACCAACCAATTAGGTGCTCGCATCTATGAGGATGGTCTGAGACGATCAGTGTTCCAACTTTAAAATCCTGACCAACCCTTTGGACTTGAACACCGAGTGGTCAAGTTCGAAGAGGGTGCATACATTGATAAGGAAGGAACCATGTATGTGGTCACTAGCCTACCAGACATGACAGATAAGTTTGGAAACATCATTCCTGAGAACGAGATAGGAGACCTAGAGCAAGGAGACCTAGGACGAGAACCCAAGACCCCTAGAGGTAAGTCAGTCTTGACTAGAGTGATCACGCCAGAATGGATTTCCCAAGACAACAAAAGCATAGAGCTATTCTTGAATAGAGAAATGGAGGAAACCTTTTGGAGATTCAAGCCAGATCAACCGAGCCCAATAGTCACCATCTGTGAGTTCAAGGATCCAGAGATACCAGGCAAAGTTGTCTATCTAGATCACATGTCAGAGAAAATGTTCTTGGTAACAGAGCAGGATAGGCATGCATACACTTGGCAAGGTGAGTAAATTTTCGCTCCATCAAGATCTAATGTTTCCCAAGGACTCCAAGGAGTAGGATCATCCAAGGCTCATGAAACCCAGAGGGAAAGAACTAGAGAGAGACCAGAGGTGAGCTTTGCAAACACTGTGGGAAGAGATAGATCAGGACATGAAGGTGGAAGACCTGAAAGGGAGAGACATAGGGCTCATAGGCATCAAAGAGATGATCAGGAGTATCCATTGCCAAGACCCCGAGAGCACTCAAGAACCCTTAGACCTTCTCAAGTGGTCAAGGCAATGAAGAACTACTTTGATGGATTTGGAGATCCTTATGATCATGTGGCCGAGTTCAAACAAGTGTTAAGTAATGTTTTGCAGATGTTGATGCAGCCTTTGTTTGAGGTATCCCTTGGATGTCAAAATGACAATTGATTTTAGGGATCCATTTCAGAATAGTGTAGTCTGCGTACGAGTCCTTGTTGACTTCTTCACCTTTGGTTGGTTGCTTAAATTCTGTATCTAGAGTGGTTCCTTCTTTGTTGTTGTGGATGTTGCTGGTACCTTAGGCTTCCAAACCCATATCCTTGATGATTGTCTTCTTACTTTTGTCGAAGGGTTGAGTTTATCTTCTTTTGATCTTTGTGTTCTGTTCTTACCCTTTTCTCTCCTTGGCCTCTTTGTTGAGACCTTTTGCATGGTGGGGAGCATAGGCCATTGTGTATGCAAGAGCTTCTTAGGTACCCACATCTATAATCCCCCTTGTTGAGCTGCAGCTAATTTCTTAGGCACCCATATTTGTCGGAGATCTTTTAGTTGAGGTGGTCCTAGTTGCTGTTGTGTTATCTTCGCATGGTGGGCTTGCCTGAGTGGAAATTGTGTTGGCAAGGCTGGTGGTTGTTCTCCTTTTCGTACCCAGATCTGCTTCATGCCCGGAACTATTTTTTTCTTTAAATCTCTTGGTCTATTTGATACAGCAATTGTCTTGTACTGTCTCGCTTTCCTTTTTGCTTGAGATGTTGTGAGGGCTTTAGTTGCTGCGTTAGAGGAGGAGGTGGTTTGTCTTTGAGCCTGTTCTTCCATGGTTGAGTTCTTCTGGAACATAGAGCTTTTGACACATACAACATCCTTTTTGCTAACATTACTCCTAGAAGAACTAAGAGAGTGTGTGGTGTCATGATATGTGAGCATGTAGTTGTCTAATTCTAATGTGATACATTGTTCATGTACCCAAATTTGAAGAAGTTGATTTCTTAGGTTCAAGTTGACTGCATGGTCATAAATCCAATCTTGACCCAAGACAAGTGGCTCTGTGAGGGCCTCATCATGACACACTAGCATTTTGACTTTTATTGGAACATCTTGAAGGTAGATGGGAAGTTCCACCTTGCCCAAACAAGGGGTCTCCACACCTCCCAATCCTATGAGATATGCTTCTATAGTCTTGATGTCCAATTGCAGGTCTTGGTAGTATGAAAGTCTAACTACACTAGTTGCTGCACCTGAGTCCACCAATGCTCTCACAGTCCTTACACTCTTTCCTTGTCCTACCTCTATGGTCACAAAGGGGAGTCGATCGATTATGCAAGAAGTACTTATGCCCGATTTTGGCACATGTCCATGTGATATTTTGGGGCCTTCGGGTTGACATCTAGGCTAGTCTCCTTAACTTATTTCTTCTGGTGCGCTCTCGAGCCTCTGCTTGTGCGGTCGAACTTACAGTCTGTGACTGACCAGGCCACTATATGTTTTATTAAAGAACATATACAAAGAAGTGTCCGATGGCCATTTGGACTTTCACATGGACACTAACGGTAACAATCTCCCACTAAAGGCCAATATGGCCAAAGTAACTATGGGAGAAAAAAGAAAGAATGATAAAGAATACCTGAGTGTATGTATACAAACTATACCTCCCACCTGATGGGCATGTTACACAGTGTACAAGTGACTGCGTAAGATCAAGAATCAAGTAACCCCCATCAAGTGACAACAGTGTCGAAAGCTATCCTGTGGTAGAACTTTAGTCAAAGCATCTGCAGCATTATCTCGAGTGTGAACCTTCTCAAGAACAATGCTCTCAGTGGCTAAGCAATCTCTAATGAAGTGATACCTCACCTCAATGTGCTTGGTCTTTGCATGATAGACCGGATTCTTAGCCAAAGCAATGGCACTCTGACTATCACTGAGCAAGTGAGGTACATGCTGAGGCAAATCCATATCACAAGCAAGACGAGAAAGCCACAATGCTTCCTTACATGCCTCACTTGCTACAACATACTCTGCTTCTGTGGTGGAAACAGCTGTACATTCTTGAAGACGAGATCTCCAAGAGATAGCACCTCCAGCAAAATGAAAAATGTACCCTGATGTAGACTTACGATTGTCTACACAACCAGCATAGTCAGAATCTGTGTAACCAATAATGGATGCTTTCCCTCTACCTAAGCATAGACACTTGTCCTTAGTGCCACTCAGATATCTCAAAATCATTTTGACTGCTTCCCAATGTTTCTTGCCAGGATTAGACATATATCTGCTCACAACTCCCACTGCAAATGCAATGTCTGGTCTCGTAGCTACCATAGCATACATGAGACTACCAACAGCAGACTGATAGGGAATTTTGGTCATGAATTCCTTTTCCTCATCTGATTTGGGGCAGTCATCCTTGCTCAATTTCACATATGTGGGTAAAGGTGTACTCAATGCCTTTCCACCCTGCATATTGAATCGGTGAAGTACTTTGGATATGTACTCACTTTGAGACAAGTATATGCATCTTTTACTCCTATCACGAGTAATGCGCATGCCAAGAATATGTTTGGCATCCCCCAAATCCTTCATATCAAATGTCTGACTCAACTTCTTTTTGAGAATTGACAAATCATAAGAGGACTTCCCAGCAATCAACATATCATCGACGTAAAGTATCAAGCATATCAAGCTGCCATCAGAACATCTCTTTGTGTAGAGACAATGATCCTCATTGCTCCGAGAATAGCCTTGGGACTTCATAAAAGCATCAAACTTTTGGTACCATTGTCTAGGAGACTGTTTAAGTCCATACAAGCTCTTCTTGAGCTTACAAACTAGACTTTCCTTGCCAGGAACTACATAACCCTCTGGTTGTTCCATATAGATCTCATCTGTAAGATCTCCATGCAAGAAAGCTGTTTTCACATCCATTTGGACTAGCTCTAAGTCCTCCATTGCAACGAATCCAAGCAACATGCGCAAAGTAGTCATCTTGACCACTGGAGAGAAGATTTCCTCAAAATCAACACCATGTTGTTGCTTAAAACCCTTTGCAACAAGTCGTGCTTTATATTTTGGAGAAGCACTATCTGATGTGAATTTCCACTGTTGGAACTCCCTTTTTTTCCAAAGCAGAGTGTCAACCAGACCTCTCAACCATGACCTCCAAGAAGTCATTCACGATTGAGGAACCCAAACCGGCGACCATACCAGATGAAACAAAGATGGAAGCAGTATCAACAACCCAAGGCAAGTGTCATGAAACAAGTATGGATGCCGAAAGGGAAGAAAGCACCAACAACTTCCAACAGCACAGGCTATGACAAGACAAATTCAAGACAAAATCTGATGTTCCATCCGACATCATCTCGCCCTTATGTTCCATCAATGAGGACCAGACATATCTGGATTGCCAAGAAGTAATTAACAAACCAAACCACAACCATGTAGATTGGGACCCAAGAATTTTACTTTAGCTCAAAACCCAAGCCATGTAATATATACCCCTTTGAAATCACTTCATCCATCGACAACACAACCACCAGAATCACCTTTTGTACCTCAGTAGAAGAATACCACCCAATCATCAAATCTTAGGAAATGGATGCCGAAACGTTTCTAGAAGCCTTCAGACAAACCTTTGTATGACATAACACCTATCCCGACTAACCTTTACCCTTGTATTAATTCACCCACGACTGAACTTTGTATGAATTCACCCACACTAACCCACTGTCACTTGTAATGACATCTCATTAAGCAATGTATGCACTATCTAAAGCATATAGGTTTCTAGTGACTTGCACTAGTTTATGAAAAATCACCCTATAAATCACCTCATGACACTCAACTACAGGGGTTACACATCGGCTATGGAAAGGGATTGTGGTCTCACTTTAATGGGATCATGATTAATTTCCATACTAATGTGTTAATCTTTTGTAACAGATCACCTCCGTATTCATCTCACTCATCATGCAAGTTGAAGGAACTTCCGAGACTGGCCCCAGTGCACTAGTAGTGAATTTCGGCAATTTATTAGCTGAATCTTACCCTACATCGTAACCATTGGAATTTTAGAGTTTCACAAGATCGATGCCCATAGATGACCCTCCTTTGGTATGCATTGAAAAAGTTCATAGCAATTCACATTGGTTCCAAGGTCTACCAGGACCCCTTGCAGATGCCAATTGTATCTATGATGCCATGCTTTGTTTTGATAGTAACAAATGCGGAAGATATCAATTTCTTCTCACGTGAATTTGAAGAGCTTCAGAATTCAGAGGAGTTATGACATATTTGGGCTAGGGCCAGTTTCACGGAGTATTTTATTGACCCTCTGCCAAAACCTGATTTTTATTGATGCTACTATTTGGTAACCACTCTTGAAGCTCCTGAGAGAAAGGAATTTCCAAGAACATTTATTTTGCCATTGCTAGTGAATGATCCTCCCTATAAGAAGTTTTATCTATCGAAGGACCTGATTTGAGCTGCCTTAAAGATCCATGGTACTCACACACCAATTGAAAGAGAATGGCTTATTATTGAGCCCATGAAAAGAGGTGATGTTTTGAAGTGGACTGATATCTTGGCCATCACGCCAGAACTATCAAAGCCATTGTGCATTTGCATGCAACATTTTGCTTTCCCTGCATAGGATCACTTCATCATTCCTCAAAAATGCATTTGGTTTGGTTTATATTTGGCCACTATAGGACCTCATACTATAGATCTCGCTAGCTGCATTATAGATCAACTATACTTAGCACAACAGATATGAGAAGGCAAGCACATCATCCATGGATGTTGTGCTCTCATAAGATTTGTTTGCATGTGTTTGGCTTATGACTTACCCATTGAACGTGCCATGACCAGTGAGGAATTGAAAAGATTTAAGGGAACCACCAAGAAAGCATGGAAGTCAAGCAAAAGCAGAGCAGGCAAGTGCATGGGAGGTTCAATTCCATGTCTCAAGATCTTGGAGTCATCCCCGCCACAACCATCATCCCAACAGTCTCCTACTAAACCTCCTTCACCTGTCCCACCATACACATCCGACTCTCATGGCCTATCATAACCGAAGGCACTACCAATGCAGTAACTCCCTAGGAAGCCTCCACTCAAGCAGCTACTACGAAAGCCGGAGAAATTCCCACCACCATTGGTGCGGATGCTTTTACTTTCCCAATACCTAATCTCAAGGCACAGCCCTCTAATACGACTATTGATTTTGAAATGCATGATGCCTTTTCTAATGAGTTTCAATTTTTAGAAGGTTAGTTTTTCTCTCAAGAATACGATGATGAAGAAGGCAATGATGAAGCTAGTCAAACTAGTCTTGAATCACAAGACAATGACCAACAAGAATAGCAACAACCACAAATAGAAGCTCAAGGAGATATGCACATCCATGAAGATGACACATTTGAAGGCACCGCATATACACTGGCCATCCAGAAATTATATCGAAATATGCAAGCAGTGTGGGCACGCCGACAATTTTCTGAAGAACAAAGTCAAGAACTCGTAGAGCAAGAACTCGCTAGTGGAGGATTTGAAGAATCCTTCATTTAGGGTTGTAAGGAATTAGTCAAGTTGGTGGGCACTGTTGAAGCACTTCATTTTTTGAAGAGGAAGCAACTACCACAGTTTGACCCTTAGCTCATCTGTTTAATGTTCAAGCCAGGTCAGTATATTCGCATGCCAATGGACGCACAATCTTCTCATCATCCAAAAGAAAGACATCTAATCCATGACACGACAAAAGAACCCCAGCCAGCAGAAGCAACAATCATCATCGACTCCCCGAATCAACCTTTAGCAGTAGTATCCAGAACGCCCATTGAAATCCCCATCACATTGTCTACTCCTCTATCTCCCATGCATCCAATTTCCCCCATACACCCCACCTCACCTCCATTGTCCACATTCATAACAAGTCCTATTGTAGAAGCCATAGTTGCCTCAACACCCCAAACTCTACCTGAAACCATTCCAACTAACCTCTCCACTATAGCTACCCCCATGTCCTTTAACCCTTTCCTCCCTCCTTCCCTTTCTTCTCTTCCCATTCCTCTGCAACCTATGTTTCCATTTCCACCCCTGCTGACCTTCTCACCCATCACCTCCCCATCCAACTATATCACCTTTGCCTTCTCCTCTACTTCAAACCATCCGTGGCACTCAATAGGTCATATATTCCTCCTCCTTTGTAAAATCCCATGTTCACATCCACTCATGCACCCACCATCACACCACTATTCACCATCACTGCACTAGATGCCACGTCCAGTGACATGGATATTTCACCACTTACCGCACCACCACTCACATCCACCATGTCACCATCACATCCAGGCACACCACAATTTCCCTCGGTCACCACTACATCCACCCTCCCATTCCCCATTCCCCTTCCCACTATATCTACACCCACACTAACATCATGTTCACTCACCGCACCATTGTTATTATCACCTACGATCGACACCACATTTCAACAAATGTTTGCTTGTATGACCCAAGTTATAGATGAATTTGCATGTCTCAGAAGCAACTATCAAGCATTGGAGCATACCACTACGTAGCTGCAAGTGCAGTTAAATTCTTTAAGCATCGAGAACGCTTCATTGAATGCACACAATTAAGAATTATGTGAGGCTTACCACTCGTTAGAGTTAGAATTAGAACAGAAGACTAAAGAAGCCCTCACAGATGTAGAAAATCTTTTACATGCTCAGACAGTACGGAATGGCATGCTCACTCACAATATGGGACCATTAAGATGCCATCTTGCAGCTGCTAAAGAGGAGAACCAGAGACTACAAGAACAGAATCGTGAGAACCTAGAAGCAGCTTTGGATAGACGTGATGAACCCCTCAGTCCTAGTAGATTTAAAGTCGTACCCTCTAAATCCATGTAAATACTGTTAGAAGATAATACACGAGTACTAGAGGATTATGATAAGATCAATGAAGAATATCAAAAGCTCTAGAACGATCATAAAATTCTATTACTACGGGCACTTGCTCAATAGCCACAACGTGTTCTTGAAGTAACCACCCCAGAAAACCTAGATGAACTCACTACCTTACGGGCTCATGTCGTTGATCTTCAAGCACATATTGCAGCTCAGCTAGAGCCTCCCATGCCAGATTCCCGACCAGAGATTCCTATTGAAGAAGAAACTATTTCTATACCATTGGAGGACACATATGAAGAAGCATATGAACCACAACCGATCCCAGGAGGACGTGTCCTGGCAGAAGGCCAAGACACTTTTGAACTTCCTATTCTTGCATCGCTCAAGTTAGTGGAAGAACTTGGTAAGACTCACTCTGCATGTGTCAAAGCACAGCTACATGCCATGGCCATGATCAAGGAACAAATATTACAATCACTCTATTTCACTCAACTAGCATCCTGCATGTATATCTCCATTAATGAAATTCAATACCAACCATACTTTCTATACATGGCAGAGTACCAATTAGCTATTGAGAAGAAAATGAGGAAGAAACCAACTCACACTACACAATTTGAGCCCGAAGATCTGCCTCATGAGGCAAAGAAAGGAAATATCTTTCAACCAAATTGGTGCATGGAGTTGTTACAAGAATACCCGAAAATGATGCACACCTTGACAAAAGCACCACTGCACCTAAAGTACAATCTGTGCTAGGGTCGTATGCCACGATGCTACTCCTGGAAGGCATTTTCCATCAAGGTTCAAAATAACAAGCAATGCTAGGATTGGTTAAACTCTCCCTATCTAGCAACCACATGCCCCCAACCATTGGATATATGATGGCAACCATCCACCATTGGCTCCCCCGCTTACACTGCATGGATGATGTTGTCACATATATGACTATTAAGATCTTTGATATGATGAAAATGGTTTTCAAGATCTTTTGACGCGTCAAGGCACCACATGTCAATACCCCAGGCTTTGCACATGGAAACCAAGACCTCGCCTATGACATGAGCACTACACCTCTGCTACGGGTCTGCTATGCATGGCATTGCCCTATAAAGTACTTACCTGCATGTTATAAGATGACTTTTGAAGAGATGTTCACGATGGACTTCGGGGAATACCATTCTGAAGTTTTTATCAGCTTGCCTACTTATCTACTTCAATTATTCGCTTGCGATCAACTTGTGTATTCAACACACTACCCGCTTCCACCTCTCGACAAACCTCAGACCATAGACTGGTCTTGAAGTTGATCTCGCACGAGGATTTCCCATCGCGAAGCACACCCTCGCACAAGACCTCTTGCAAAACTACATTTTGCAGACCCCACAACAAGGACCTATTAGGGATGACATATGCGAGAGGGAGGGGGTGTTGGAAGCAGCCAAAGGCATAGACATAGAGGAAGCATGTAGAGGTGGACTACAAAGAGTCTTGGGGAGCCAAACATTCATTTTTTCTCAAAGAAATATGTTTTATATTACTTTTTCAAAACTCCAAATAGTGATTTTCATGACTTTTGTACTATATGTATCATAAAACACCCACTTTTGTATTTCGTAGCTCCATTTTGTGCAAGCCAAAGAGTCCATGAGCTTGAAGATCTTAGATAGAATGAGCCTACCAATTTTGGCTATTTTTAGATCTTGTTTAGACCTCCAAATGCCCCCTAGAACCTATTTTTTAACTATGCCAATCACTAGATGTGAAACCGGTCAAACCTAATCTAAAATCTACAAAAGGAGCTAGAGAGCTCATTTTTGAGGTTAGCTAGTGTTGGATTGTATTAGTTAGTGTGAGCTCTGAGCTTGTAAGAGTGTTATTGAGCAATAGAGTCTGCTTTTCTACCTTCCATTATGTCTCGCTTGTCTCTTCCTTGTGTGTGTGTGTGTATGTGTGCATCTTCATGCTTCTCACCTTCACTGTCACTACTGTGAGGAGATGGTTGGATACAGTCCATAAATGAGCTGGTGCTGCACAAATCCTGCTCTACACCTACCAATGTTACTTCAGATTACCTTAGTAGACACCTTTAGCTTCCCAAATATGTATTTGGACCCATAATGTGCTTTGGAACATCATCTTCAAATAGTTGCATCAAAATAGACTACCTCCAAGTTTGAAGAGTTGTAAGAACTTGCTATTTATGGACTATAACCTGCTCAATATTTCATTCAGTGCTCACCCATTGATCACAATTGACCCGAGAGCTTTTAGCCATATATAATTGGACCCCTAAGCCTGCTCTACACCTGCCAATGTTACTTTAGATTACCTCAGTAGACACCTTTAGCTTCCCAAATGTGCATTTGGACCCATAATGTGCTTTGGAACAACATCTTCAAATAGTTGCATCAAAATAGACTACCTCCAAGTTTGAAGAGTTGTAAGAACTTACTATTTATGGATTGTAACCTGCTCAATTTTTCATTCAGTGCTCACTCATTGATTATAATTGACCCGAGAGCTTTTAGCCATATCTAATTGGACCCCTAAGCTTGCTATAGGAAGTTATTTCACTAATTTAGGATGAGTACATGCTGAGAAATAATCTTAAGAAGTTAGGGGTGTAATCCCGACATTTTAGGAGGATGACAGACAACAAACATAGGTAGATTGTAATAAACATATCTCGTAGATCTCTGAACCAAATGACGTGAAATTTGATAGCATAGAACTAGAGGGTCTAAGCTACATGTAACAAGTTGAATCACAATAAAAGAATAAGTATACACAGAGAAGTCCTCAAAACAAGCTCACTAAAATTGAGAGTCTAGCAGCAGGTAATAGTGAACATGAGATAGTTCATAATCTGAAACAAATGTGTAATATATTAAGTGTTTGATACAAAGGAGATGCTGTAGGCTTACTCATACATGTGTGGGGTAAGTGCACCCACAATCTTGAAGCTCAATGTGTCCTTGTACTGCTCTCTCTTTCACGACCAAAAGTCATGAGCTTTTATAGATGAGTTCAAATTTGAATTTTGAATCCGCCACCTAAAAGTGATCTTATCTTTTAGGCTTCTAATCAATTTGATTCCAACCACTTGGTTGTTGTGAATTACAATTTGTAAAGATACGACATTTTCTCTTGCTTTGCCTTTTACATTTATCTTGAGTTAGACTCAAGATATTTACAAGAGGTGTTCACATGTGACTTATGAATATTCATGATCAAGATATGAAGTAAACCTTTGATCTTTTGGTCAAGCATCAAGGCTTGCCAAATGTACCAACAACTACTTCTTGCATTCACGATCTTCATATCACTCCTATCTCTTCCATAGATTGACAAGTAAAGGAGGTGGTGCTTACACGAGCTACATAGAGTGACACAAAATTTGGTGCCATTTTTGAGGAGAGAGCTTCGAGGATGAACACGTGATGGCAAGACATAGAGTAGTGATGTTGGAAGGTAAAAAATAGTCATTTCCTATTTAGTTTTTGATTTTTTTCTCCACCTTCATCATCATCATTATCTCCATCTTTGTTTTTAGTTGTACATTCACCATTTTCACCTCATTTTTTATTCGGAGATGTGAGCAAGGCGTCTAGAGAGAGTTCAATGCTGAAATACTACTGAAGAGGAGCTTTGCACCCTGAAAACATAAAAAAATTGAGTGACCAATCATGTGACGAGAGATGACCTACGACAGGTATCGCAAGTGTGGTATCGTGATACATATTTTGCATCTACAAGCACATAAGGGTGACAAGGAGGGCACAAAGAGCACATATTTGCACAGATTTTTGAATTTGGACTTCAAAAGGTCCAAGTATCACGATCGGTTGAGTTGAGGTATCACAATACCTGAATTCCCTTGTATCATGATACTTGTTGAGTATCATTACTTCTCAAGTATCGTGTATTGCAAAGGTTGGTATCATATCGTCAGGACTGATATCGTGTATCATCCAAGGACAAGTATCATAGCGTGAGGGCAAGTATCGTGTATCATGCATTCTTGAGTATCATGTATCATGAAGTCCAAGTATTGCCAACCTCAAGTATCGTGTATTGTGGTTGAGCCAAGTACCGTATCATCGGACCCAATATCATGTATCGTCCAGACTGAGGTATCATGTATCATGGTTTGGCAATATCGTGTATCGGGTAAAGACAAGTATCATGTATCATTTTCTTCTAAGTATCACCGATACTTCCTAGGTATCGTGTATCATGAGATCTTATTTCCTTGTTTTGACCCCTAGGAGCTTGATTTGACATAAGTTTTTCATCAAATATCTATTTTTTGAGCTCTAGAGCTTGTTGGAAAGCTCCTTTCAAGTTCTACGCAAGCTCAATTGTTTTTGTTAAGAATAGTACATTGATTTTTAGATAGGCTAATTTGAAGTTGAACATCAAGTGGGATTAGGAAACCAAGGGGGCTCCAAAGGATTTTGAGCAATACAAAGGGGAAAATTTTTGACTTGCAGATTGAGCTTATGAACTTGAGATAAGGTAGACAACTAGGAAGAGATAGTCATAGTGTCAGATCTTCTCAAGCTAGTGTGAATCATACATCTAGGTCATGGGCACAACAACTTAGTGGCTATCCCTATGTGCTAAGTTCGGACACAAGTGAGTCAAAAATGTCTTTTAGCATGGAGAAACCTGAAGGTAGCTCAAGTATTGCCTATTTACAGACACAAGACGGTCCCTATAAGACACAATTGGAATATATCAGGACCAACCAATTAGGTGCACACATCTATTAGGATAGTCTGAGGCGATCAGTTGTCCAATTCAAAAATCTGAATCAATCCTTCGAACTTGAACACCCGGTGGTTAAATTCGAAGAGGGTTCATACATTGATAAGGAAGGAACCATGTATGTGGTTACTAGCTTACCAGAAAGGTAGATGAGTTCAAAAATGTCATTCTTGAGGATGACATAGGAGACCTAGAGCAAGGAGACCTAGGACAAGAACCCAAGACTCCTTGAGGAAAGTTAGTCTTGACCAGAGTGATCACTCCAGAGTGGGTTCCCCAAGACAACAAAAGCATAGAACTATTCTTGAATAAAGAAACAGAGGAAGCTTTTTAGAGATTCAAGCCAGATCAACTTAGCAAGATAAGCGAAGTCACCATCTACGAGTTCAAAGATCTTGAGATACCAAGAAAAGTTGTCTATCTAGATAACACGTCAGAGAGAATTGTTTTCGTAACAGAACATGACAGACATACATACATGTGGAAGAGCGAGTTGATTTTTCCTCCATCAAGATCTAATTTTTCTCATGGCCTCTAAGGTGCAAGATCATCTGCAGCTCATGAAACCCAAATGAGAACGAACCAGAGAGAGACCAGAGGTAAGTCTTGCACACACTATGGGCAGAGAGAGATCACAACTTGAAGGTGAAAGAACTGAAAGAGAGAGACAAAGAGCACATAGGCATCAAAGAGATGAACATGATTTTCCATTTCCTAGAGAATACCCAAGAAGTCTTAGACCCTCTCAAGTGGTCAAGACAATGAAAAACTACTTTGACGGGTCAGGAGATCCTTATGATCATGTGGCCGAATTCAAACAAGTGTTAAGAGATAAACAGTTCAAGGACTTGCTCACACAATTTGAGGCATTTGGTGCTGCCTTAGCTTGGTTTCAACCTCTAAATAGTCGAAATTACCAAAATATAGGTCAACTACTAGAAGCATTCATTGTAGAGTTTTCCAAGAGTGGTATCAGACATAACACATCATCCTTGATCCACAGCTTCAAGCAGACACCCCAAGAAATAGTGCGACTTGGAGGAAGACGATTCAGACATAACTTAGAAAGATGCCCTGTTCTAGAGTTACCCACACCAACCAAACAAGTGGCCTTGTTTTTAGATGGCTTAATAAGCACCAAGTTAAGATTATATGTGTACTTGAAAGAGCCTAGATCCATAGAAGAGTGTGTGCGGACGTGCATTGACATAGAAGACAACTTGGGTGAGGAGTTAGAATCGACCAAACCCTATAATGATTCTGATAATTCTACTAGTCATACTTCTAGAACCTCCACTGAAATAGAGGAGATAGCTGAGTAGGTTTCCAGGAAGCTAGGAGTCCAAAATAGACAAACACCAAGAGTCACCTCATTGAGGTGATGTTACAATTGTGGAGGAGATCACATGGATAATGTTTGCCCGATGATGGCTCAACCCCAAGGAAAACCTAATGCTCCATATTGCACCATTGAGAGAAAATACACAAACCATATGGCTCAAGATTGTCCATAGAATAGGTAGACTCTTAGAAAAATGTATCAGCAACCTTACCAGCAATGTAGGTATCATAATCAATACCAATAACCATATTATGGACCACAACAATAATATCAAACTCAATACCCACAACAACGTCAGGCACCATATAGGCCACAACTAGTCCTAGGAAACCAACCACAAGCTCCTACCAATGTGATCCTAGTTAAGTATGTGATGGCAGAAGAGAATCCTAATAGAGCATTGGAACCCTTTGGTCTCAAAAAATGATCCTCATGATGAGATTTATGACTACACCCATGAAGAGAGTCCATGAGCTTATTACATAGAGTCAACCGAGCAAAGTGAGACATATTAGTATCAATATGAGGCACTACCTATGGAACCAAATTGGGAGCCAAAATACTCCAATGTCATGTATACAAATCCTAACCCCATGCCTCAATTGAGACAAATGAGATGACAAGCTCATAGAGGACCATGTTTTAGATGTCAGGGCAACCATTTCATTCCTGAATGTCCCCACCCATCGACTCTAGGACAAGGACAAAACATCACAATACAAGGCTTTTGTTCTGAGTGTGGCAAAGAACATCTCCCGAAAGATTGTCCAAGGAACCCCTCTCGTGTGCCCAAGCTTATACCCATTAATGTGGTAGGCTTAGTGGTGTATTCAAGTTCAAGTATCAATAAGGTGGCTCCTATACATGCAGTTACTCAGGCACAAGCCTTAAATCAAACTAAATCAACTGAACAGTCAGAGTCAAGTGAATCAGGAGAACCTAATAAGAGAAAAACAAGAACATGAAAGGATACTAGGGAGAAGGCCAATTGTAAGTGGACTAAAAAGTTATCTGAATCAGAAGAAAGCCTAAAAGATGCAAAAACAAGAATAGGAGACATTGCATCTCAAAAACTCTTGCATGTTGAAACTCCATCCACACCACCTCATCACACCCCACCAACCATTGTAAATAGACCACAACTAGGGTTTGTTCTAGCAGATCCAACCCCAGAAGGCTTGGATATGATGTTCAAAGCCTATCAGGCTCGACTTCAACAAGGGCCGACAACTATAAACCTAGACAAGAGTTACCCTAGAGCAGATTTAGAGATTGAATGGACAAAAATGTCCATGAAAATCATAGAACTAGCTGAGGCTATGCAGTCAATCGTTCAATTAGACAAATTCTATCAAATCGGGTTTGAATTTCCAAGGCTTATTAGAAAGATTAGAGCAGTTGGTAAACAAGCCGCAAGTTTCTTTACCTCCACAGGCTCAACCAGTTGTTGAAAGAGAAAGCTCACCACCAACAAAAGTTTATGTTCCTGATTCCACAGATGTTGGAACACCTCTTTCAATTAAGAAATACTCTCAAGAGTACTTGGGGGAAATACAAGAAGAGAAATGGGCCAAGGAGAAGGGTAATCCTCCTTTTTTTCCTGAAATTGATGATCTTCATGATCAATTTCCCACCAAATATCACCATCCCATTGTGCATGTGCCTTTAACACTTTGCACCCTGCTCAAGATCGATTCACACAGCCTCACAAGAAGATTTGGTTCAGTCTATACTTAGCAAAGATAGGGAGTCTACCCCATCAAAATGTCAGTATGGATCTACTATCACTTCACTCACATCACCAATTTTCACTTCATTCACCTCACCACTTACATCCACTGCACACAGAACATCCACCATTCCCTTCCCCATTTCTCGACCCCTTGCGTCTTCCCCCACTATCTCTGCATCCACTTCATTTAATCATGCACTAGATACCATGTTCGAATGTGCATCATAGCTGAAACAGGAAAATAGATTATTAGAAGAGTGCAATAAAGAGCTGCGGGATCTTTCCGCCCACCTTCAAGCACGTGTTGAGGCTTTGGAGTTGAGTAAGACCAAATTGCAACAAGAATGCACCACTCAAGCAATCTTATGCTGAGATTGAGGCCAAATATACAGAAACAGGTAAGGCGACCGAAGAGCAACTCAGAGATCAACCGGCCCGCAACGCCCGACTACAAAGAAATATGGCATTACTTCGATGACACCTAGCAGCTACCCAAGAAGAGAACAGAAGATTGCAATAGCAAAATCAAGAAAATCTCAAAGCAGCCATCGAAAACACTCCAGGGGCACCCATAGATCTTGCTAAATTCCAAGCTATTTGCTCAGAAAATATCTAGCAGGTATTGGAAAATTATGTGAACCTCTTGGAAGCGCATGACCAACTTGCAGACCAAGTGAAAGAACTTCAAAGACAACCAGTGCCTACACCCCATACATCAAAACCTAGAGATATGGTTAGCATCGCTACTTCACCACATCTAGAATCATCAATCGACAATGAGCTACTTGAGCTACGACAATAGGTCACTGAGTTAAAGATGAAATTATTACAATACGAACGACCACCATCTCCACTCGATCAACCTTCAGAAGAAGAGGTAGTTATCATTCCAATTGAAGAGACCTTTGAAGACAATTATGAACCTCAACCTCTCCTAGGAGGCAAAGTCACAGATGAAGGATGAGACACATATGAGGAACCCCCTCCCGAATGGATGAA
The DNA here is from genome assembly GCA_020310875.1 of Ceratopteris richardii. Lineage (NCBI taxonomy): Eukaryota > Viridiplantae > Streptophyta > Polypodiopsida > Polypodiales > Pteridaceae > Ceratopteris > Ceratopteris richardii. The sequence continues at coordinate 49,808,345 of CM035431.1, forward strand.
ACAAGTAGAGGAGATGGGCCAAACCCACGGTGACCGCATAGTCACTCAAATGCTTGCCATGAAAGCTATTGAGGAGACAGTACTGCAATCAGAATATTTCAAGAACTTGGCTCCTAGACAATTAATCACTAGTTCAGAGTTACAGTATAAGCCTTACTTTGTGCTATTGACAGACTACAACGTTGAGATTAACCGCAAAACCAATAAGTATCCTTCCTTTGCAACACAATTCAAACTAGAGGACATTCCTGAAGAAGCCCAACAAGGTGCCATCTTCCAACCCACCTAGCGCCAAAAACTACTGGAGACTTATCCAGATATGCTTCGGACATGGGACCATGCCGCCATGCACTTAAAGTATAACCCATGCTATGGGCCAATGCAATGAAGACGATCATGGAAAGCTTTTGTCATCAAAGTCCAGAATAATGTTGCTTGCAAAGAATGGCTCAACTACCCATCCACTGCTCCCCCAAGAGGCACACCAACTATTGCCTACATGATGGTTACTATTCGACACTGGCTGCCATGACTAAAGCCCATGACCGATGTCACTGCTCATATGATGCTAAAGATCCTTGACATGATGCAAATAGTACTAAAGACTTTCGGAAATAAGTGAAATCCAAGCTTCTATCCCGAGCTTTACAAATGGTAATTATGAATTCCTCTATGACATGAGCACAACTCCTAGTATTCGGGTTGCTTATGCTTGGCATGTGAGGATCAGATATCACCCAGCCTGTTATAAACAAACATTTGAAGATATGTTTACCACTGGTTTTTGGGAATATCACTTTGAAGTGTTCGCGCCACAACCAACCCATCTTCTACAGCTATTTGCATGCGAACAGACTATGCATTCAGAGCATTATACAACACCACAATCTGACATTCCTGGTGCGATTAATTGGGATGCTCTTCAAAGAGATCTAGTCAGAGGACTAAGGATGAGAGAACACAAGCTAGCCACAGACATAGTCCAATACTACATCAATCACCCCGTGGAGCAAAGGTCTGTCAGAGATGACAAACGCTAGGGGGGGAGAGTTTTGGCATCTTGGAAGAAGCAAGTCCGAGCATACACACAGATCTAACACTGAGGCAACCAATCAAATTTTTTCAATCCTCAAATTAGTTTAAAAGTGATTCTCATCACTAGAAACCATTGTAAATACCATTTTTAGTTTTTGTAGCTCCATTTTGTGCAAGCCAAGGATTCCTTGAGCTTGATGAGCATTAGGAAGTACCTACGTATCAATTTTCATATTTTTTAGACTCCATTTGAGCCCTCAAATAGGCCCTAGAACCTAATTTTTAAGTAGGCCAGACAGTAGGTCTGAACAGGGCCAAAACTAGTCAAAAAACTATAAAAAGAGCTAGAGAGCTCATTTTTGGGTTAGCTTGTTGTAGATTTGAGCTGTGTAAGAGAACTCTTTTGTAATCAAACCTTCCATTGTCTCTCTCTTTGTTCTTGTTGTATGTGTGTGTGTGTATATGTGTGTGCATACTTGTGTGTGCTTCTCCATCACCACCTGTGCGCATCACTTGCTCGAGGTCTTCATACCATCCTCATGTCTTCCCAGATTGACATTAAAGGAGGTGCTACTCTCCACTGAGCTACACATATAGTGATGCAAATTGGGTTGGAAATAAGGATGATAGAAAAAGTATAAGTGGATATTTGATACTTGCATGTAATAATGTGGTTTCATGGAGTTCTAAAAAACAACCTATAGTAGCACTTTCAAGCATGGATGTTGAATATAGAAGTCTTACAAATGCAACATGTGAGATTATGTGGTATTTGAAGATTTTGAATACATGAATCTATCTACATCATGCCCACTATCTTTGGAGATAATGTAAGTTCATTACAGCTCGTATCTAATCTAGTGTACCATGCAAGAGCCAAACATATTGAAGTACACTATCATTATATCCGAGAGAAGGTGGTGAATGAAGATATTGATATTCAACATGTTGGAACTAGAGATCAATTAGTAGACATACTCACAAAAGCAATGGATGCTCAGAAGCTCAAGCGAATCAAAGTTCTACTCGGAGTCAAAGCTTTGGATTTAGAGCTTGAGGGGGGGCAATGTTACATAAAAACAAGCTCTAAAGTAGTCTTTTAGGCTTCTGGATCTTATAAGTCACTAAAAATAGTATACAAAAGCTTGTGGATCTTATTAGTTATGAAAAATAACATGTGAAGTGCACACATCTTTAAATTTAGAGTAAAAGTAAATAAAATTAGGGAGGAAAGGAGAGGTGTCTATTTTTAGACAAGGAAGGTGTTCTGTTGACAGCCTCTCAATAAAATGAGTGGTTCTCTTAGTGTAGGTGGCCAAATTGGGTGATTCTTGTTGTGTTGCAAAGCTTACAATTTTTACTATATATGTAGATTAGTGTTTTTATAAAATTAAATGATAAAACTCCACGCAAGTAGGCATTTTTGCATATATAGTTTCTTGTGTGTATCCGATGTCTCATGAGAGACACACCCCTTGTCGCTCTAGCACAATGGCAAGTAAGCAAGTGAGGGCACAAGTGCATGAGTGAGAAGCACACAAGCATGCACACACGTACATACACATGTGCACACAAGGCAAAAATGAAGAGTGGAACAATGGAAAGCTTCTATTACAAAAGAATTTTCTTAAAAAGCTCAAATCTCTAACAAGCTAACCTCCAAAATGAGCTCTCTAGCTCTTTTTATAGTTTTTTGAGTGGTTTTGGCCCTGTCCAGACCTAGTGTCTGGCATAGTTAAACATTAGGTTCAAAAGCTTATTTGAGGGCTCAAACGGGGTTTAAAAATTATGAAAATTGGTAGGATGATACTTCTAATATCCTCAAGCTTGAGAACTCCTCAGCTGGAACAAAATGGAGTTTCAAACATGTGAAATGTTATTTACAATGGCTTTTAGTGACAAAAATCACTATTTTTATAGGGATTTCTTTTGAAAATTTGACACATATTTCTTGGAGCTCCCTGCTTGCTCCCTCTTCTTCTATGTCCACTTCTTTGATGCACTTTCATGCCTTGTGCTTGACCTTGAGTGTCAACACTCCCGCACTCTCAAGTCTGTCATCCCGGATAGACCCTTGTTGGAGTGGTTGTTCTATGTAGTACTTTTAGAGGTAGTGTCCATCATGTATCCACAAGAGTGGTTTGTCTTCCAAATGTAGCTTGGTCAGTTTTCTGGTGCTTCACTTTGTCATGTCTGTCCTTTGCAAGTTTTAGTCCCTTTGTATTTACTTCTGCCTTGGATTCCAGCTTGATGGTGTATTTGTGTGCTTTCAAAAATTGCTAGTTTCTCAAAAGATGTTGTCAATGTTGACTTTGAGCAGCTGTCCAATGTGAATTGCTTCATAGCTATTAATGGTGTAACCTTGATGTCCTCTATATCTTTCAAGCATGTGTATCACAGTTGTCATGCTAAGTACTCATGACCCATAATGAATGATGGGTAAGTGTGTTAGTGCATGGATTGAATAAAATATGTGCCTTGTGCACAGCCTTGTAATGTGGCCCTATGTATGCATACTTGGGGAATACATGGTAAGAAGTATGGTGCGAAAAATTGGGTCTTGAGCTAAGTGCTCAAGGGTACACTGACGAAGAGGTTTCCTAGTCTATCATTTTTATAGTGTTGCCAAGCTAGGGAATTCTTACCATGGTGAATGACCGGTGGATGTTCATCTCTTGGTGTTGTAATCCCATCATGGGGATTGACAATTGAATTGGCTTTAATTGTTAATGGATGTCCTTGCTCATGGCTCACTAATGAGATTCTTTGAGGGCACAACCTTGTCCTTTCTTGCTTCTTTTTTTTTCTTGTCTTTTCTTTTCTTTTCTTTTTCTTTTTTTGGAACAATGTCATAAAACAAGAAGAAAGAGGTTAGTATCAAGAGAACATTTTACATATGTCAAGTTTGTCTCATATGCCTGGGATTTCTCAATTGTGTCTATGCACGACCATGTAATGTGGCCCTATATTAATGCACACTTTGGAAATGCATGACCTGAATGGTGCAAAAGACAAGGTTATGTGAAAGGCACATGGTTGTTGCACATCAAGGCTTTCAGTGTGCTTGAGGATGTTGATGCAGCCTTTGTTGGAGGTATCCATTGGATTTCAAAATGACAACTGATCATTCCTCCTTATAGGGATCCATTTTAGAACAGTGCTTGGTTGTGTACATGTCAATTTGACTTCTTCATCTTTGGTTGGTTGCTTAAATTTTATATCCGGAGTGGTTGGGTCTTTGGTTCTATGGATGCTATTAGTGCTTTTGGCTTCCAAACCCATATCCTTGATGATTGTCTTCTTTCTATTGCCAAAGAGGTGAATTGAACTTCTTTTGATCTCGATGTGTGGTATTGGCCCATGCTTCTCTGTGGCCTCTTTGTTGAGATTGTTCTCGTGAGGGAGATCATAGGATTTTGTGCATGTAAGAGTTCCTTGGGCACCCTCCTTTTCATACCCAAATCTGTTTCATGCCCGGAACTACTTTCTTCTTAAATTCTATTTGTCTTTTTGCTATAGTGGTTGTCTTGTACTATCTCACTTTCCTTTTTGGTTGAATCATTGCGGTTGCATTAGTCTTTGAAAAAGAAGAGAGGTCCACCCCCCTTTGAGATTGTTCTTCCATGGTTGAGTCCTTCTAGATCCTAGAGCTTTTGACACATAAAACATCTTCTTCCCTAAGATTAGGTTTAGAAGAACTAAGAGAATGTGTGACACCTGCACTTATGAGCATGCAATTCTCTAATTTTAATGTAATGCATTGTTCATGTACCCAAACTTGAAGAATTTGACTTCTTAGGTTTAAGTTGACTGCATTTTCATAGATCCAAAGATCTTAGAGGAAAACTCGTGTCCATTCCACTCGTGCTCTTGTGCTACTTTTAAGGTTGGAATCAAGAAGTCTAATGGTAGCACATCATTGTATCTGAAGACCATTTGAAAATGGGGTGGCATTGAGTACCGTTTTGTAGGCAACTCCAGAGGCCCAAACACCATGATGAAGTTGTTTTTCCCAATTAGAGCATTTATTTTTTATGAGTTTTTTCAATACATTACGTAGGATCTTATTGGTGCTCTTGTCTTTTCCGTTAGCTTGTGGATGATAGGGGGCAAACTTCTTATGTACCACCAAGAACTCTTGGAGAAGATTTTCAATAACTTTGTTCAAGAAATGCGTACCTCTATCACTTACTAAATCTATTGGTCACCCATTTTTGGTAATCTCTGATGACAAACAATGTTTTAGTATCATTCTTTGTCATCACTTTCACTTCTACCCACTTTGTAAGGTAATTTGTGACTATAATAATGTACTCTGCATGGGATTTTCTAGACGGGGGGTTAATAGGACCTACAAAGTCTATAACCCACTTCGAAAATGCATGTCCTCCCATCGTTGGCCTCAAAGGCATCTCATCTTTTCTTATTGGATATTGTGCATGTAGGCATATGTCACATTTCTTCACATAGGTATGTGCATCTATATGAAGAGTTGGGCACCAAAGTCCTGAGAATAGAATGGACTTAAATACTCGATCAAGCCCGAAGTGTCCACCTGCAACACCACTATGTGTAGTTTCTAAGTCTTTCAAATAGTCTGATTCATGAATGCACAATCTTAAGTAACCATCTTTGCCTCTTCGTTATAGGTTGTCTCCTACTAAAGCGTAGTCTTGAGCCTCTTGTTCAATGCTTCGTTTTCTTGCTAGACTAGCCTCATTGGGTAGTGTTCTGGATCTCATAAATTCAGGCAACATGTCTTTCAACTTCTTTAGCTTACTACTCTTCATAGTTTCCAATATTAGAGAGTCCCGATCAGAGGGCACAAGCGTGCCATACATTTGGAGAGCCTCCTTAATTAGGGCAAGGTTTAACTCGAATTTCTTCATTTCTTTGCTGTTTGATAGAGAAGGCACCACGAATGTGCCTGACTGTGCACGATCTCCTGTAGCTTTGAGAGTTGAAATCAAATAGTAACATCTAATGAAATCTAGCTTGGGTAGGGGTGCACTAAAGTAGTCTTTCAATCCCGCCTTCTGCCAAATATCTTGAAGAGGCGCTGTGTTTTGTAGTGATTCAAATTCTCTCAAGAAGAATTGGAATCTCCACCAAACTGATCCAAATTCCAACTTAGACTCCCAGATGTGAGCTGCATCACCCAATGCCCCTGGCATCTCATTGAACCAATGAGAGTGTCCTTTTACTCTTTCTGTTAAACCGTTTGGTGGATCCAAGATAGTTATTTGTCTCACATTGAGATACTCTTCATGCCTAGCTGTCAGTGGGGCCTCCACTAGCAATCCACTTGAGATCTAGTGCCCGCTCTGTCTGTCATGGATGTAGTCAGGCACGATGAGAGCCGATGTCTGAATGATGAATGGAAGACCATATTACTATTACCATGGACACAACAATGTATGGTCCTCTCCTCAACACTATGAAGTGATGTTAGCATAGGGTTAGTTAGGTGCTTTACAGGTGTGAGTGAGAGTTAGTAGGTTAGCCATGCTCTTACATGCCCCACCGAACTATACAAGGAACTCCGGTGACTCTAATTTGGTGATAGGCAATTACAGGGTGTTGATGGAAGTGGTGCTGTTTGTGATTTCACTCTCCAAAATGTTCTATGATGTGCATGTGTTAATGAGGTCGGCATCAATGCACTCAAACGCCTTGTCTGTGATGTGTTAGGTGTGCTCTTCACGTTCGGTATCCATTTCTAGGTTGTGTGTGTTGACAAATGCACTCGTGACATGAGGAAGTGAGACATCTTAATTTCTAAGCAACTCTGGGGTGGTGAGTGGTGAATCATGTTCATCTACCTAATAAGTTTTATCTGAGTGTGCAAACAGGTCTTAGGCACCCATATTTTTCTAGATTGTGGGTCAGCCTTCATCAACTACTTAGGCACCCATATAGGGACAACTCGCTTAGCCTTTTCAGAGAAAGGGCTTTTCGATCTAGTCATCTTCTGCTTTTGTGAGAACATAGATCCTTGGGATCTAGGTTGTGAAGTTGTATCATGTTTATTTTTGGGTACCCAGATCTGCTTCTTTGATTGAGATTGTCTACGGGAAGTCGCTTTTGTCTACGGGCCTTACTCTTCAAAGACAGATACTGTTGGTGCTCCTTTGGTTGGTGTGGCTCAATGGTTATCGAGGAGGATGGGAGATCGTGCTCCTTCTTGGTGGTCACAAAGATTTCTGTTGTTTTTTGCATCACAGAGGTTTGGACAACTGCAACATGTCTATCTATATGTGAGCTCCTGAAGGGACCAAGAGTAGATGCTTTTTCTGGTTCCTTGAGTGTCCTTGCAACTAGTTCTACTGTGATGTTTTGCTGGTTCACCCAGACCTGAAGAGTTCCACTTCTTAGGTTGAGATTGACTGCATTATCGTATATCCAATCCTGACCCAAGACAAGAGGCTCAGTGAGATCTGCCTCTTGACACACTAGCACCTTAACTGTCATTAGGACATCTTGAATGTGGAGGCGAAGCTCTACCTCACCCATACAAAGGGTTTCCACACCTCCCAATCCTATGAGATATGCTTCTACAGGATTGACACTTAATTTCAAATCTTGACAATAAGAGAATCTAACAGCACTAGTGGCTACACCTGAGTCAATCAAGGCCTATACAGTCCTTGCACTCTTTCCTTGTCCTATCTCCAAGGTCACAAAAGGACGTCGGTCAATTATTCTATGGGAACTTACACCTGAAACTTCACACATAGCCATGTGACATCCTGGAGCTGCATAAGCATCTGTCCTAGGCTGATCTCTACCCTTTCATCTCAATTTCATTCTTCGGATGCGTTCCAAACTTCTGCCTGTGCTTCTTCATGGATTTGTTTTTTGTCTTCTTTGCGTTTCTGGGTAGTATTAAGCTGATTAAGCATTTCCTCCATGAGGGGTTCTTGATATAGTTTCACTCGACAACCACTGATGTAACTAGGTAGGATGTCGCCTTCTAGAGTGGCTAGTTGGACCGCTCCACTTGTTGAGATCCTATTGATAATCATTGGTCCATAGTTTCTCTTCTCTAATTTCCATGCATGTTGCTTTAAAGTGTAGACTAAGACTAGGTCCCCTACTTTCAAACCCTTATCCTTCACATGAGCATCAAAATATGCCTTTTGTCTTTTCTTGGCTGCATGAATTCCTGCTGCTGCTTGCAGTCTTGTTTCACCTAATCGTTCCACATCAAAGATTCTGGATGAGAGCTCATGGCCTGTCCAGTCATGCTCTTGTGCCACTTTCAATGTAGGTATCAAGAAGTCCAATGGTAGCACTGTATTTTGGCCAAACACCATATGAAAGGATGTGGCTTGGAGTACCGTTTTATAGGCAACTCTGTATGCCCAAACAGCATGGTGTAGCTGTTTGTCCCAATCAGAGCGTTTATTATTAACCTGTTTTGTCAATACATTGCATAGAATCTTATTGGTGCTCTCAGCTTGCCCATTAGCTTGTGGATGATAGAGGGCAAACTTCTTATGTATCACCAAGAATTCTTGGAGAAGGTTTTCTATGACTTCATTCAAGAAGTGTGTGCCTCTATCACTTACTAGCTCTATTGGTAGCACATATCTGGTGAACATGTTCTCAAATAAGGACTTAGCAGTCGTTTGAGCATCGTTCTTTGTCGTAGCTTTTACCTCCACCCATTTGGTTAGATAATCAGTAGCCACAATAATGTACTTGGCATGTGAGCCCTTAGCTGGGGTTTAATAGGACCAACACAGTTTATTCCCCACTTAGAAAATGCATGTCCGCCCATCATGGGTTTCAATGGCATCTCATCTTTGCGTATAGGATACTGAGTTTGTTGACAAAAATCACACCTCTTCACGTAGGCATGTGCATCCATTTGAAGGGTTAGCCACCACAGACCTGCAAATAGTATTGCCTTGATCACTCGATCTGGTCCAAAATGTCCTCCGCTACACCTTGGTGAGAAGTTTCCAGGATCTTAAGATATTCACTCTCATGGACACACACTCGAAGATATCCATCTTTTCCTTATTTGTATAGATTATCTCCAATGAGAGTATAGTCTATAGCTTCTTGTTCTAAGCACCTTTGTCTAGCCAATGTCATTTCTTGAGGGAATGTTTTCATCCTCAAGAAGGCTACTAATGGTTTGCTCCAATCTTGCACTAAAAAAACTCGATAAATAGTGGCATGTTCCACAGGAGTTCTAGTGCTGCAGGTTGGGCATTCCTTGCACATCCTATGGACGTCTGCTTCCATGGTTGGCTAGTGCACTCCCAGTCTCCTTAGTGTCTATAAAGTTCTTTGCCTCGAGTAGTGTTGCTCTAATGCACCCACATGTGCTAATTGCAACCACTTTGCGTACTCATCCCTTCCACACAACAAGCTAATATTCCTTGATCTGTATGTTTGTACACACTTCCTGCCATGATATGGTACTTTTGGGCTTTTACTACCTCCGCATCTTGAGTGTTTACTACTGGATGTTTAGGCCCATATGTCAGTACTGGCACTAATGTCTTGGCCCACTGAGGTACAACTTCCAAATTAAACAAGTAAGCATAAGGAAGATCATCTGATACTCCTTGTGGGGCCTCTCCGGATGTGAGCCTCGAGAGATGATTTGCTCTCAAGTGAGTCTTGCCCTTCCTCACCAGTACCTCAAAGTCATATTCCATTAGTAAGAGGAACCATTTTACTAATCTACCTGTATTGCATGGCTTGTTTACCAAGTATAGTAGACCTTGATGATCAGTAAAAAATTTAAACTTATTTGCAAGCAAATAGTGCCTAAAATTTTTAACCTCATATACCATGCCTAACCCTTCTCATTCAGTGGTGGTATAGTTTCGTTCAGCTGCATTCAACTGTCTATTAGCATAGGCAGTTGGAAGATCCATATTACCTTCACCATTTGGTTGTGCGAGTACACACCCAATAGCATAATTGGATGCATCCACATGAACATGAAAGGGCTTGTTCCAATCTGATGTAGTCAAGATTGGTGCTGAACACAATCGCCGTCTAAGCTCATTGAAAGAGTTCTCACATTCTTCCGTCCACTCAAAGTTAGTCAAATGGGAGTACAGAGGCTTTGCAATGATTGCATACATATGAATGAATCAACGATAATAGCCACAATGCCCCATGAAAGCTTGTACCTCCTTCACATTCTTTGGCCTAGGTAGCTCTGCAATAGCTCTCACTTTCTCCTTGTCCGTGGATATGGCGTTCTTTGACCCAGAATCTTACCTTGCCTGACCATGAAAACACACTTTTCTAGGTTCAAGCAGACTTGATATTCTCTACATTTGTCAAACATAGCTCTCAGCTCAGGGATATGGGTTTGTCTAATGTTAGAATGAGCACAAAGATCATCAACATAGACTTCCAAATTTTTCCTCAAGAACTCTTTAAACACATGGCACATCAGCCTTTGAAAGGTGGCGAGCGCATTGGTAAGACCAAATGGCATTACTCTAAAGGCGGATATGCCCCACTCTGTAGCAAAAGCTGTCTTATGCTGATCTTCTGGTGCAATGGCTACTTGATTGTAACCACAGAACCCATCTAGGAAGCTATACACTTCCTTGCCTGCTACTCTTTCTAATAGATGCTCAATGATAGGAAGCGGATAACTATCTCTGATAGTGGCTGCATTAACCTTCTTCAAGTTAATGCATACATGTGATTTGCCATTCTTTATGGGCACCACTACAATGGGGGATACCCATTCAGTGTGCTCGATTTCATAGATAAACCCAGCTTCAACCAAGCGATCTATCTCCTCCTTGATCTTGGCAGCATAGTTGTCATTGTATGTGTATGGCTTTTGTTTAGAGGGTTTGGCCTCTGAGGTCATGGGGATCGTGTGTGAGCATGTGTCAGGGTCTACACCTTTCAGGTCCTTGTAACTCCATGCAAACACATCTCTATATTCTTGTAGTAAGGCTATCAATTCCTGCTCCTCATCCTCACTTAGGTCGTGTCCTATGTATGTGCATCGCTCTTCACCCTCCTCTATGGTCACTATGATTTTCTTTGTAGTTTCTTTGTTATCATAGGCCTCTCCTAGAGTGGCTTCATGTTTAGGCGTCCTTATCATGACTCTCTTATCTTCAACTTCATACTTCTTGAAATTTTCAGGGACCTCAAACAAAGATTCTTCTTCCTCTGGTGTGACTTCTCTCTTCTTCCTCTTCTTGCCTTTGTTCTTAGTGGTCACTTGTGTGGTTAATCTCACCTCATTTTTAATTTCTTCGTGTCTCTGAGGGCGAGCTTCTACTTCATAGAAATATTCCTCATTTGATGCAAAGGGTGGGTCCATAATGATTGACTCTAGATCAGAGTCACTTGCGTCCTCCAATGCATCAGTGGTAGGTTCACATTCTTCAACAACCGAATCACACATGATTGTCTCTATTGTGAATACTGAAATGTCATAGCCATCCTCGTCATAGTGGGGTGTCCATTGTTCTTCATTGATGGCTACATCCATTGTTGCTAAGATCTCCGCTCAACCATGAGGTTCAAATTCTTCATCAGGAAATACTAAGGGTGCATCGGATGGGTCTTGAATTGATCTATGAGTTTCCTTCGCACCTACTGTTGGAGATAGACGTCTACGGAAGCACGTGAACAACACAAGGAAGGAGAAGAAGCTTGGGGCACAACACACAATACTGAATGTATTACTAGAGAATGTACAAAGATAAATAGCCCATTAGGGCAATAGGCATATATACAAGCCAGGGAAAAAAAAACCTCCTAAAGAGGGAAAAAAGTGCCCCGGCAGTCCTAGTGTGTTAACACACATCACTACCTAAATATATCAACAAATCCCCGCTGGGAGTGATGCGGTGAACAAGGAGCTGGCACTCATGTATAAGGAAGTGCCAAGCTATGTGGAAATCACTCCACAAAAGGAAGTAAGCCCAAAGCTTTGCGGAAAGCTTCAAACTTCTCCCTAGGCAGAGCCTTCGTGAAAAGGTCTGCAATGTTCTCCTGCGTGGGCACATATGCCAAGCTGATCTCCCTAGCAGAGAACCTCTCCCTAACATAGTGATAATGCACCTCAATGTGCTTAGTGCGAGCATGGAACACAGGGTTCCTCGCAACTGCCAATGCGCTCTGAGTGTCAGTGAAGATGGTGGTGGCAGAAGACTGACCAACACCCAAATCAGCCATAAGGCGTCTGAGCCACACACACTCAACAATAGCTGTGAAAGCTGCCCTTTATTCAACCTCACAACTGGAAGTGGCCACAGTAGGCTGCTTCTTGCTCAACCAAGATATACATGAGCTACCAAGCATGAAGCAAAATCCACTAGTGGACACATGAGTGCAATAGCAACCATCCCAATCTGAGTCAGAAAAAGCATGCAAATCTGGTGGTAGTGATCCCCCCTTCGGATAAAACAACCCAAGTAGCCGAATATCACTCAAGTAGCGAAAGATGCATTTAACCACCTGCCAATGCTTGACACCTGGGCAATGCATAAACCTGCTCATCTGTGAGATAACAGATTGAATATGTGGCCAAGTAATGCATAAGTAAATCAGGCATCCAACAACCTGCTGATAGAGGACAACATCAAATGCATCTCCGGCATCATGAAGACTCAATCATAAACCTGTCTCCATAGGAGTGGCAATAGGCTTACAGTCTTCAAGGCCAAAACATTGCAATAATGTGTCAATATATTTCATTTGACACAAAGCCATTCCATCATCAACTTACATAAATTGAATGCCCAAATAGTGATGCAAATGCCCCAAATCAGACATCTCAAATGAGGCATGCAAATCAGCCTTAAAATCAGCAATATGCTTCTCAATAGGACCAGTGAGCAGCATGTCGTCAACATAGACAACAATGATCAGAAGCACATCATTAGCATGCTTAACATATAAGGCGCTTTCAATTGGATTGTTCTCAAAACCATGTGCAACCAGATAGGCATGTATCTTCTCATACCAAGCACGTGGTGCTTGCTTTAAACCATATAATGCCTTCTTTAACCTGCACACCTGGTTTTCATGCCCTTTCTGCACAAAGCCACGAGGCTCAAAAACATACACTTCTTCATGCAAGTCACCATTCAGAAATGCCGTTTTAATGTCCAACTGATATACATTCCAACCATGATGAGCTGCAAGTGCATAGATGCTACGAACAGTAGTCATTCGGCAAGTAGGTGCAAAGGTCTCATCAAAATCAATGCCTCTTTCCTGCACATAACCCTTTGCAACAAGTCTAGCTTTATACCTGTCAACTGTACCATCAGGCTTACGCTTTAGCTTGTACACCCACTTAGTCCCAATGGCCTTCTTGCTAGGAGGCAATTCACATAAAGACCAAGTACCATTCTTCATTATAGCATCATATTCAGATTCCATAACAACCATCCAATTTTCTGAATTTTGTGCTTCATCAAACGAAATAGGCTCATTCTCATCACAGAGGCTAGATGCAGCCATAGCATATGAATCTGATGCAAACAAGGCACTATGAGAGCCTGAACAAGTATGATATGACATTTCACCTTCATCATTTCCTATTATTATCAAGTCATACACATAAATTGATATATAAACAATCAATGATCCTTCATCCTTAACATACAAAGAAGTATCTGCATTTGAACACATATATCCCTGCTTTTCAAGAAACTCTACCAATCTAAAATTCCAAGACCTTGGAGCCTGTTTAAGACCATACAATGCTTTCAAGAGTTTACATACATGTGTAGGTTTCTTAAGATCTTCATAACCTACTGGTTGCTCCATGTACACATCTTCTTTTAAATCACCATTGAGAAATGCATTTTTGATATCCAATTGATAAAGATTCCATAATTTGCTTATGACAACACTTATTAATGTCCTTATTGTTGATATCTTGGCAACATGAGAAAATGTCTCCTCATAATTGTTGCCATAACTCTGTGCATAACCTTTACAAACAAGCCTTCCTTTATATCCACTTACTGAACCATCACTGCTTCTCTTGATCCTGTACACCCATTCATTACTGATTACCTTCATGTTAGGCTGCCTTGGAACTAAATTCCATGTGTTTTTCTCATACAAAGTTTCCATTTCTTCATCCATTGTGTTAATCCATTTCTTTACCTTTGATGCTTCTTTAAAAGTTGTTGGTTCTTGATTCTCAAGAAGTTTTCCCGTATAAGCTTCATGAGAAAATCTTTTTGGATACCTTCTTTCTCTTACTGGGTACTTTGATTGACTTCTTGTCCCATCATGCTTTTCTTGCCTTTGAGATTGGGTTCTTCTTCATGTAGAACCTTCACTTTCTTCTTCATGTGACTCAATTTCCTTTGAAATTAAATATAGAAATTTCTCCAACTTTTGATTTGGGGAGTTACCTCTTCATGTGTAATTTGACTTTCTGGTGAGCCTAGAGAACTTGGCTCTTCTTCATGACTTTTTGTAGTTTCTTCTTCATCTACTTGCACTTCATGCTTATACCAAGATTTATCTTCATGAAAAATAACATCTCTTGAAACAATTACCTCTCTCGTATCTGGGTTCACACATCTATATCTAGGTTGCCCTTTTGCCATACCAATGAAAATCATTTTTTTTGTGACCTTGGATCCAATGTGACCTTAACTTTTGTGGAACATAAACAAAACATATGCTACACAAAAATTCAACAATTAGAAACATCTGGTTTTGATCCATAAAACACTTCATCATGTGCTTTTTGTATATGACTTTGAGTAGGTGGTAACCTGTTCATCACATAAACTACCACATTGCATGCTTCAACCCAAAAAGTAAGTGGTAAGTCCTTCTCATTTAATATGCACCTACCCATCTCCAAGATAGACCTATTTCTTAAAAAACTATGTCTATTGGAAGACCATAGAGTCTTTAAAGCTGATGTACAAATATCCTTGCAAGTTCTGGAGTCTTATATGTAGTCTTGATGGGAATAAACTGAGCAAGTTTAGCCAATAGATCAACTATAACCCAGACTGAATCGAAGCCTTTCTAAGTGCAGGGTAACCCCAAAATGAAATCCATGGAGATACTTTCCCATTTACCTTTGGGAATCTCCAAAGGATGCAATAATCCTCCAACTTTAAGTCAAGAAAATTTATTGAGTTGACATCTATGGCACTTGGATACATAGTTTTGCACATCTCAATGTAAACTAGGGCAATAAAAATATCATTTAAGTAATTCATAGGTTCGGTTAATACCACGATGTCGAGCACTTGGAGCATCGTGGCATTCAAAAAGTACTTGATTTTGTATGTCTGGAAGACTTGGGACACAAATCTTACCTTTATAAAGCAATTATTCATCTTGGAGAGAATAGTGTTTAAACTTTCCCTATGAATTACTTGCTTCATTTGTTTGAGCTTGTTCGGCTGCCTTCCATGCTTGATTGTAGCTTGGATCTTCTTTACAGCTTCCTTTCAAAGTTGAAATAAATTCACTTTGAATTTGTACAAAAGTCAGGTTGTTCGGCATAGGCATCCGACTTAAGGCGTCTGCCACTACATTGAACTTTCCTTTCCTATACCTTAGTTCGTAATCGGACTCTTGCAACTGTTTGGACCCTCTAGCTTTTCTAGCTTTCAAATCCGGTTGGTTTGCAAACCACTTGATGTTCACTTGATCAAAGAAATGCTCTAAAGAAATTCTAGAAGGAGAGGGAGAAAAATCACTATGAATCATGATTCAAGGGTTCTCGGATCAAGCAAGGGCAAGAGCGAGCGAGGATTTTAAGAGAGAGTGCATCTGAATGTCTTATTGTGAGTACCTCTGAGTGGTGAGGTCCTCTTGTGTTAGATGGCTAGAATGTGTGGGTTCGAGCATGTGCATAAGTGATAAATGTGTAGGTGTATGAGCAAGCACTAGTGAGTGCATGTGTGGGTGAGGGTATAAGAATAGAAGGAGGTATAGTGTAAAGAAGGGGAGTAAGAGGATGTCTGCTGAAAAAAAATGAAAAGAAGTCAGAAGGAGAGTAGGAGAGAAAGAGTGTGGAAGTGTGTGTATGTGTGCACAAAAGCTAGTGAGAAGCTGAGGGCGTGTGTGCCTATTGGGCAAGCGTATGAAAGCTATTAAGCGTGAGTGCATGAGTAAGGGGAGATTTGGAGCACATTCACATACTATAGGGTGACATGGAACAAGAACAATGGACCAATTCCACATGACTTTATCAAAGCATAAGTATAATTTCATAGGGGATCCTTGGGTTTAGAGTCCCTATCATTTTGGTGTGTTTGCCAGGAAGCATATGAGCTAGTGCATATACAAAGGAAGTATCCATCATGAGATAATCTGGGCTCCAAGTTATCCAAGTGGACCAATTCCAAGGGGTTTGAGCAAAATAAAGGCTTGTATAATCATCTTTCTCTGGGGCATTAGGACTCTTCAGTTGTCTTAGGAATATCATCATCTTGAATTCTGACCTGATGATATCCTTGGCGTAGGTCAATCTTTAAAAAGATTTTAGCTCCCTTTAAGCTATCGAAGAGATCTTCAACCAGCGGCATGGGATACTTATTCTTTATTGTCAGATTATTCAATGCCCTATAGTCCACGCACAACCTCATAGAACCATCTTTCTTTTTTACAAGAAGGATGGGTGCGGCCCAAGGGGACTAGCTTGGCCTAATAAACCATTTTTCCAGATATTCCTTGATCTGTTTCTCAACTTCCATATTCTGGACATAGGGGAGTCAGTAGGGGTTTATTTTGGATTGGTTCGTTCTTCTTGAGATCAAATGATGAGGTAGAACTCAGTTATGATTCGGGTTCGGGCTGAGGATAACTTCTCAAAAGAAGGATTCGGGTTTGAGATAGCTCCAAGGCTTGGGTCAAGCAGAGATTATATGCAAAAATTAAGAATATATATTTTGTGAAGACACCAAAAGCAAGGTGTTCTAGTGGTAAAGCACTTCGGCCAATAGTAGAGGGTTCGGGTTCGAATTCTGCTAGGATTCGACTGATGAAGTGTCCTTCATATTTATCTTTTTTTTTTTTTTTTTGTATGTGATTTAGAGGCTTACTGCGCCGAATATGAGGACTAATTGCATAAGGTCACCAAGGATTCTCCCTCTAGTGGATATAACGGAAACGTCTTCCTCTGCATGTCTTGGTTTCAAGACTTGATGGGTGCTACGATCTGCAAAACCGTTGTGCTTCTTTTGTTTTGGTCATTGGTTGAACTTCTGCTATGCCTGGAAAAAAGCTTTATAATAGATAGCGATCGCATGAGTGATCGCTGATGGAAGTGCTCTCTTGGATAGAACAAAGCACTCCATGCAATCTAGTCACGCGTTCGAGTCTTTCAACCACCATCTCCATCCTTTTGCTTCTAATGAGCAAGCTTTCAGCACCAAATATGAAGCATTGACTAAAAGCTAGAAAGATAGGCCATCGCGAGCAAGGCCTAGTCTCATGGATACATAGGGCATACCTCAAGGAGTTCTTTGTAATCTCCTCCTTGAGGTATGCCCTGCAAAAGGAGTTTGGAAAGAATTGATGCACACGTGCAAGCAAGGAACACCATGCACAAGCGACTAAATCCATGAAAATAGAGATGCTAAGGGTGAGAATAATGATGAAAGTCACTCCAAAGTCACCATGGAAGTTTTGATACCAATGCAACAGTGTTTCCATAAATACTAGCTCACGAATGAATGTGTACTCACCTCCCAACCATATGCCTCTATATATATCTGCTTGAATCAACGAGAACTACAATTGTAACTAAAGTCTGCAAGTGGATGTGGAATCTCCTCCACTCCTTTGATACCTTCCACTAGAGTCCACTAGTGGTTGGAGTGATGTTGTCCACTGCTTTAGTACCTTCCTCTGGAGTCCACGAGTGGTGGTTGTACTTGCCACTCGAGTTAAGTCTCTCTAGACTCAAGCTAACTCATGCTAACTTGAGTTAGAAGGCTCTAGAGATTCTTGGCTAAAAGTCTCTCCTCATGCTCCCCATGGGGTTTGAACCCAAGACCTCCTCCTTCACAACCATGAGACTTAACCACTAGGCTAAGTGGATTACTTGAATATGAGAGCACATGAACTTATGCTTGACTCTATTCTTGAGATCTTTGATCTTACACACGAGTGACCAAACGATGTCTGATTTCGGATCTGTCTAAAACGATCAGACCCCTAGACCATAGACTCACTTTATTACATTCTTCCCCCCTTGGGAAAGATTTTTGTCCTCAAAAATAAAGCTACATACAGTATCCGTAGGCAACCCCCGAGCCTGATGTTCTAATATTGGAAGAACATGAGCATTCATTCGATCGGTTATCCACTTAGAACTTGAAAGTAGAGAACCTTATCTATTGTTGACCAACTTAAAACTGGAAACTCGAAAAATGTTGCTGGATTGTAGAAACTTTTTCCCATGTTGAGTTTTCTTCAATTCCATCCTTCCATTTTACTAAGCACTCTTTGTACAAGTGAATTCTTGTACGTTTATCTCGAGTGCAAAGTATTCTTTCAGGTTCATGAGGAACTGTTTCACTTATGGGAAGTAGAAGAATAACCTATTGTCTGTTGATGTATAAAACACCACAAGAAATGAATTAATGTGACACTAGAACACCTCTATGGTCACCATCAACTCATTGCCACTCCAAACTTTGATAAATGATAGCCTAAAGTGAGAACTTTGCTTCTACAGAAATTCCTAGTCACTGAAATGACATACCTTCAGTATTTTGCTAATTTCTCCTAGCTCAAGTATGCTTTCTCCATGAAACTTTATAGGCTGAAACTAGAAGAGTAGAGCTTTCCAACAAGCTATCATATGCATCAAACGGAGCTCTAGAACTCAAGTTATGGCCCTCACAAGATGACCCTGTATGACCTTCCAAAACTGGAAAACTTGCCTGTTTTAGTAAGAGCGCCTGTTTAAAATTAGAATTCGATGCATAGCATCGACTTGCAACGAGAATTCGATGCCGGGCATCGACTTGGAGTGTTTTTGGCCACTTTTCAGCAGGGATTCGATGCCGGGCATCGACTTCCCGCATAAAGTCTTGATCTTTTGGACACCAAAACTAGAGGTGATTTCATGCACACTTAGAATATGACTTATCAACTGGAATTCGATGCCAGGCATCGAGTTGCTCCAACAACATCATGTTTTTCAAACACTTCAGTACTGAATGAAAAATATAAAAGAAAATATGACTTATCAATAGAGATTCGATGCCAGGCATCGAGTTGCTTGGAAAACTTGATCTTTGTAACTCATCACACAGTAGGTAATCATGGAGATGATGGAGAGAGGCTCATACACAGAACTTTGCTCAGTTCTTCTCATAACTATAAAAACTCAGAAGTTTTACAAATGCTTTCTCACTCAGAGAAGCTCGACTATACTCAGTCATACAAAAATGAGTTCTTCTCACTTTCTCTCTCTTCCTCCTTCTTCTTCTCTTCGCGTCAGTTAATACTAACTAACTTATATAGATTTTCTCATTCCCGTAACTTTTGAAAAAACTTCTAGAACTAAAGTGAACTAACTTTACAAGTATAATACATTTGTGAATTTGTCCCTTCACATAGGCATGGGGTTTTCTTCCTAAGACTTTGACCTTCAAATATATGTCCAATTAGTGAGTGTTTCTCCAACAGCTCCCCCTCAATCACTAATTGACATTCCCTGTCTCTTCATATCATCTTCTTTTCTTTTACTCCTGCCATGCTTTTGAATCTGCTGGTCTTCACACCATCCAAGCTCTTTGTCATTATGTCTGCTAACTGATCTTTAGTAGAAATGTACTCCACTTCAATCTCCTTCTCCAATACCTTTTCTCTGAGAAAATGATATTGTATCTCTATGTGCTTTGTCCTTGCATGAAATACTGGATTTGCTGCAAGATAAAGTGAACTCATATTATCTCCATGTATTATAGGTGTACCTTGATCAATGCCTAAGCTCTTGAACAATGTCTGCATCCATATGACTTCCTTAGCTGCTTCCACAAGTCCTTTGTACTCTGCTTCAGTTGATGATAATGCTACTGTATGTTGTTTCTTGGAACACCAACTTACAAGCTTATCACCAATGTATATCATGTAACCATGAGTTGATCTCCTATCATCTTGATTACCTGCCCAGTCTGAGTCACTGTAGGCTCTCAACTTCAAATCTGATGTAAAAGGATAATATAATCCTTCCTTTATAGTTCCTTTGATATATCTGAGAACTCTTTGACCTGCAATCCAATGTGGGTCCTTTGGACAATGCATGAATTGTGACAAAACTCCCACTGCATAACTAAGATCAGGTCTTGTTAGTGTAGCATAAATCAAACTACCCACAAGAGATTGATACTTCCTCATATCTTTGTATTCTGCACCATCATATTTACTAAGCTTGTGATTAACTTCAAGTGGAGTTGAAGCTTCTCTGCAATTTTCCATATCAAACTTCTTCAACAAGTTCAGAAGATACCTTTCTTGTGATACATATATGCCATGATCTGTATAGGTGACTTCCATTCCAAGAAAGTATGACAACTTTCCTAGGTCACTGATCTTGAACTCTTTCTCAAGTAATCTCTTTACCTCCTTGATTCCTTCATCTGAAGTACCTGTGATTATAATGTCATCTACATAAATACAAATGTAGATTGTACCTTCCTCTGTTCTTTTGATAAGTAGACTTGAATCTGCTTTTGAACTTTGATATCCAAGATCATTGAGATACTTCACCAGTCTATAGTTCCAAGCTCTTGGAGCTTGCTTCAATCCATACAATGCTCTTCTCAGCCTGCAAACAAAATTTGGATACCTGGAATCTATAAACCCTTGAGGTTGTTCCATGTATACCTCATCTGATATGTATCCATTCAAGAATGCATTTTTTATATCCAATTGACTTAGGGTCCATCCTTTTGAAGCTGCAATAGCAATGATTGTCCTTATAGTTGACATCTTAGCTACAGGACTAAATGTCTCATCATAATCTATGCCATAGATCTGGGCATAGCCTTTCACCACCAATCTAGCTTTGTATCTCGCTATACTTCCATCTGCAAGCTTCTTCACTTTATAAACCCATTTATTTCCAATTACTTTCTTACCATTTGGTTTAGGAACAATATCCCATGTCTTGTTCTCCTCCAGTGCATTGAACTCTTCCTTCATTGCTTCTTCCCATTGCTTCTTACCTTTAGCTTCATCATAGTTCTGAGGTTCTTCATCATCTTTGACCATATATGCATAGTTCTTTTGAGTTATGTAAGAAGTATCATAAGAATACCTTTCTGGTTGTCTTCTAGTCCTGCTTGACCTTCTTGGTTCACATTCTTCGTATGTGTCTGGATACACTTCTTCATCAAATATAGGAGCTTCTTCATTCCTTCTTGTTAATCCACTTGTGGATGTACTTGCTTGCATATAGTCTTCATCTCTATTCACCTGCACAATTGATTTTCCTTTCTCACATCTTCTTACCTCTTCTTCAAATTCTTCAGCTGTATGACTTTGATCTGCATACCAACTTTTCTGTTCATCAAATGTAACATCTCTAGAAACAATAAATTGTTTGGTTAGAGGATTCCACAATCTGTAACCCATCTGCTTTTCATCATAACCAATGAACACATATTTTTCTGCCTTTGGTTCAAGTTTATGCCTAAGTTGTGATGGCACATAAGCATATGCAATTGATCCAAACACTCTACAATGATCTAGTGTTGGTTTCTTACCCCACCAAGCTTCATATGGAGTCATTCCATTCAGAGCTGCACATGGTAATCTATTCACAAGATATGTAGCTATATTTACAGCCTCAACCCAAAGATAATTTGGACAGTTCTTCTCCTTTAGCATAGCTCTAGCAAACTCAACCGAAGTCCTGTTCCTTCTTTCTGCTACACCATTTTGTTGTGGTGTATACCTGCAAGTTATTTCTCTCTTAATACCTGCATTCCAAAGATAATCATTGAACTCTTGGGAGAAGTATTCTCCCCCTCCATCAGACCTCAGTCTCTTAAGCTTTTGACCTATGACTCTCTCTGCATATGCATGAAAATGCTTGAAAGCTCCAAACACTTCTGATCTTTCCTTCAAAACATATAATGTTATCCATCTTGTAGCATCATCAATGAAAAGAACATAATACCTTGAGCCACTGATAGATCCTTCTTTTGTTGGTCCCCATACATCTGTATGAATGAGCTCAAGTACTCCATCATGTTTGAATCCTTTCTTTTGAAATGGCAACCTGTGTGCTTTACCCATTTGACATGCTTCACATTTATAAACCATATGTTGACTTTGCACATTTGGTAATCCTAGTACAGACTGATTAGCAACCATAGCTTTAATTCCTCTTTCATTGAAATGACCTAATCTCTTATGCCAGAGATCAAGTTCTGTAATCACTGCTTCACCATGTGTGAGCAAAGCTTGACCAATGTTCCCTTGCACTCTTAAAGTAAAGAGTCTACCTTCTTTCTTACCAGAGACAATCTGATTATATCCATTCTCTGGATCTTCCACAAATACTCCTTCATTTGTAAACCTGACTTGAAAACCTTTTTCAACTATCTGTCCCACACTAATCAAGTTTTTAGGTATTGTTGGAACATACAAAACATTGGTTAGCAAATCTGCTCCACTCTTGCATTTCACTTTTCCAATTGAATGTACACTATGTCTTGTATTATCACCAGTTTGAACTGTGTGACTCGAAATGCCTTTTTCCAATTCTGACATCAATTCTATGTTTCCTGACAAATGATTAGAACATCCAGAGTCAATGTAAAATACCTTTAGATCTTCTTTATCTGATGTGTTGATTGAATTCATCATCAATGATGTATGACTTTCATTCTGTGTGTCATTTGCATAGTTGTAGTAGGTGGTGTTGTAGGATTGATTCTGTCCCCAACTTCTTCCTCCACCTCTACCATAGCCTCCTCTTTGACTTTGTCTACCTCTTTGAAAATTACTTTGATATCTTCCACCTCGGCCTCTGCTATTGTTGTTTTGATTCTGGTTTGATCCTTGTTGGTTGTGCCAACAGTCATGAGCCAAATGATTACTCAATCCACAGATCCAGCAAGCCTTTTTGTTGTTATTTTGATTACCTCTTCCTCTTCCAAAACCTCTTGCTCTTCCTCTGCCAGTGCCTTTACCTCTTGCATAATAAGCTTGAGAACTAGACTCCTCTTCATCCTTTGCTTTACCTTTATCTCCTTTCTTCTTATTCTTCATGTACATTGCAGAACTTTGTCCTTTATCTCCATCTCCCTTCAAGTCTTGCTCATATGTGAGCATCAAACCAAGCAACTGGTTCAAATCTGGAACATAATGATTTAATGAAAGTTCTGTTGATAAGACAAAAGGTTTCCACCTTTCATCCCCTCTCAAACCTGCAAGTAGTTGAGCAATCAATCTGTGATCTTCAACATCTTCATCTATGGATCCAAGACTATCTGCTAGATCCTTCATCTTAGTGACATAATCACTAATGGTTTGACTTGGCTTCTTCTTGAATGTTGTAAACTCTGACCATAGACTTGCTTTCCGTGCTTTAGTAGTGCTTTGGAAATGATATTCCAATGCATTCCATATATCTTCTGATGATTCCAATCCTCTGATGTGTGGTAGCAAATGATCTGAGATTGTATTGTAAATGTATGCCTTTGCACTTGCATCCTTCTTCTGCCAATGCTTTAAAGCATCTAGTTCTTCTTTCTTTGGTCGGCTTTCATCTTCGAATACTGGCTTCTCTTCTTCACCTGTAACATATATCATGAGATCCTTACTCATAAGTAAGGCTTCCATTCTCATTACCCATGCGGGGTAATTATCTCTGTCCAGTTTGTCAATGGAAATATGATCTCCCATAGTTCTTTCCTTCTGCTGCAACCTGTGAGCTTAAAGGATAAAAGATAATACCTTTTGAAGTTCTTTTTGTATGAGGATACTTTTGAAGTAACCTTTTGATGCCTTGTGTCTTCAAATGCTTCACCTTTGAACCTTTAATGGAAAACTTTCCAAAACTTCTCGTACCTTTGCCGCCTTCTGCTCTTCAAGATCTTTCTGCTCTGATACCACTTGTTGATGTATAAAACACCACAAGAAATGAATTAATGTGACACTAGAACACCTCTATGGTCACCATCAACTCATTGCCACTCCAAACTTTGATAAATGATAGCCTAAAGTGAGAACTTTGCTTCTACAGAAATTCCTAGTCACTGAAATGACATACCTTCAGTATTTTGCTAATTTCTCCTAGCTCAAGTATGCTTTCTCCATGAAACTTTATAGGCTGAAATTAGAAGAGTAGAGCTTTCCAACAAGCTATCATATGCATCAAACGAAGCTCTAGAACTCAAGTTATGGCCCTCACAAGATGACCCTGTATGACCTTCCAAAATTGGAAAACTTGCCTGTTTTAGTAAGAGCGCCTGTTTAAAATTAGAATTCGATGCCTAGCATCGACTTGCAACGAGAATTCGATGCCGGGCATCGACTTGGAGTGTTTTTGGCCACTTTTCAGCAGGGATTCGATGCCGGGCATCGACTTCCCGCATAAAGTCTTGATCTTTTGGACACCAAAACTAGAGGTGATTTCATGCACACTTAGAATATGACTTATCAACTGGAATTCGATGCCAGGCATCGAGTTGCTCCAACAACATCATGTTTTTCAAACACTTCAGTACTGAATGAAAAATATAAAAGAAAATATGACTTATCAACAGAGATTCGATGCCAGGCATCGAGTTGCTTGGAAAACTTGATCTTTGTAACTCATCACACAGTAGGTAATCATGGAGATGATGGAGAGAGGCTCATACACAGAACTTTACTCAGTTCTTCTCATAACTATAAAAACTCAGAAGTTTTACAAATGCTTTCTCACTCAGAGAAGCTCGACTATACTCAGTCATACAAAAATGAGTTCTTCTCACTTTCTCTCTCTTCCTCCTTCTTCTTCTCTTCGCGTCAGTTAATACTAACTAACTTATATAGATTTTCTCATTCCCGTAACTTTTGAAAAAACTTCTAGAACTAAAGTGAACTAACTTTACAAGTATAATACATTTGTGAATTTGTCCCTTCACATAGGCATGGGGTTTTCTTCCTAAGACTTTGACCTTCAAATATATGTCCAATTAGTGAGTGTTTCTCCAACATTGTCCAACCAGATTATCTAAATTTGTTAGACTCTTTCTAAGGAAGCTAACATGGAATACTCGATGAATCCAACTATCTTCTGGAAGTTGTAATTCATAAGCCCATAAACCAACTTTCTTGGTGATTGGAAAAGGATCGCAATATCTAGGCGACAACTTGGCACATTAACTAGTCTTAAACTTTTTCGATTTTTGAGGAACACAAAGATAAACTTGATCGCCAACCTGAAAAGTAATATCTCTTTGCTTAGGATCGGCATAAGCTTTTGCACGATCTTGAGCTTTCTTTAAGTTTTCTTTAGCTGTCTTTAACTTAAAGTTCATACCTTGAAGGAATTCTTGAGCTTCTTGAACTCATTCATTTTGAAGTCCAACTGCATATGGAGATCTAGGCTGGAACCCATACATCAACATGAATGGACTAAATTTAGTTGATGAATTCTTGGCACTATAATAGGCAAATTCAGCTAAAGGAAGATAGTCTTCCCAATCAGTTTGTTTGGAAGTAACATAAGCTCTGATTATGTCTTCCAAAATTTGATTGAAGTTCTTGATCTGTCCATCCATCTGGGGATGATCAACCGTACTTAAACTTAGTTTGGTTTCAAGTCTACTAAAGATTGCTCACCAACAATGACTTGTAAATCGAGCATCCCGATCATAAACTATGTCTATTGGAAGACCATAGAATCTGTAAAGTTGATTTACAAATATCTTTGCAAGTTCTGCAGTCTTATATGTAGTCTTAACTGGAATAAACTGAGCAAGTTTAGTCAATCGATCAACTATAACCCAAAATGAATCAAAGCCTTTTTGAGTGCGGGGTAATCCTGAAATCAAATCCATGGAGATACTTTCCCATTTACCTTTGGGAATCTCCAAAGGATGCAACAATCCTCCAACTTTAAGTCGATCAAATTTATTGAGTTGACATCTATGGGACTTGGATACATAGTTTTGCACATCTCGTACGTAAACTAGGCCAATAAAAATGTCATTAAGCTAATTCATAGGTTCGCTTTATACCCAGATGTCCAACACTTGGAGCATCGTGGCATTCAAAAAGTACTTGATTTCGTATGTCTGGAAGACTTGGGACACAAATCTTACCTTTATGAAGCAAATATTCATCTTGGAGAGAATAGTGTTTAAAATTTCCCTCTGAAGTACTTGCTTCATTTGTCTGAGATTGTTCAGCTACCTTCCATGCTTGACTGCAGCTTGGATCTTCTCTATAGATTGCTTTCAAAGTTGAAATAAATTCACTTTCAATTTGTACAAAAGTCAGGTTGTTCAGCATAGGCATCCGACTTAAGGCATATGCCAATGCATTGAACTTTCTATTCCTATACCTTAGTTCATAATCAAACTCTTGCAACTGTTCGGCCCATCTAGCTTTTCTACCTCTCAAATCTGGTTGGTTTGCAAATCAATTGATGCTCTCTTGATCAAAGACTATGGTTAACTTTGATCCATACAGGTAATGGCACCATTTCTTCAGAGCATTTATTATAGCGAACATCTCTTGCTCATAGGTAGAATAGCTTTGTTGAGCAGGACTTAGCTTTCTACTTTTGAAAGATATTGATCGACCTTCTTGGCTTAGTACTGCTCCTACTGCAGATGAACTTGCATATGTTTATAATTGGAAAGGTTTATTCGGGTCTACTATTTGTAGAACTAGGGCCGAAGCTAAAGCAATTTTAAGCTCTTGAAAGCTTCTTGCTTGCTCCTCTTTCTAGGTAATCTTCTGATGCTTCCCGTTGAGCTTTTTTGTCAAAGGTATTGCTATCTTGGCATACCCAGCCACAAACTTCCGATAATATCTTGCCAATCCGAGAAAACTTTGTAGTTCTTGAACTATCTTGGGCTCAATCCATTCAAGAATCACTTTGACCTTATCCGGGTCTACTTTGATTCCTTGCGTGGAAATAATATGGCCCTAAATACTTTACTTCTTGGGTAAAGAAATCACATTTTGACTCTTTACTGTAAAGTTGATTATCATGAAGAAGTTTAAAAGCTTTTCAGATGTTCTAGATGACTTTCATGATCTGTATTGTGGATCAATACGTCATCTAAAAAATTGACTACAAACTTTCCTAAGTATGGTTGTAAAACTTGATTCATTAAGCTCATAAATGTTGCGGGTGCATTTGTTAACCCAAACGACATTACCAAAAACTCAGTGACCATACTTATTTTGAAAAGCTATCTTATGAATATCATCATCTTTTTTCTGACCTGATGATATCCTTGGCATAGGTCAATCTTTGAGAAGATTTTAGCTCCCTTTAAGCTGTCGAAGAGATCTTCAACCAACGACATGGGATACTTATTCTTTATTGTCAGATTGTTCAACGCCCTATACTACATGCAAAGCCTGATAGAACCATCTTTCTTTTTTACAAGAAGGATGGGTGCGGCCCAAGGGGATTGGCTTAGCCTAATAAACCATTTTTCCAGATATTTCTTGATTTGTTTCTCAACTTCCAGATTCTGGACATAGGGGAGTCGGTAGGGGTTTTGGGGTTTTGGCTTGGTTTGTTCTTCTTGAGATCAAATGATGAGGCAAAACTCAGCTATGATTCGGGTTCGAGCCGAGGATAACTTCTCAAAGGAAGGATTCGGGTTTGAGATAGCTCCAAGACTTGGGTCAAGCAGAGATTATATGCAAAAATTTAGAATATACATTTTGTGAAGACACCAAACACCTTGTAGTGGTAAAGCGCTTCGGCCAATACCAGAGGGTTCGGGTTTGAATCCAACTGGGCTTAGGCTGATGAAGTGTCCTTCATATTTTTCTTTCTTTTTTTAATTTTCTATCTGATTTAGAGGATTTCTCCATTGAATATGAGGACTGATTGCATAAGGTCATGAAGGATTCTCCTTCTACTAGATAGAACAGACATGTGTTCCTCTACACGTCTCGGTTTCAAGACCTGGTGGGTGCTACAATCTACAGAACCATTGCGCTTCTTTTGTTTTGGTCATTGGTTGAACTTCTGGTGCGCTTGGAAAAAAGATTTATAATAGATAGCAATGGCATGATCGATCACCTGACAGAAGTGCTCTCTTGAATAGAACAAAGCACTCTATACAATTATCTGATCATGGGTTCGAGCTTCTCAGGCCTCATCTCCATCCTTTTGCTTGTGATGAGCAAGCTTTCAGCACCAAATATAAAGCATTGACTAAAAGCTAGAAAGATAGGCCATCGCGAACGAGGCCAAGTCTTGTGGATAGAAGAGGGAGTTCTATACATAGCGAGGTCACGTGTTTGATCCCCCCCCCTCGCGCTAGCACTTCTAAAGAAAAAGTTCTTTTTGTAATCTCCTGCTTGAGGTATGCCCTCCAAAAGGAATTCGAAAGGAATTGATGCACACCCCTGAGCAAGGAACACCATGCACAAGCGGTTGAATTTGTGAAAATGAAGATGCTAAAGGTGAGAATGATGATGAAGCTCATTCCAAGGTCACCATGGAAGCTCTGATACCAATGCAACAAAGTTTCCACAATACCAGCTCACGAGTGAATGCGTACTCACCTTCCAGTCATATGCCTCTATATATAGCTGTTTGAAGCAACGAGATCCACAATTGTAACTAAAGTACACAAGTGCATGTGCAATCTCCTCCGCTCCTTTGATACCTTCCACTAGAGTCCACTAGTGGTTGGAGTGATCTCCTCCACTGCTTTAGTACCTTCCACTAGAGTCCACTAGTGGTGGTTGTGCTCGCCACTAGAGTTAAGTCTTTCTAGACTCAAGTTAACTCATGTTAACTTGAGTTAGAAGGCTCTAGAGCTTCTTGGGAAAAAGTCTCTCCCACTAGAGTCCACTAGTGGTTGGAGTGATCTCGTCCACAACTTTAGTACCTTCCACTAGAGTCCACTAGTGGTGATTGTACTCGCCACTCAAGTTAAGTCTCTCTAGCTCAAGTTAACTTATGTTAACTTGAGTTAGAAGGCTCTAGAGCTTCTTAGGCAAAAGTCTCTCCCACTAGAGTCCACAAGTGGTTGGAGTGATCTTGTCCACAACTTTAGTAACTTCTAGTAGAGTCCACTAGTGGTGGTTGTACTCGCCACTCGAGTTAAGTCTCTCTAGCTCAAGTTAACTTATGTTAACTTGAGTTAGAAGGCTCTAGAGCTTCTTGGGCATGACAATCATCAATTGAAGGATTATGAAAGAATGAAGTCAAGAAGTCAAGAGGAGAATAAATTAAGAAGGTTGAAGGAAGGATATTTTTCAGGATTCCAAAGATGTGTACACATATGTACATTAGCTGACTTATATTTTTGTCTAGTCATACACTTGTACATATTCATCTATAAATATGTTGGAAAATCTCGGGGCAAAGAGAGCAGAAGAAGAATAGAAAATAGGTAGAGAGGAATGAGTTAAAAAATGTGTCATTAGACACATGGAAAGTGAGTGAATTGTCTATCCTCACTTAGATGTAATTTTTCTGAAGAAATCGAGAAAACTTGCGCCCGATGTTTAGCTGTCTGCTCCTTCTGTGTTTTATCCTTTGAGAAATCCTTCTGCACATATCTAAGTCCATAGCTAATCTATCTATGGCTAGAATTTGAGAGGTTAATTGCAATCAGGCTGAGAGAATTTTGTCTAGGAACATTCATATGTGAAAATGTTCTAAGAGTCGTCAGAACTGGCGCACATTTCATCTTCAAAGAAATGGTCATTGCTCAGTCCACAGTGTAAAGTTTTACACAAGTGAGGGCTCAAAATCTAAGTTGGAAGGTAAGCCATCTATGGCTAAAAGATCTTGATCAAACGGGTTCGACATTGTGAGAACGAGTGCTAAGAAGTTGCAGGTGTCAAAGTCGCCATTGCAGAGAAGCTGTTTCAGACATAGGTAAAGTGTTTCACACATTTCTCAGTGTGTACTCAATCATTTTGAGAAATTTAACTTGGTAAAGTTGCGCAATCTCAAGGAGAATTGTTGTGCAAAGTTTTGTCAAAAACTTTACAGAATTGATTAGTCAATGAGTGATTAATCTGCAGCAGACTTTTCTGAGGAAGTTGAATTTTTCAGAATAATCAATTTTCTGATAAATTGGTGAATGATCTCTAAATTTGGTGGAGTCTAAGGTTAATCTTGATATAGAGGTGATCTAAATTCAAGATTAACTTGTTCTTTTGGAGATTAACACTCTCCATCAGTGGTATCAGAGCAGGTTGTGTCAAAATTGAAGTGAAGAAGACTCCTACTACTGCAGAAATACAAATCTTTACATCTTGAAGGTGGAAAAGGATAAAGGTTGAAGAAAACTTGAAGGTAGACACATTGAAGCCATCAGAAGGATCAGAAGAAGCAAGACTCGAAGTAAAGGTACATTTATTCCTTTGTAAAGTCTAAAGTTTTGAGACTACAAGTGAAGCAAGGATGGGAGATAGTCTCCAAATTGAAAAGTTGGATAGAGAGAACTATCCTGCATGGTCTATGAGGATGGAAGCTCATCTTATGAGCAAAGATTTGATAGCCTACATTACAGGTGAAGAAGAGAAGCCTAAATTCAGAGATCCTAGTGTTCCAACTAGGGAAGAATTGTCAGATCTAAAGAATTGGATGAAGAAGGATGCTCAAGCAAGGAGCATAATCTACATGGCAGTCAATGACTATTTGCTTCCTCACATTAGAGGACTTGAAAGTGCATGTGACATTTGGAATGCTTTGGAGGAGCATTTCCAAAACACAACCAAATCAAGGAAGGCTTCACTATGGGCAGAATTTACTACTTCCAAGAAGAAGGCCTCACAATCAATCTCTGATTATGTGACAAAGATGAAGGACATTGCAGATTCTCTAGGTGCAGTGGATGAAGACATTGAAGAAGACAAATTGGTAAGACAAATACTCACAGGGCTAAGAGGAGATGAAAAGTGGAAGCCTTTCATTTTATCTACAGAACTTTCATTAGATCATTTTACTCCTGATTTGAATCAATTGTTAGGTCATATGCTAACTTTTGAGAATGATATCAAAGGAGATGTTGATAAGAGTGCAGGTCATGCAATGTATTCTAAAGACAAGAAGAAAGCTAACAAAGGAAAGCAACAATCAGGTGAAGAAGAAGGTACATCAAACCAAGCAAATTTCATAAGAGGAAAAGGAAGTGGCAGAAGTAGAGGAAGAGGCAGAAACAACAAAGATAATACAAGAGCTTGTTGGATATGTGGTAAGACCAATCATCAATCTCATGATTGTTGGCATAATAATCAAAACAATGGTAATTATCAGAGCTTTAATCAAAGAGCAAGAGGTGGTAGATTTCAGAGAGGAAACTTCAGAGGTAGAGGTGGTAGGAATTCTTTTGGAAGAGGTGGAGGAAGAAGCTTCCAAAATCAATCCTATAATAACACCTACTACAACTATGCATCAGATCAGAAGGAGGACTCGACTCTCATTATGAATACATGTGAAACCTCACATGAGGACATGAGAGTGTTCTATATTGATTCAGGATGTAGTAATCATTTAAGTGGAAATATTGCTTTGATGACTGACCTAGATCATAATGCAATTAATCATACAGTTCAGACATGTGATAATACAAAGCATAAGGTAAAGTCGATTGGTTCAGTCAAAGCTAAGGATGGGAGTAATCTTCTGAGTAAGGTTCTTTATGTTCCCACAATCCCAAAGAATTTGATCAGTGTAGGTCAAATTGTGGAAAAAGGATATGAGGTAAGGTTCACAAATGATGGAGTTTATGTTGAAGACCCTAGTCAAGGGTATAAACAAATTGTTACAGGGAAGAAAGAAGGAAGGCTTTTCACATTGAAGGTACAAGGAAATGTTGGACATGCTATGTTCACATATGGAGAGCAGAAGGTGTCAGAATTGGATCTTTGGCACAAAAGACTTGGACACTTTAATGAAAGAGGTATTAAAGAAATGATTAACAATGATTCAGTGCTTGGATTGCCTAACATTGCAGGTCAACACATGACATACAGGTGTGAGGCATGTCAATTAGGTAAGGCTCATAAGCAATCCTATTCCAAGCATGGGTTTATGTATTCAGAAAGACTTGAATTGGTGCATACAGATGTGTGGGGTCCTTCAAAGGACTTTAGTATAAATGGTTCAAGATATTATGTCATATATGTTGATGATGCTACCAGGTGGATCACAATTTATGTGATTAAAGAAAAGTCAGAAGTGTTTAATACATTTAAACACTATCATACATATGCAGAAAGGATTACAGGTCAAAAATTAAAGAGACTAAGGTCAGATGGAGGGGGAGAGTATTTTTCAAATGAGTTCAATGATTATTTGTGGAATGCAGGTATAAAGAGAGAAGTTACTTGTAGGTATTCTCCTCAACAAAATGGGGTAGCAGAAAGAAGAAATAGGACTCTTGTTGAGTTTGCAAGGTCCATGATGAAAGAGAAGAATTGTCCAAATTATTTGTGGGCAGAAGCTGTAAACACAGCTACTTATTTGGTCAATAGATTGCCTTGTAAAGCTTTGCAAGGTATGACACCATATGAAGCTTGGTGGGGTAAGAAACCTACCTTGGATCATTGCAGAATATTTGGATGCTTGGCATATGCATATGTGCCATCTCAATTGAGGCATAAGTTGGAGCCTAAGGCAGAAAAGTATGTGTTTATTGGTTATGATGATAAGCAAATGGGATATAGGTTGTGGAGTCCATCCACAAAGCAATTCCTTGTATCCAAGGATGTTACATTTGATGAGCAAGGTACTTGGTATGCAGGTAAATATAATGTACATGCAGATGATGAAGAAGTAGTGGAACAAAGAAAAGGTAAAGCAAAGATTCAATTACTTGATGAAAGTGAGAACAATGAAGTACAGGTTGAAGTTGAAGAGAGGCCAAGGTTTGATCCAGAATGTGATGAACCAGAAACTTCAAGAAGTGCAGAAGTTAGGAGGTCATCTAGGCACAAATGGCAACCTACAAGGTATAGCTATGACACCTCATTCTTGACTACTAAAGATTATGCTTATTTGATAAAAGCAGATGAAGATCCATCTACATATGATGAAGCCAAAGGCCAGAGAAATTGGGAAGAAGCCATGCAAGAGGAGTATGATGCATTGATAGAGAATCAGACTTGGGATCTGGTTCCTAAACCTAATAGCCAGAAAATTATTGGATGTAAGTGGGTTTACAAAACAAAGAGATTTGCAGATGGAAGTGTGTCTAGATACAAAGCTAGACTTGTTGTGAAAGGATATGCACAAACATATGGAGTGGACTATGATGAGACTTATAGTCCTGTGGCAAAGATGACAACAATCAGAACCCTCATTGCAATTGCTGCTTGGAAAGGTTGGAAGTTGTCTCAATTAGATGTTAAAAATGCTTTTTTGAATGGTTATATTTCAGATGAAGTTTACATGGAGCAACCAGATGGATTCAAAGATCAAGTGAATCCAAATTATGTGTGTAAGCTCAAGAGAGATTTGTATGGATTAAAGCAAGCCCCAAGGGCATGGAATTATAGGCTTGTAAAATTCTTGAATGATCTTGGATTTCAAGCATCAAAGGCAGATAGCAGTTTGCTAGTCAAAGCAAGTGAAGATGGGTTCATTTATGTTTGTATTTATGTTGATGACATAATACTTACAAGAACAGATGATAAAGGAATACAAATGATCAAGAAGCAGATGGAGAAAGAGTTCAAAATCAGTGATTTGGGGAACCTATCATTCTTCTTGGGAATGGAGATTTCCTATACTCAACATGGAGTATATGTGACTCAAGAAAGGTATCTTAAAAATTTGCTAACCAAATTTAAATTGGAAGATTGCAGGGTTGCACCTACACCTTTGGAAGTGAACCATAAATTGTCTAGGTTTGGAGGAGAAGAGTTCAGAGATATGAAACTCTATCAAAGTTTGGTTGGTAGCTTGATTTATGCTACATTGACAAGGCCTGATTTGTCATATGCAGTAGGTGTGCTTTCACAATTTATGCA
The DNA here is from genome assembly GCA_020310875.1 of Ceratopteris richardii. Classification (NCBI taxonomy): domain Eukaryota; kingdom Viridiplantae; phylum Streptophyta; class Polypodiopsida; order Polypodiales; family Pteridaceae; genus Ceratopteris; species Ceratopteris richardii. The sequence continues at coordinate 49,842,530 of CM035431.1, forward strand.
TTGTCCTAGAAAAGAACATTGGATTGCAGGACAAAAAGTACTTAGGTACATCAAGGGTACACTCAGAGAAGGGTTGTACTATGGATTTACTTCTGATACAAGAGTGAAGATATATAGTGATGCAGATTGGGCAGGTAATGTGGATGATAGAAGATCAACACATGGATACTTGTGTTATGTAGGAGACAAATTGATTTCATGGTGTTCTAAGAAGCAACATACAGTTGCTTTGTCATCCACAAAGGCAGAATATAAAGGTATGGTGGAAGCTGCAAAAGAGGTAATATGGCTAAAGACACTTATGAAGGTTTTTTGATGTTGTTCAAAGTACTCCTATTGTTTGTGGAGACAACATGAGTTCTTTATACTTGGCAGCTAATCCTGTGTTTCATGCTAGAACTAAGCATATTGAAATACAGTATTATTTCCTGAGAGAGAAGGTCATTGAGAAGGAGATTGAAGTCATACACACTCCTACAAAAGATCAACTTGCAGATATGATGACAAAAAGTCTAGATGGACCAAAATTACAAAGATTCAAGGATATGGCAGGAATCAAGAAGATAGAGAAGAACCTCAATTAATGATTGAGGGGGAGCTGTTGGTGCATGACAATCATCAATTGAAGGATTATGAAAGAATGAAGTCAAGAAGTCAAGAGGAGAATAAATTCAGAAGGTTGAAGGAAGGATATTTTTCAGGATTCCAAAGATGTGTACACATATGTACATTAGCTGACTTATATTTTTGTCTAGTCATACACTTGTACATATTCATCTATAAATATGTTGGAAAATCTCGGGGCAAAGAGAGCAGAAGAAGAATAGAAAATAGGTAGAGAGGAATGAGTTAAAAAATGTGTCATTAGACACATGGAAAGTGAGTGAATTGTCTATCCTCACTTAGATGTAATTTTTCTGAAGAAATCGAGAAAACTTGCGCCCGATGTTTAGCTGTCTGCTCCTTCTGTGTTTAATCCTTTGAGAAATCCTTCTGCACATATCTAAGTCCATAGCTAATCTATCTATGGCTAGAATTTGAGAGGTTAATTGCAATCAGGCTGAGAGAATTTTGTCTAGGAACATTCATATGTGAAAATGTTCTAAGAGTCGTCAGAACTGGCGCACATTTCATCTTCAAAGAAATGGTCATTGCTCAGTCCACAGTGTAAAGTTTTACACAAGTGAGGGCTCAAAATCTAAGTTGGAAGGTAAGCCATCTATGGCTAAAAGATCTTGATCAAACGGGTTCGACATTGTGAGAACCAGTGCTAAGAAGTTGCAGGTGTCAAAGTCGCCATTGCAGAGAAGCTGTTTCAGACATAGGTAAAGTGTTTCACACATTTCTCAGTGTGTACTCAATCATTTTGAGAAATTTAACTTGGTAAAGTTGCGCAATCTCAAGGAGAATTGTTGTGCAAAGTTTTGTCAAAAACTTTACAGAATTGATTAGTCAATGAGTGATTAATCTGCAGCAGACTTTTCTGAGGAAGTTGAATTTTTCAGAATAATCAATTTTCTGATAAATTGGTGAATGATCTCTAAATTTGGTGGAGTCTAAGGTTAATCTTGATATAGAGGTGATCTAAATTCAAGATTAACTTGTTCTTTTGGAGATTAACACTCTCCATCAGGGGTTGAATCCAAGACCTCCTCCTTCACAACCATGAGACTTAACCACTAGGCTAAGTGGATTACTTGAATATGAGAGCACATGAACTTATCCTTGAGTCTATTCTTGAGATCTTTGATCCTATGCACGAGTGACCAAACGATGTATGATTTCACATCTCTCTGAAGCGGTCGGACCCCTAGACCATAGAATTACTTTATTACACATATATATAGGTTTTGGTTCACGAGTACAAGCGTCTCGAAGTCTACTACAAGTTAGGAAAAGCTCAAGAGGGTAGTCCTGTTCAACTTTTTGAGATACACTCATTGTTCTGCATCAATGTATTTTAGTTAGTTTCCATGGCTGAAAGTAGTGATGTATTCTATATGTTGGCTATTGAGGATAAGTTGGATGATACCAATCACTACATTTATCATCTCCGTAGAAAATCATCTATCTAGATTCCATGTTCATGGAAATAATTCCTAATATTTTTTATTAGCACTTGTGGAAATGCTATGGTTATATGGTAATCTTATTTCTCCATGATTTTGATTCAAATCTAATCTTTCATAGGCAAACATCAACTTCGAAATCCATTCTTGAAATTTTTTTTGTAAGAAATAATTTTCAATATCTTATGAAATTTTATTGCTCTTTTATGGTTGTTATGCATTGTTTGAGGCACATTGTCAGCGATATGAAATCCCCAAAAAGTTAAAAACTAAATAGATGTAGCCATTAATTATATATTTTCAAGGATTACACTAATGACATGAAGAGAAAAATATACTTTACATCATGCCATAGAATTTATCATTTTAGTTCAAAACGAAAAAAAAAAATCCTCAACTAAAATACCTATAAATTTATGATGGCTCATTTTCTCAAAATGGACAAATTTTTATATACTGAACAATTTTCTTCAAGGTTATCAAGTAAACAAATCTCATTTTATGAGATGTGTAAATATCAAGGTTGATAGTTTAGGAATAGAAAGATCTCAACTGAAATAATTCTCTCAAGGAAAATTGCGTACATATAAGGTTGGGTGTGAGCATGAAGTCTTCGGTTTGTTTAGGAGGCATTTAGAATTTCCATGACTTTCATTAATTATTTCATTAACTGTTTTCTATTACCTGTTTATTAGGACTTGAATCTATTGTTTAATGGCATTTAGGAAAAGGATGGTCCATGTGCCAAGTATTTTTGTTAGTTTTATCTTTCTTATTATTTTTGTTCCAGTTAGATTTTTTTTTTGATATTTTTTGGTTTAGAAATAAAACTACAATATCTTTATCCGCGCATTCAAGATTTTGTTCAAGAGGTACGATGAAAATATTATAACATTTTTATAGGAGCACCATATTTTTTAAACTAAAAGTTAGCAACAAGTTATCTAAAATATAGTAGAACTATAAAAATTATGTCAAAATTGAAAATTAAATTATAATGCATGTTTTGGATACGTTTTTCTATGAAAGATGATTAACTAGAAGAAGATCAATTAAATAACAATGGATATAAGACAGTTGAGGTTTGGAAATGCTAGACTGCATTCTTGAGAAGACTAGCAAACCAAACCAAAATATTAGAGAATGACATAAAAAATTCATATGAAGCTTTAAGATGATTATGATTTAGAACCCCTAGCTGTGACTCACAGAAGGATTGCTAGAGTTATTGGAGCTCTAAGGCTGGATTGCTAGACTCCAAGGCATTCTAACATTTTCCAAGGCATGGATTACTTGAGGTCCAAGGCAAGCTTTTTTGGGTTCCAAGGTGTCCCTACTGTGATGTCATTCCTTCAAATCTAATACATTGACTTTTGAAGCTCCAAAGATCCTGAACTTTTTCCATAGCAAGGAGTATGAAAATTTCCTTCATATATGAAAAAGGAAGATGAGAAAGTACTCATTGGCTGTGAAGCTACAGATGCACATGCAAAAAGGAAGGTGAAAAAGAAGATCATCCAAACAGATGGAAAACATAGATACTTTGACCTCCTTCAATGCATTATAAACAGATTAAAGAGCTGACTGGTGCAAAAAAGAGAGATACTTTGACCTCCTTCCTGTATTATAAATCTGAATAATTTCTTTGATGTCTTGTTAATGTGCATGCCCTATTGTCATATGTACAGGACAATTGTACTAGAAATGGGGACAATAAATCACATGCCACCAGAAAGAAGTTCCATGGCCTACCTTGTCTTCTGAGAAAGTAAGGATTTTCCATTTATGTCTGATCCTTACATCAATGTGGACTCTATTTTGCATATTCTTTTCCATTCTCATTCATGTCTTGTTATATTCGTTAGAAAAACAAAAAGGTTTTCTAGGCCCTCCATTTATGTGCTGATATTATTGTCACTTATATGATTAGTGAAGATGTTATTATGATTATTATTATGGTTTTATCATAAAAATGTTATTTCTTTTTTTTTTGTTGTTGTTATTGTTATTGTTATTCATTTTAATTTTAGTCTAAATTTTAATATTAATGTTGTATTTGGTTTTTATGTTTTTCATAAATTATTAGTATAAGTACTATGAAGTGGTGGTGTTCCAATGATGAAGTTGTTTCTCTTTACTTCAGTTACATTTCTTGTCGCACATATTTGTCATGTCCGCTTCCTTCTTTTCTCTGCAACTTGAGCACATCGATTATAGAACTATTATCGGCAAGCTGCATTGTGAATGTGTACATATGAATAATGAGAGAGAGAGAGAGAGAGAGAGAGTATTTATCACCGTCAGCTCACTCATACCATGTACTCACTCTAAAAAAATAATACTTTTTCCGGCTACTTTGTGCTGAAGCGTAGGGTTACCACACCCTATTAAAAAGACACAATCACTTGGACATTTTAAAGAGAGTACCTTTTCAAAAAGAGGAGTATGGAAAATCCATAAATGGTGGCACTTTTCTTAGAGAGAGACAGAGTATATGTCCCCATGATAAAAATGTTACCAATTTCTTTTAGATTTACAAAGTGGATCTAAAAAAATGGCTATATATGACCATGTATTGAGAAGATAAGTGGATTCTGATGTTTGAAGGATATATCTATGACCAAATGGTTATTTATGTAAATATACCTTAGCTCATGAAAGAGTCTATAGAAGATATAGCTCAATAGAAAATAATTCACCGATCTTTCATTTGATACATGGAGCCTCTTACACTTCTTTTGGTTATTATATGTCTCTTTGGATCAGACTTGGGATCCTTTGCCTCTGGATTACAATAAAGCTTCCCTTTGGATGTTCTTGGTTTGGCATAGGGGCAAGAGGTCTCATGGTCCTTAAGGGTGCATTGTTGCATTTAAGGGCCCCATTATGAGGAGAAGCCATGTGAGAGTGTTAGACATTGGTAGGTTATTGACTTTGAGGTCAAGTTAGGTCTAGAGTAGACCATAGATGGGTACTTAGGAAGGCTAATTCAAACAAAAAACCTTCAACACTATAGACATGTCAACATCTAGAAGTGGAGTTGGTGCAATGGAGTAGTGGCAATGTAAACAAACTAGGCTCAATACTTGAGAAAATATGCAAACTAGATATCCAATAGTGTTCTCATCAAGAAATCACTGCTTGACAGCAAATTTAGCAAGTACTATCTCTGAACCTGCTATCTCCTGTCTTCACAAACCTGAAAATATACACTAGGATCCACATATTTGCATTTACCTTACGAAAGCTTTCTCCACATACTTCTGCTGTGTCATGTAAATACACTAAGCAAAAACAAGAACTGAATCCTGGAACCTGTGACTGACAGCTCACAACTTAGTGTGTTATGAACACTACTGGTTCATCTCTGATTGTACTCAAGTCAACTCAACTCAACTCATGAGTCTTATAAAAAAATATATGATGTCATCATGTCATCATCCTTGTTCTATCTGAAAGTCTTTCATACCTGTTTCCTTTAGAATATGGTATAAACATAAATGTGCGCACTTCTCAAACATACCTCTCTGAAATATCAAGTTTCTCTTGAATAGAACTTTGGAACCTTCTCCTGAACAGGAACACCTAACATGAACTTTCTCTAGACATTCTCCTTCTCCCTTCTTCTTTCAAAGCTAGAACATAAAGAGAAACTGACAAAGGAAATATAGGAATACCTGAAATAGGAATATCTATAAGTATGAATCTTCATTCTTTCATATATGGCTGAAAATAAGTCTTCATGTTTCATCACCCCCTTGGATGACTTAACACTAGTATCTAGAATTGTTCAAATATATCAAACTTTATGAAATCTGGAATGTCTTTCTTCTTTCAATAAATCTGATCTTCAGTGATCAATACCTGTATCTGAAACAAAATCTCTGAACCCTTTTTATTAGCACTACGCAGTTGCTAATAGCTTTCCATGTCATTCCTCAGCTTCCCAAAATCTAGAATAAGATTAGCTGATCCAATAAAACCTTTGCTGAAAGCATTTTAGGATTCATAACCTTCTGCAACATAACAAGTATCTTCTTCTATTTTTTTGCAACACAAATCTGATAGAACCTGAATCTTTGACTTACTTTCTCCAATGCTAAGAACCTTATAAACAAAGGATAGACAACTGACTCATAAATACTCAAGATCTTCAAGATCCTATAAGATCTATCAAGATCATATAAGATCATCCAAGATCAATGATCTCACCAACAAAATACCTGTGTAGAATCTACTTTCATCAAACCTTCATGACTGAATGTTTGATTTGTTATTTGAATGTCTCCAAGTTTCCATGCTTCTTACAAAGTTTGTAAAAACTTTTCTTTAACCATATACTTTCCAAGAATCTGCAACTCCTACTTGAAACATAAGTGGACAAACTTCTCACCTTGAGAACTCCAAAAGCTGTAAGTTGATACTTCATCTTTTCATATTCTTGTCGGGTGAAATGTGATAGTACCTGCTTGACTTTCTTTTGGCTAACTCCACTTCTCAATCAAGTAAAATGATCTGATGGGACATCTTTTTGAATACAAACATGTATCCAAAAGTCTAGACAATCACTGAAAGTAGATTATCCATTGACTTGTACATCAAAAAACCGAATTTTCCTGAAGTTTTTTGAAAATACTGAATATGAGGTAACCTTTCCAAACATAAAACCTCAACCAAAGTCTTCAACATCTGTTACAAAAAGCTCTTTTACCTCAAGAGTTAGATAAAGAAGAAATATACTTCTCCGCAACTTGTCATATACCAAGTAGCTCTAAATTGACACTCCAAGAATTCTTAGGGAACATATAAGTTGTCTGCTTAAAAGCTTCAACTAAAACATAACTCATATATATATGAGTCGAAACATATATTTGCTGCTTTTGTTTCTCTCAATCCGATTCTTTGTCAAATCTACTAAATCATGACCAAGTGTAATGCAAAACAAGAAACTGCTTCTTCTTTAGACTATCTTCACACAAGGTGTTCTCGTAGACTTGTCTTTGGATGTAGAGGATAAAATAGGAAAAGTATATGGAAAATATATGAGAAAAGGAAGTCTTACTTTCCCTTTGGAATTGTTGGACTTTCTTCTTCTACATCTTTCTTCCACCTGATGATGATGTCAACATCTTCAAACTTCTCTTCCATACCTTTTGTTCTCTTCATCTTGAAGTAGCAAGCACTCTTAACTTCTTCAAATGAAATCTTTCTCTTCATCTAGCGCTAAGAGTAAGAGATAAAACAAACATGGTATACAAGTGGAAGTGAATATAGAAACATGTTTTATCATCTCCTCATATCTCTGAATCAAAATTTCGCTTCAAATGTCTGAAATGAATAAATTCACCAACCTTTTGTCTGAATTTTGAATTTATCATTCTAGAGTTACCTCTCTAGATACCTAGATTACATTATGTACTTGGATATCCAACCAACTTACAACAAAAAATTGGCTGAAAACAAAACTCATCCCATCTCAAAATTTTTCTTCTTAGATGAGCTTTCTTGTCATGAAAGTGATCTCTCAAAACTCTCTAGAAGAAACCTCTAGATACCTGTTTTGATGTAGCCTTTTACTTCCAAAGAATGAAAGTGTATAAAAGCACTCCTTGAATCCTTCAAATCTTTTCATAACTTCTCTTCTAAGACATGACCTACAAATGATAATCTGATAGTAGAAACTGATACCTATGATTTAATGTTGATCTGATTCCTTCATCTTCTCCAAACCATTGTTCTTCCTTGAATTTGAAGTAGCCTTCTCTTCATCAAGTCTTGGTCTTCAAACAATACTTTTGTAAAGTATTTGCATACTCTTCCAAAAATATTTGGCTGCTAACACATCATCAACTTCATACTCCACATTGATGAATACACATGTAAGTGAATTGTCTAATTCTCAAATCTCTACTCATCTAGATTAAGTGTGTATGTCAAATGTCAAATGTTAGAAGATTCTCTTAAATCATATGTTGTAAACCTGGAAGTCTGGAAACTTGTGAATATAAGAGCGTGAATGCATTGATGCCAAAGCCCTAAATATCTGATAATAAAACCTTAGGGCTCTGATACCAAATGTTGGAAATGAGGTAGGCCCATAGCTCATATCACAGGTCCATGGTTCCATAGTGTTGGTGTGTAAAACACCACAAGAACCAAACTAATGTGGTATTAGAAACCCTCCATAACCATCATTAGCTTAGCAAAACTCACATTGTGAATCTTCATCTCTGAATTTAGTGAAACTCAAAATTTCACTTCACAGAAATCTGCGCCTTTTCTTCAATCCTTCAATCTGACCTGTATTAGTTCAATCTTTGCACAATCTTTTGATCTCTTGCTAAAGAATGTTCTTGCTAATGTTAAGCAACACATAATAACCAAAACTTTCAAGTAATAACTTCAAAATCTTCTGATTTTGTACCAAACTTTCCACTATGTCTGAAAACTAGAAATTGACTTCATCGATTTGACATACCTCCACTCTTAAGTTGATTTCTCTGAGTATGCGTCCTGTTTCTTAAAGATCTTTTGACCAAATGTAGTTGAGGATAGTAGCTTTCAAACGAGCTATCACTTACCAAAAACTTTACACCATGCTTCGAGATCTGACCTTCAGAAGATCAGTCAAATGTGCGCCAGAAAAGTCGTAACTGTCAACTACCTTACACAGTCATATGAAATGACTTGGAACTCAATGTATAAGAGGAATTAGAGTCAATCCTTCTACACAAACATGTGTTGATTATCAGAGAAGATGTGTACAAAATGGCTTGGCCTAATTTTGCTCACAGCCATGGAAAACTCTCTCAGACTCAGAAGTTTTCTCTCACCATCTCTCTCAGAAATTACACGACTTTTCTCTACTCACACAGATTACAAAATTGAGTTCTCTCCTATATGTTTTTGACTCAAATTAACTTATATACCTATGGTTTACATTCTTCTAGACTTGAACTCGTAAGTTCTGAAGATCAAATGAAAAACTAGACTCTAATTTTGCACTAATTTACAATAGTGAAATTGTCCCTTCACTTAGGCTTGATTTTCTGTAAGTCTTTTCTTCACTTCTTCTTTCCTCCATCATATGTCTTCATATATCTTCATATATCCATGCCTAATTAGTGAGTGAAGCCCCAACAGCTCCCCCTCAATCACTAATTAGCATAATTTGACTTCTTCACATAGTCTTCTTCTCTTTTATTCCTGCCATCTCCTTGAACCTATTTGTCTTCACTCCATCCAAGCTTTTTGTCATAATATCTGCAATCTGATCTTTTGTAGAAGTGTACACCACTTCAATCTCTTTCTCCATTACCTTTTCTCTGAGAAAATGATACTGTATTTCTATGTGCTTTGTCCTTGCATGAAATAAAGGATTTGCTGCAAGATATAATGAACTCATGTTATCTCCATGAATTATGGGTATACCTTGATCAATTCCCAAGCTTTTGAATAATGTCTGCATCCATATGACTTCCTTTGCTGCTTCCACAAGTCCTTTGTATTCAGCTTCTGTTGATGATAAGGCCACTGTGTGTTGTTTCTTTGAACACCAACTCACAAGCTTATCTCCAATGTATATCATGTAGCCATGAGTAGACCTTCTGTCATCTTGACTTCCTGCCCAATCTGAATCACTATAGGCTCTCAACCTTATATCTGATGTAAAAGGATAATACAATCCTTCTTTCAAAGTCCCTTTGATATATCTAAGGACTCTTTGACCTGCAATCCAATGTGGATCCTTTGGACAATGCATAAATTTAGAAAGAACACCAACTGCATAACTAAGATCAGGCCTTGTTAGAGTTGCATAAATCAAACTTCCCACTAAAGATTGATACTTCCTCATGTCTTTGAATTCTGCACCATCATATCTACTGAGTTTGTGATTGACTTCTAATGGTGTAGATGCCTCTCTGCAATTCTCCATGTTAAACTTCTTTAGAAGATTCAAGAGATACCTTTCTTGTGATACATATATGCCATGTTCTGCATAAGTGATTTCCATTCCAAGAAAATATGACAATTTTCCTAGATCACTTATCTTGAATTCCTTCTCAAGTAGCTTCTTCACCTCCTTGATTCCTTCATTTGAGATACTTGTAATTATAATGTCATCTACATATATACAAATGTAGATCATACCTTCATCTGTTCTTTTGATAAGTAAACTTGCATCTGCCTTTGAACTTTGATATCCAAGATCATTAAGATACTTTACAAGTCTATAATTCCAAGCTCTTGGAGCTTGCTTCAAACCATAAAGAGCTCTTCTCAACCTGCAAACATAATTTGGAAACTTATGATCTGCAAACCCTTGAGGTTGCTCCATGTAAACCTCATCTGATATATATCCATTCAAAAATGCATTCTTAATATCCAATTGACTCAATGTCCATCCTTTTGATGCTGCAATGGCAATGATTGTCCTTATGGTTGACATCTTTGCCACAGGACTGAATGTCTCATCATAATCTATGCCAAATGTTTGAGCATAGCCTTTAACCACCAATCTGGCTTTGTACCTGGCTATAGTTCCATCTGCATGCTTTTTAACTTTGTAAACCCATTTATTTCCAATCACTTTCTTACCATTAGGCTTTGGGACAAGTTCCCAAGTTTTGTTCTCTTCAAGAGCATCAAACTCTTCCTTCATTGCTACTTCCCATTGTCTCTTACCCTTTGCTTCATCATAGCCTTGAGGTTCTTCATCTTCCTTAACCATGTAAGCATAATTTTTCTGAGTCAAATAAGAAGTATCATAGGAATACCTTGTAGGTTGCTTCCTCATTCTGGTTGACCTTCTTGGTTCACACTCTTCATGTATATCTGGATGTACTTCTTCATCAAATATTGGTCCATCTTCATTCCTTCTATATGATCCAACCCTTGATGTGCTTGCTTGCATATGTTCTTCATCTCCATCTATCTGCATATGTGACTTACCTCTTGCACTCCTTCTTATCTCTTCCTCAAATGTTTCAAGGTCACAATCTTTATCTGCATACCAACTCTTCTGTTCATAAAAAATCACATCTCTGGAAACAATAAAATGTTTAGTCAAAGGACTCCATAGTCTATAACCCATTTGCTTTTCATCATACCCAATAAACACATATTTTTCTGCCTTTGGTTCAAGCTTATGTCTGAGTTGTGATGGCACATAAGCATAGGCAATTGACCCAAACACTTTACAATGGTCAAGTGTTGGTTTCTTACCCCACCAAGCTTCATAAGGAGTCATACCATTCAAAGCTCCACATGGTAGCCTATTCACAAGGTATGTGGCTGTATTTACAGCCTCAGCCCAAAGATAATTAGGGCAATTCTTTTCTTTTAACATTGCTCTTGCAAATTCAACCAATGTTCTATTTCTCCTTTCTGCCACCCCATTATGTTGAGGTGTGTACCTGCAAGTTATCTCTCTCTTGATACCTGCATTCCAAAGATAGTCATTAAACTCTTGGGAGAAGTATTCTCCCCCTCCATCAGACCTTAGCCTCTTGAGTTTTTGACCTGTAACTCTTTCTGCATAAGCATGAAAATGTTTGAAGGCTCCAAAAACTTCTGATCTTTCCTTTAGAACATAAAGGGTTATCCACCTTGTAGCATCATCAATAAACAAAACATAATACCTAGATCCATTTATTGAACCTTCTTTTGTTGGTCCCCATACATCTGTATGTATGAGTTCAAGCAAACCATCATGCTTGAAACCTTTCTTCTGAAATGGTAGTCTATGAGCTTTTCCCATCTGACAAGCTTCACACTTATATATCATATGTTGATTCTTCACATTTGGTAGTCCCAATACAGATTGATTCTCCACCATAGTTTTTGATGGAGAATGTTATTCTCCAAAAGAACAACCTATTCTTGATTAGAGCACCTCTATACCAAGAATAAGTCAAAACCTTCCACTCATTTAGAGGATCAATTACTAACTATCAAAAATTAACAAATCTGTGAAGAGGATGAAACACAGAAAAGTCTGCTGCACTATTTCCTCACATTGACCTATCAAATGTGTAAAGTTTTTGATGAAACTTTGTACGAAGTATCTCCTAGAGATTGCGCATCTATTCCAAGTTGAATTACTTCAAAAGATTAAGTATAACTTGAGAAATCAACTTCTCAAGTTACCTATGTCAGAAACTGTCATTCAGAACAGTCGATTTTATACCTGTAACTTTTAAGACTTGGTTCTCCTTGAATAGAACCCGTTTTCCAAAATGCTTCTAGACATAAGTAGCTTATCTTCCAACTTAAAGATTAAGCCCTCACTCATGCAAAACTTTAAACTGTGCTGGGAGAAATGATCAAAACATCAAGTTCGAAATCTGCGCCTGTTTTAGGAACCTGTGAACATACTTCACATATGAATGTTCCTACACTTAATTCACTCAGCCTGATTACAATTGGAAGCTAAAACTTTGTACAGAGGTCAAGCAACTCTCAACTTAGACTTGTACAAAAGCATTTCACAATTGATCTACTGTAGACGGAGAAAACGCAGAAACATCGGGCGCAAATATTTTCAATTACTCAGAAGAAATACAGTTGAGTGATGAGAGCTAACTCAACTAACTTTTTCTCTATCTCATGACATCTAACTTCCTCATTCTTGACTTCTAACTATTGTCACATATGCTCTCATACTTGCCCCGACTTTTCTCAAAGTATTTATAGATAAATTTGTACATGATTCTTACTAAACAAAAGATCTAAGTCAGCTATGACTATATTAATGTACATATGTGTACACTTCTCTTATCCTCTGAATGTAATCTTCTTCCAAACTTTTTGAATTGATTCTTCCTTCATCCTTTAATCTTCCAAGCCTTCAATTGGTGATTGGTTTGCACCAACAGCTCCCCCTCAATCATCAATTGAGGTTTTCTCTGTCTTCTTTATACTTGCCATATCTTTGAACCTTTGCAACTTAGGTCCATCCAAGCTCTTTGTCATCATATCTGCCACTTGTTCTTTTGTTGGAGTGTACATCACTTCAATCTCTTTATCTAGTACCTTTTCCCTCAAGAAATGATACTGAATCTCTATATGCTTAGTCCTGGCATGAAAAACAGGGTTAGCTGCCAAATACAAAGAACTCATATTGTCTCCAAAAATTATTGGAATACTATGATCAATCTCAAAACTTTTCATCAAGGTCTTCAACCATATCACTTCCTTTGCAGCTTCTACCATTCCCTTATACTCAGCTTCTGTGGATGATAAAGCAACTGTATGTTGCTTCTTTGAACACCAAGAAACTAGCTTATCTCCAACATAACAAAGATACCCATGAGTAGACCTTCTATCATCTGAGTCACCTGCCCAATCTGCATCACTAAACACTTTGATTCTTGTGTCAGAAGTGAAACCATAATACAAACCTTCACTTAGGGTTCCTTTGATATATCTGAGTACCCTTTGGGCTGCAATCCAATGAGTCTTCTTTGGACAATGCATAAATTGTGACAACACACCTACTGCATATGATAGATCTGGCCTTGTCAAGGTAGCATAGATTAAACTACCTACCAAACTCTGATATTTCTTCATGTCATTGAACTCTTCACCTCCATACCTGCTTAATTTATGATTTACCTCCAATGGTGTAGTTGAGGTCTTGCAATCTTCCATGTTAAACTTGACTAGAAGATTCTTCAAGTATCTCTCTTGTGAAACATATACTCCATGTTGAGTATACACAATCTGCATTCCTAGAAAATAAGATAAGTTTCCCAAATCACTTATCTTAAACTCCTTCTCTATTTGTCTTTTGAGTTCATTGATTCCTTGAGCATCTGTTCCTATAACAATAATATCATCAACATAAATGCACATGTAAATGTATCCATTTTCACTTGCCTTCACTAGCAAGCTACTATCTGCCTTTGATGCTTGAAATCCACATTCATTCAAGAACTTGACCAATCTGTAATTCCAAGCTCTTGGGGCTTGCTTCAACCCATATAAAGCTCTCTTGAGCTTACACACATAATCTGATCCAATTGATTCCATGAAGCCTTCTGGTTGCTCCATATATACTTCATCTGCAATGTATCCATTAAGAAATGCATTTTTCACATCCAATTGTGATAATTTCCATCCTTTACAAGCAGCAATAGCAATCAATGTCCTAATTGTAGACATCTTAGCAACAGGACTAAAGGTTTCATCATAATCTACCCCATAAGTTTGGGCATAACCTTTGACCACAAGTCTAGCCTTATATCTAGACACCTTGCCATCTGCAAACCTCTTTGTTTTATATACCCACTTACATCCAATGACCTTCTGATCCTTTGGTCTTGGTACTAGTTCCCAAGTTTCATTTTCAAGTAGAGCATCATACTCTTCCTGCATTGCCTTCTCCCAATTCTGTTTACCTTTGGCTTCTTCATAAGTGGTTGGATCTTCTTCTGTTCTCACAATGTAGGCATAATCTTTTGTTGTTAGGAAAGATGTATCATAACTATACCTTATAGGTTCTTTCCTTTCTCTTGTAGATCTTCTGATTTCTGCACTTCTTGAAGTTTCAGCCTCATTTGATTCTGGATCAAATCTTGGCCCTTCTTCTACATGATCCTGCACTCTACTTCTAGAGTCAACTTCATCAACAATTTCTTCACATACTTTTACCTTTGCCTTTCCTTTCCTTTGAATTTCTTCAACACCTGCAAACTCATTTGGTGATCCTGTATACCATATATTTTGCTCATCAAATGTCACATCTTTAGTAACAAGAAATTGCTTTGTGGATGGACTCCACAACCTGTAACCCATCTGTCTATCATCATATCCAATAAACACATACTTCTCTGCTTTTGGTTCTAGCTTATGTCTTAATTGTGAAGGAACATAAGCATATGCAATACATCCAAATACTTTACAATGATCAAGAGTAGGTTTCTTACCCCACCATGCTTCATAAGGGGTTCCTCCATCCAAAGCTTTGCAAGGCAACCTATTCACTAGGTATGTTGCAGTGTTAATGGCTTCTGCCCATAAGTAATTTGGACAATTCTTTTCCTTCATCATGGCTCTTGCAAACTCTACAAGAGTCCTATTCCTCCTTTCTGCTACTCCATTCTGTTGAGGGGAGTACCTGCAAGTTACTTCTCTTTTTATACCTGCATTCCACAAATAATCATCAAACTCTTTAGAGAAATACTCTCCCCCTCCATCTGATCTTAGCCTGTTGAGCTTTTGTCCTGTGATCCTTTCTGCATAAGCATGAAAATGTTTGAATGTCTTGAAAACTTCTGATTTATCCTTGATTACATACAAAGTAATCCACCTGGTTGCATCATCAACAAACAACACATAATATCTGGATCCATTTATGCTATAGTCCCTTGAGGGACCCCATACATCTGTATGAACCAATTCAAGCATATTTGAATGCTTGTATCCTGATTTGTTGTAAGAACTCTTATGTGCTTTACCTAATTGGCAAGCTTCACACTTGTACACCATATGTTGCCCTTCAATGTTTGGCAATCCAAGCACCACCTGATTCTTTGACATCTCCTTTATAGCTCTCTCATTGAAATGTCCTAGCCTTTTATGCCATAGGTCTAATTCAGATACCTTTTGACTTCCATAGGTAAATAATGCATGTCCCACATTACCTTGGACTTTGAGAGTGAACAATCTTCCTTCCTTTTTACCTGCAATTATGTTTCTATATCCCTGATTTGGATCTTGTACATAAACACCATCATTTGTGAATCTTACCTCATATCCTTTCTCCACAATTTGCCCTACACTTATCAAATTTTTAGGAATAGTAGGAACATAAAGTACCTTGCTCAGAAGTGTACTTCCACTCTTTGTCTTCACTGATCCAATGCTCTCCACTTTATGTTTGGTATTGTCACCTGTCTGAACTGTATGTCCATTCACCCTTGCTTCCATATCAGTCATCAAAGATAGATTCCCACTCAGATGGTTGCTGCACCTTGAGTCAATATAAAACACTCTTTGATCTTCTCCCATTGATTCATGAGTTGCATTCAAGATAAGAGTCATGTCATCCTTCTGATCTGATGCATAATTGTAATAATTATTGTTGTAGGACTGAGATTGGAAGTTTCTTCCACCTCCTCTACCATATGATGTCCTACCACCTCTTCCTCTGAAATTGCCTCTTTGGTTTCTGCCTCCTCTACCTCTTTGGTTATAATTCTGATTATTGCTTCCACCATTTTGATTGTTATACCAACAATCATTTGCCAAATGATTTGTTCTGCCACAAATCCAACAAGCTTTAGCATTATCTTTGTTCTTACCTCCTCTTCCTTTACCTCTGAAATTCATCTTTCCTTTTGTGAAGTTAGCTTGATTTGAATTCCCTTCATCATCATTTGATTGCTTTCCCTTGCCATTCTTTTTCTTGTCTTTGGAGTACATAGCTTGACTTGTACTTCTATCATTATCTCCTTTAAGATCCTGCTCAAAGGTTAGCATGTGTCCTAGCAATTGATTAAGGTCAGGAGTAAAGTGATCAAGTGATAAATCTATGGACAATATAAAAGGCTTCCACTTCTCATCTCCTCTCAAACCTGTAAGTATTTGTCTTACCAACTTTTCCTCTTCAATGTCTTCATCCACTGCTCCCAAGCTATCTGCAATATCTTTCATCCTTGCCACATAATCTGAAATTGATTGTGAACTCTTCTTCTTGAAGGTTGTGAACTCAGCCCATAGTGAGGACTTCCTTGACTTAGTTGTATTTTGGAAATGCTCTTCCAAGGCATTCCAAACATCTGTAGCACTTTCCAAACCTCTGATGTGAGGTAAAAGATAATCATTTACAGCCATGTAGATGATACTCCTTGCTTGAGCATCCTTTCTCATCCAAGTCTTCAACATTGCAAGCTCTTCCCTAGTAGGAATACTAGGATCTGCAAACTCAGGTTTTTCTTCATCTCCTGTAATAAATGATATAAGATCTTTGCTCATGAGGTGTGCTTCCATCCTCATGGACCATGCTGGATAGTTCTCCCTATCTAGCTTATCAATCTGCAAGCTTTCTCCCATCTTGTGTCCACCTGTGTATTGAAATCTTCAAGCTTTACAAACAATGTATGTACCTTTACTTCGAATTAGACTCCTTTTGCCTTTCTTGATGTCAAATAGTCTTCTCCTCAAGCTTTGATTCCAAGCTTTCACTTCTTAGTCCTTCAAGTGTTGAATTTCTTGAATCTGCAGCAATCGGGATCCTCCTTTCCTTAATTTGATGTCTCCTGCTCTGATACCACTGATGGAGAATGTTATTCTCCAAAAGAACAACCTATTCTTGTGATTAGAGCACCTCTATACCAAGAATAAGTCAAAACCTTCCACTCATTTAGAGGATCAATTACTAACTATCAAAAATTAACAAATCTGTGAAGAGGATGAAACACAGAAAAGTCTGCTGCACTATTTCCTCACATTGACCTATCAAATGTGTAAAGTTTTTGATGAAACTTTGTACGAAGTATCTCCTAGAGATTGCGCATCTATTCCAAGTTGAATTACTTCAAAAGATTAAGTATAACTTGAGAAATCAACTTCTCAAGTTACCTATGTCAGAAACTGTCATTCAGAACAGTCGATTTTATACCTGTAACTTTTAAGACTTGGTTCTCTAAACTGTGCTGGGAGAAATGATCAAAACATCAAGTTCGAAATCTGCGCCTGTTTTAGGAACCTGTGAACATACTTCACATATGAATGTTCCTACACTTAATTCACTCAGCCTGATTACAATTGGAAGCTAAAACTTTGTACAGAGGTCAAGCAACTCTCAACTTAGACTTGTACAAAAGCATTTCACAATTGATCTACTGTAGACAGAGAAAACGCAGAAACATCGGGCGCAAATATTTTCAATTGCTCAGAAGAAATACAGTTGAGTGATGAGAGCTAACTCAACTAACTTTTTCTCTATCTCATGACATCTAACTTCCTCATTCTTGACTTCTAACTATTGTCACATATGCTCTCATACTTGCCCCGACTTTTCTCAAAGTATTTATAGATAAATTTGTACATGATTCTTACTAAACAAAAGATCTAAGTCAGCTATGACTATATTAATGTACATATGTGTACACTTCTCTTATCCTCTGAATGTAATCTTCTTCCAAACTTTTTGAATTGATTCTTCCTTCATCCTTTAATCTTCCAAGCCTTCAATTGGTGATTGGTTTGCACCAACAGTTTTGATTCCTCTTTCATTGAAGTGTCCCAATCTCTTATGCCAAAGATCTAACTCTGTAATTACTTCATCACTATGTGTGATTAGGGCTTGACCAACATTTCCTTGTACTTTGAGAGTAAAAAGTCTACCTTCCTTCTTACCACAAACAATGGGTTTGTATGCATCCTCTGGATCTTCAACAAATACCCCTTCATTTGTAAATCTGACTTGAAAACCTTTCTCCACTATTTGTCCAACACTAATCAGATTCTTTGGTATTGTTGGAACATACAAAACATTTGTTAATAAATCAGCTCCACTCCTGCACTTCACTTTTCCAATTGAATGCACACTATGCTTTGTATTGTCACCTGTTTGTACTGTATGACTTGAATTTCCTTCTTCCAATTCTGACAACAATTCTATATTACCTGACAAATGATTTGAACAACCAGAATCAATATAGAATACCTTGAGATCCTCCTTCTCTGATGAACTAATTGAATTCATCATCAATGTTGTATGGTTGTCATTCTGTGTATCATTTGCATAATTGTAATATGTGGTGTTGTAAGATTGGTTCTGATTCCAATTTCTACCACCACCTCTTCCATAACTTCCTCTTGAATTCTGTCTTCCTCTTTGAAATTGATTCTGAAACCTTCCACCTCTTCCTCTGCCATTGTTATTTTGATTTTGACTTGCTCCTTGTTGATTGTGCCAACAATCATATGCTAGATGATTGCTCAATCCGCAAATCCAACATGTCTTCTTGTTATTGTTCTGATTACCTCTACCTCTTCCATTTCCTCGACCTTTACCTCTGCCAAAACCTCTTCCTCTTGCATAATTTGCTTGAGTTGTTGACTCTTCTTCATCCTTTGCCTTGCCTTTATCTCCTTTCTTTTTATTCTTCACATACATTGCAGAACTTTGACCTTTGTCTCCATCTGACTTCAAGTCTTGCTCAAATGTGAGCATCAATCCAAGTAATTGATTTAATTCTGGCACATAATGATTTAATGAGAGTTCTGTTGAAAGTACAAAGGGCTTCCATCTCTCATCACCTCTTAACCCTGCAAGTAATTGTGCTATCAGCCTATGATCTTCAATATCCTCATCAATGGATCCAAGGCTATCTGCCAAGTCCTTCATCTTAGTGACATAATCACTAATGCTCTGATTTTGCTTTTTCTTGAATGTGGTAAACTCTGACCATAAGCTAGCTTTCCTAGCTTTAGTAGTGTTTTGGAAATGGTCTTCCAAAGCATTCCAAATATCTTCAGCTGTTTCTAGACCTCTGATGTGTGGTAACAAATAATCTGTAATAGTGTTATATATATAAGCTCTTGCACTTGCATCTCTCTTCTGCCATAACTTCAAAGCTTCTAGCTCTTCCTTTCTTGGATGACTTTCATCTTCAAATTTAGGCTTCTCCTCTTCACCTGTCACATATACCATTAGGTCCTTACTCATAAGTAAGGCCTGTTAAGGAAACACTCACGAATTTGACACAACAGACAAAGAGAAAACAGAATCTTCTGGAAAATCTATGCACAGGTGTATAGTATGCGAAGTTAGTGCGCGGTGTCCGCATAACAGAGCAATTAACCGCGGCGGGCGCGTAAGGCGCGCATAACACAAATTGAAGAATGACAGAGCAGAGGAGCGCCAAAGAAAGTGTATATATATATGCAGCAAGATTTTGAAAAACATAACATAGAAAGAGAAGACACACTGATACACAGAGGAGAACGAGAGACTGAGAGAAGACACCATAGATCGCGTATGAGTGAAGAGAGACTTAGAAGTTCTCAGAAGACGCCATAGATCGCGTATGTACAGATGAATAACACAAGCCTGAAGTGTCGGGTCTTTTCATCTGAAGAGAGATGGTAATAAGAAACTACTCACTGTAGGAGAGTTTCTGTAACTTGAGCAAGAAGAGGCCAAGCTTACTTGTACACATCTTCTCTAATTGAAAACACATGTTCATGTGGACGAATGCGTGCAATCTTTACTTGTGAAGAATCTGAAGTTATTTCGTATTACGGTAGGAAGATTAGTTTAACGTTAACTGTCACGACTCGTTATTAAACGTGCTTCAGTACCTTCTCTGTAAACGCATGTTTCGGTGAATAACAGTTTACTCAGTAAACATGTTTCAGTAATTTTCGGCCAGTTACAGTTTCTCAGAAAACAAGTCTTTTCGGTAGAACAACGAAGTATAACTCGTAGCCGAGTTCAAAGTTTTGTATGAGAGATAGCTCATCTTGTAGCTAGACGTCTCTACTTTAAGCTGGTCACAGTTTTCGGTGAAATGAAGATGTACACAGAGTACAAAAGTTAACCGAAAAGTAGCAGTTCAGAACTGTGAAGTTTCCAGAAGGAAGTTCATTCGGTGAAGGAAGCTCACACACTACTTCCTTACTTCACATAAGTTCATCTGAAGTAATTACGAGCAGAACTAAGTTTATTTCGGTGAAGTTCCGGTACGACTACGGTGTCAGTCCAGTAACAGTCTGGTGAAGTTCCGGTGGAACCTGAGTCGCAGAATAACACAGTTAAAGCGACATAAATTAGGCTGAGTTACTGTTGATTACAGAGGTGTTCTGAATCACTCTAGCTTAGCATCCTATTACGGTGGCGCGGCATTTTCCGCAGGCCTGACAGAGTTCAAGCCTTGTCGCGAAACCCACCTTCAGGGCAAAAGTATTTCCGCAACAGTAGGCGTTAAAGCCGAAGTTTTCGCCAACATTATCCCAACATTTGGTATCAGAGCCGGTTAGTTTTTCAACATTTGGTATAAGAGCCTAGAGTATTCTCTATCATGGCAGATCACGTCCAAATTGATAAACTGGACAGAGATAATTATCCCGCATGGGTAATGCGCATGGAAGCCTTACTTATGAGTAAGGACTTAATGACGTACGTGACCGGAGAAGAAAAGAAACCCACTTTCGAAGATGATAGTCAACCGGAAAAAGAAGAACTAGATGCCCTAAAGCTATGGCAGAAGAAAGATGCAACGGCAAGAGCCTACATCTACAACACTGTGTCAGATCATCTACTACCGCACATTAGAGGTCTGGAGAAAGCAGAGGACATATGGAGCGCATTGGAAGATCACTTCCAAAATACTACGAAAGCTAGGAAGGCCAGCCTATGGTCCGAGTTCACAACGTTCAAAAAGAAGCCGAGTCAAAGCATCAGTGACTACGTCACTAAAATGAAGGATCTAGCAGATAGTCTTGGATCCATAAATGAAGAAGTCGAAGATCATAGATTGATAGCGCAAGTGCTCATAGGGTTGAGAGGAGATGAAAGGTGGAAACCCTTCGTACTATCAACTGAACTCTCCTTAAATCATTTTGTACCAGAGTTAAATCAGCTGCTAGGTTTGATGCTCACATATGAGCAAGACCTGAAAGGAGACGCAGACAAAGGACATAGCTCAGCAATGTATATGAAGAACAAGAAGAAAGAAAAGGGTAAGTCAAAAGACGAAGAAGAGTCGAGTTCTCAGGCCTATTACGCAAGAGGTAAAGGCACTGGCAGAGGAAGAGCAAGAGGAAGAAGCCGCCAGAATACCACCAAGAAAGCTTGCTGGATTTGTGGACTAAGTAACCATCTGGCGCATGATTGTTGGCACAATCAACAAGGAGCAAATCAAAATCAAAACAACAATAGCAGAGGCAGTAGCGGAAGAAATCAAAGTAACTTCCAAAGAGGAAGACAAAGCCAAAGAGGAGGCTACGGTAGAGGTGGAATAAGAAGTTGGGGACAGAGCCAGTCCTACAACACCACCTACAACAACTACGCAAATGACACACAGAATGAAAGTCATACATCATTGATGATGAACTCAATCAGCACATCAGATAACGAAGATCTAAAGGTATTTTACATTGACTCTGGATGTTCTAATCACTTGTCAGGAAACATAGAACTGATGTCAGAATTGGAAAAAGGAAGTGCGAGTCACACTGTTCAAACAGGTGACAATACAAGACACAAAGTACAATCAATCGGAAAAGTGAAATGCAAGAGTGGAGCAGATTTGCTAACCAACGTTTTGTATGTTCCAACAATACCGAAAAATCTGATCAGTGTGGGACAG
The DNA here is from genome assembly GCA_020310875.1 of Ceratopteris richardii. NCBI lineage: Eukaryota > Viridiplantae > Streptophyta > Polypodiopsida > Polypodiales > Pteridaceae > Ceratopteris > Ceratopteris richardii. The sequence goes on from CM035431.1 coordinate 49,864,923, forward strand.
ATAGTCGAAAAAGGTTTTCAGGTCAGATTTACAAACAAAGGAGTATTTGTAGAAGATCCCAAGAACGGATATTATCAGATCGTTTCTGGTAAGAAAGAAGGCAGACTCTTTACCTTAAGAGTACAAGGGAACATTGGCCAAGCGCTGCTCACGCATGATGAAAAGGTAATTACAGAACTTGATCTCTGGCACAAGAGATTAGGTCATTTTCACGAGAAAGGAATCAAAGCTATGATAGCGAATCAGTCTGTACTAGGATTACCGAACGTACAGAACCAACATATGATTCACAAATGCGAAGCCTGTCAAATGGGAAAAGCCCACAGGTTACCTTTCCAGAAGAAAGGATTCAAACATGATGGCGTGCTAGAACTCATACATACAGATGTATGGGGACCAACGAAAGAAGGATCAATCAGCGGATCAAGGTACTATGTTTTATTCATTGATGATGCCACAAGGTGGATAACTCTTTATGTTCTGAAAGAGAAATCAGAAGTATTCGGAGCTTTCAGGCATTTTCATGCATATGCTGAAAGACTCACCGGATGAAAACTTAAAAGACTGAGGTCTGATGGAGGGGGAGAATACTTCTCCCGAGAATTCAATGACTATCTTTGGAATGCAGGTATCAAGAGAGAAATAACCTGCAGATATACACCACAACAAAATGGTGTAGCAGAAAGGAGAAACCAAACTCTAGTCGAGTTTGCACGAGCCATGCTAAAAGAAAAGAATTGCCCGGATTATCTTTGGGCTGAAGCTGTAAATACAGCTACATACTTGGTAAACAGGTTACCATGTACAGCGTTAGAAGGAATGACCCCTTATGAAGCTTGGTGGGGAAAGAAGCCAACACTTGATCACTGCAAAGTGTTTGGATCAGTAGCGTATGCTTATGTACCGTCTCAACTGAGACATAAGCTTGAACCAAAAGCAGAGAAATATGTATTCGTCGGATATGATGAGAAACAGATGGGTTACAGGTTATGGAGCCCTCTAACCAAACATTTTACTGTTTCCAGGGATGTGACATTTGATGAACAGAAAAGCTGGTATGCAGATCAGAGTCATACAGCTGAAGAATTTGAAGAAGAGATAAAAAGAAGAGAGAAAGGAAAATCAATTGTTCAGGTAAACAAAGATGAAGAGGCAAGTACGTCCAGGACCGGAACAGGTATAAGGAACGAAGATGAAGACGGGTACTCAGACACACACGAAGAATATGAGCTAAGAAGATCAAACAGAGTAAGAAGACAACCGGAAAGATACTCGTATGATACATCATATATAACTCAACAAGATTATGCATATATGGTTAAAGAAGAGGAGGAACCTCAAAGCTATGACGAAGCTAAAGGCAAGAAGCAATGGCAAGAAGCAATGGAAGAAGAATTCACCGCACTGGAAGAGAACAAGACATGGGAGCTTGTTCCTAAACCGAATGGTAAGAAAGTAATTGGAAATAAATGGGTGTTCAAAATAAAGAAACTTGCAGATGGAAGGATAGCCAGACATAAAGCGAGACTGGTTATCAAGGGCTATGCTCAGACGCATGGCATAGACTATGACGAGACGTTCAGTCCGGTGGCAAAGATGTCAACCATACGAACAGTGATTGCTATAGCAGCATCAAAAGGTTGGAAGCTAAGTCAGCTAGATATAAAGAATGCATTCCTGAATGGATATATATAAGATGAAGTATATATGGAACAACCGGAAGGGTTTACAAGTTCCAGATGCCCAAATTTTGTTTGCAGGTTAAGAAAAGCTCTTTATGGACTGAAGCAAGCTCCAAGAGCTTGGAACTACAGACTCGTGAAGTATCTGAACAAACTTGGATACCAAAGTTCGAAGGCAGATGCTAGTCTACTCATCAAAAGAACAGAAGAAGGAATGATCTACATTTGTATCTATGTAGATGACATAATAATTACAGGAACCTCAGATGCAGGAATCACAGAGGTAAAGAAACTGCTAGAAAAAGAATTCAAGATCAGTGACCTAGGAAAATTATCATACTTTCTAGGAATGGAAATCACATATACAGATCATGGTGTATATGTCACACAAGAGAGTTATCTCCTGAACTTACTGAAGAGGTTCAATATGGAAAATTGCAGAGAAGCTTCAACACCGCTTGAAGTAAACCATAAACTCAGTAAATATGATGGAACAAAATTTAAAGATATGAAGAAGTATCAATCATTAGTAGGAAGCCTAATATATGCTACGCTAACAAGACCGGATCTCAGTTTTCCGGTGGGAGTCCTCTCACAGTTTATGCATTGTCCGACAGAGCAACATTGGGTTGCAGGACAAAGAGTTCTCAGATATATCAAAAGAACTATAAAGGAAGGATTATATTATCCTTTTACGTCAGACATAAAGCTCAGAGCATATAGTGACTCAGATTGGGCAGGAAGTCAAGATGACCGAAGATCAACGCACGGGTATATGATATACCTAGGAGATAAGCTGGTAAGCTGGTGTTCGAAGAAACAACACACAGTAGCTTTATCATCAACAGAAGCAGAATACAAAGGACTGGTAGAAGCAGCAAAAGAAGTAATATGGATGCAGATGTTACTTAAAAGCATGGGTATAGATCAAAGTATACCGATCATACATGGAGATAATATGAGCTCGCTGTATCTTGCAGCGAATCCTATGTTTCATGCAAGAACAAAGCACATAGAGATTCAATATCATTTCCTGAGGGAAAAAGTAATGGAGAAAGAGATAGAAATAGTCTACACTCCTACAAAAGATCAGATTGCAGATATTCTGACAAAGAGCTTGGATGGAACAAAAACAAACAGATTCAAAGAGATGGCAGGTATAAAAGAAAGAAAGATATATGAAAGACCGGAAGAAGTCAAATTAGTGATTGAGGGGGAGCTGTTAAGGAAACACTCACGAATTTGACACAACAGACAAAGAGAAAACAGAATCTTCTGGAAAATCTATGCACAGGTGTACAGTATGCGAAGTTAGTGCGCGGTGTCTGCATAACAGAGCAATTAACCGCGGCGGGCGCGTAAGGCGCGCATAACACAAATTGAAGAATGACAGAGCAGAGGAGCGCCAAAGAAAGTGTATATATATATGCAGCAAGATTTTGAAAAACATAACATAGAAAGAGAAGACACACTGATACACAGAGGAGAACGAGAGACTGAGAGAAGACGCCATAGATCGCGTATGAGTGAAGAGAGACTTAGAAGTTCTCAGAAGACGCCATAGATCGCGTATGTACAGATGAATAACACAAGCCTGAAGTGTCGGGTCTTTTCATCTGAAGAGAGATGGTAATAAGAAACTACTCACTGTAGGAGAGTTTCTGTAACTTGAGCAAGAAGAGGCCAAGCTTACTTGTACACATCTTCTCTAATTGAAAACACATGTTCATGTGGACGACTGCGTGCAATCTTTACTTGTGAAGAATCTGAAGTTATTTCGTATTACGGTAGGAAGATTAGTTTAACGTTAACTGTCACGACTCGTTATTAAACGTGCTTCAGTACCTTCTCTGTAAACGCATGTTTCGGTGAATAACAGTTTACTCAGTAAACATGTTTCAGTAATTTTCAGCCAGTTACAGTTTCTCAGAAAACAAGTCTTTTCGGTAGAACAACGAAGTATAACTCGTAGCCGAGTTCAAAGTTTTGTATGAGAGATAGCTCATCTTGTAGCTAGACGTCTCTACTTTAAGCTGGTCACAGTTTTCGGTGAAATGAAGATGTACACAGAGTACAAAAGTTAACCGAAAAGTAGCAGTTCAGAACTGTGAAGTTTCCAGAAGGAAGTTCATTCGGTGAAGGAAGCTCACACACTACTTCCTTACTTCACATAAGTTCATCTGAAGTAATTACGAGCAGAACTAAGTTTATTTCGGTGAAGTTCCGGTACGACTACGGTGTCAATCCAGTAACAGTCTGGTGAAGTTCCGGTGGAACCTGAGTCGCAGAATAACACAGTTAAAGCGACGTAAATTAGGCTGAGTTACTGTTGATTACAGAGGTGTTCTGAATCACTCTAGCTTAGCATCCTATTATGGTGGCGCGGCATTTTCCGCAGGCCTGACAGAGTTCAAGCCTTGTCGCGAAACCCACCTTCAGGGCGAAAGTATTTCCGCAACAGTAGGCGTTAAAGCCGAAGTTTTCGCCAACATTATCCCAACAAGGCCTCCATCCTCATTACCCAAGCAGGATAGTTATCTCTGTCCAATTTGTCAATGGACACATGATCTGCCATGGTATCCTTGCTTCTGCTTCAACCTGTAAGTGTAAGGTTAAAGAATGATACCTTTTGTAGACCTTTACCCTTGGGAGAAACTTCGAAACAATCTTCTGATGACTTTTGGTTGTTGAACACCTCAGCTTCCTCCTTCTTTGATAAAGAACTCTTCAATTCTTCTTGTATCTGCTATTCCTTTAGTCTCGAGGACCTTATCTGCTCTGATACCACTTGTTGGTGTGTAAAACACCACAAGAACCAAACTAATGTGGTATTAGAAACCCTCCATAACCATCATTAGCTTAGCAAAACTCACATTGTGAATCTTCATCTCTGAATTTAGTGAAACTCAAAATTTCACTTCACATAAATCTGCGCCTTTTCTTCAATCCTTCAATCTGACCTGTATTAGTTCAATCTTTGCACAATCTTTTGATCTCTTGCTAAAGAATGTTCTTGCTAATGTTAAGCAACACATAATAACCAAAACTTTCAAGTAATAACTTCAAAACCTTCTGATTTTGTACCAAACTTTCCACTATGTCTGAAAACTGGAAATTGACTTCATCGATTTGACATACCTCCACTCTTAAGTTGATTTCTCTGAGTATGCGTCCCGTTTCTTAAAGATCTTTTGACCAAATGTAGTTGAGGATAGTAGCTTTCAAACGAGCTATCACTTACCAAAAACTTTACACCATGCTTCGAGATCTGACCTTCAGAAGATCAGTCAAATGTGCGCCAGAAAAGTCGTAACTGTCAACTACCTTACACAGTCATATGAAATGACTTGGAACTCAATGTATAAGAGGAATTAGACTCAATCCTTCTACACAAACATGTGTTGATTATCAGAGAAGATGTGTACAAAATGGCTTGGCCTAATTTTGCTCACAGCCATGGAAAACTCTCTCAGACTCAGAAGTTTTCTCTCACCATCTCTCTCAGAAATTACACGACTTTTCTCTACTCACACAGATTACAAAATTGAGTTCTCTCCTATATGTTTTTGACTCAAATTAACTTATATACCTATGGTTTACATTCTTCTAGACTTGAACTCGTAAGTTCTGAAGATCAAATGAAAAACTAGACTCTAATTTTGCACTAATTTACAATAGTGAAATTGTCCCTTCACTTAGGCTTGATTTTCTGTAAGTCTTTTCTTCACTTCTTCTTTCCTCCATCATATGTCTTCATATATCTTCATATATCCATGCCTAATTAGTGAGTGAAGCCCCAACACATAGGTCCAGCATATACAACATATCTAGCAATCTTTCCAATATTGACAAAACATGAACATATCACATTTAATCATACAAATGATGAGACAAAGATAGAGAAAGATTAGACAACATGTGTAAAGTGTTACGTAAGCCAAGGCTTACTCACACTATCATATATACCAATGTTCAATGTACAATGTGGGAGCAAAACTCTCAACCACTCTATGTGAACAGAAATAGATGGATGATTGAATGTACAAATGTAACAAACATATTCAGATGTATGGATAGAAATCTGAATATATATGAGATGTGTGACCTGATAGGTTGTAGAAGAGTGAATATGAGTGACCGAAAGAGGAAGGATCAGTGTGAAACTGATAATCAACAAACCCTCATCTAACCTTAGGCTATGGAAGTTAGATACGTGTGTGAAAAGATCACATACTTAAAAAGTAGCAAAGAATGCTAACAAGTTTGCTACGAGACATCCTCAAACTCATATGAACATATCTTCTCTAACACCTCATCCAAATATGCATAAAACATATACCTACTCATTCTCTTGTACCTTATGCTGAATAGGACTCCTCCTGATATGGATGCCACTACCTCCATAAACTCCAAGTAGTACTTGTGTGCATAAAGAGAATATGTACCTGAATTCTTAACATAAGATGCAAATCTTATGTTAACCACTATCCAATGTCTTTGAAGTAACCCGAAATCTTCATGTAGAAGACAATCTTTAAATACACCATGCGAATGGCCGATCCTCACCACCAAGCTACTAATGACCAAGTCCTCTCCATGAGCAAGAGTGTGAGCACACTCTTCTGCTCCAAGAAGAACTCCATAGCTGGTCCTCAACATGCTTCAAGTTAGCACCATGGCTGCCCCATGTGCTAGACAAAACACCACCTCTATTGAGGTCCAAGCTCTCCAAAGCTTGTGTTGAACACTAGGTGAAGGATAAAAGATAATGAGCCCAATAGCTTCTTATATAGTAGTTTATGTAATTTGAAAAGCACTTCTAAAAGCACTCAATAAAACACAAGATCATAGTGATCTCACAGAAAAAACACTCCATCATAGCGATCGACTTAATAAAGCAAAAATCAAATGCCGTCACTGATTTGATGTCGTGTTTGTGTTTCAAAAAGCTATATCCAAAGAATCATGCGAACAGCGCTGTCGGGGATTGAACCCTCATTGTTTCTTTGGAAGTATCATGGTGTAGCCACGATGCCCAGTTGATTTTCTTGTAGAGGGACTAAAAGAGACAGCTACACATGCTGTAAGCTGTGCAAATTTTTGACCATGGGACTATTTGACATTGTATTCCAACACATATATGCGACAACATCGTCCATGCAGTGTAGGCAAGGGAGCCAATGGTGGATGGTTGCCATCATATATCCAACGGTTGGAGGCCACGTGGTGGTGCTAGATAGGGATAGTTTAACCAATCTTGGCATTGCTTGTTATTTTGAACCTTGATGGAAAATGCCTTCTAGGAGCGGCGTTGTGGCATACGACCCCAACACGGATTGTACTTGAGGTGCAGTGGTGCTTTTGTCCAGGTGTGCATCATTTTTGGGTATTCTTGTAACAACTCCATGCACCAATTTGGCTGAAAGATATTTCCTTTCTTTGCTTCATGAGGTAGGTCTTCGGGCTCAAATTGTGTAGTATGAGTTGGTTTCTTCCCTGTTTCCTTCTCAATAGCTAATTGGTACTCTACCGTGTATAGAAAGTATGGTTTGTATTGAATTTCATTAATGAAGATATACCTGTGGGATGCTAGTTGAGCGAAATAGGGCGATTGTAATATTCGTTCCTCGATCATGGCCATGACATGTAGCTATGCTTCGACACATGCAGAGTGAGTCTTACCAAGTTCTTCCACTGACTTGAGCCATGCAGGAATAGGAACTTCAAAAGTGTCTTGGCCTTCTGCCATGACACGTCTGCCTGGGATCGGTTGTGGTTCATATGCTTCTTCGTATGTGTCCTCCAATGGTATAGAAATAGTTTCTTCTTCAACAGGAATCTTTGGTTGGGAATTTGGCCTGGGAGGCTCTAGATGAGCTGCAATATGTGCTTGAAGATCAATGACACGAGCCTGTAAGGTAGTGGGTTCATTCAACATTTCTGGGGGGGGGGGGTTACTTCAAGAACATGTTGTGGCTATTGAGCAAGTACCCGTAGTAATAGAGTTTTATGATCGTTCTAGAGCTTCTGATATTCTTCATTGATCTTATCATAATCCTCTAGTAGTCATGTATGATCTTCTAACAGTATTTGCATGGATTTAGAGGGTACAACTTTAAATCTACTGGGACTGAGGGGTTCATCACGTCTATCCAAAGTTGCTTCTAGGTTCGCATGATTTTTTTCTTGTAGTCTCTGGTTCTCCTCTTTAACAGCTGCAAGATGGCATCTTAATAGTCCCATATTGTGGGTGAGCATGGCGTTCCATACTGTCTGAGCATGTAAAAGATTTTCTACATCTGTGAGGGCTTCTTTAGTCTTTTGTTCTAATTCTAATTCTAATGAGTGGTAAGCCTCACATAATTCCTGATTGCATGCATTCAAGGAAGTACTCTCAATGGTTAAAGAATTTAACTGCACTTGCAACTATGGAAATATCAACGTACTTAGCAAGGTAGTCTATGTCCCTACCATCACAAAGAATTTGATAAGTGTAGGGAAGATTGTGGAGAAAGGCTTACAAGTCAGGTTCACAAAAGGAGGAGCATTTGTTGAATATCCAATTCAAGGATTGAGGAGGATTGCAAAGGGTGAAAAGATAGGTAGATTATTCACATTTGAATTACAAGACACAAGGAACATTGCTCTCTTTAATTATGGTAGCTAGACACTTACAGAATTAGAAGTATGGCACAAGAGGTTAGCACATATTGGTGAAAGATTATTAAAGCAAATATGTAGGGACCAAAGTGTAGTTGGACTCCCAAATTTTTCAAAGCAACATATAATTTATAAGTGTAGTGCATGTCAATTTGGAAAGTCTCACATGTTACCATTCATGAAGAAAGAATATATGCATGGAGATCTCTTAGAATTGGTTCATACAAATGTATGGGGACCTAGCAAGGATGCTTCAATTTTTGGATTAAGGTATTATGTTTCCTTCATTGATGATTGCAATAGATGGACTATTCTATACTTTATGAAGCATAAGGATGAAGTATTTTCATGCTTCAAAAGGTATTTAGCTCTTGTGGAGAACCAAACAGGTAAAACTCTAAAAATACTAAGGTCAGATGGAGGGGGAAAATACTTCTCCCATGAATTTGATTCTTTCCTTCAAGAAAGGGTAATCAAGAGAGAAGTTACTACAGGGTACACCCCAGAGAAAAATGGAGTGGTAGAAAGAAGGAATAGGACAATTGTTGAAGCTCCAAGGTCTATGTTAAATGAAAAACATTTACCTAATTATTTATGGGCTGAGGCTATGTCCACAGCCACCTTTCTGATCAACACATTACCTTCAAAGTCACTTGATGCCATGACACCATATGAGGCTTGGAATGGAAGAAGACCCAGCTTGGATCACTGTAAGAATTTTGGATGTATTGCTTATGACATGTTCCTTTAAAGGTTAGAGGAAAGATGGATCCAAAAGCAAAAAGGTGTATATTCATTGAATATGACAACAACCAAAAGGGCTACAGATTATACAACCCAACCAACAAAGGTTTCTTGGTGAGTAGAGATGTAGTGTTTGATGAGAATAGTTCTTCATATAAAGATTCATGCAGGAAGATCAACTTACCTTATGACATTGAAGAAGATTTTCCAAAGCTTGTCAAGGACAACCTTCCTAAAGTTGAAGAGTAGGATACCTTAGAAGATGATAAAGTATCTTAGATTGGAAGATTCAATGTATGGAAGTCTAAGGGAAAATCTAAAGTTCAGGAGCTTGGTCATGAAGAAGAATCATCACATCATGGTCTAAGAAGGTCCATGAGAGGGAAAATAAAAATAGAGAGGTATGGGTTTGATACTTCTCTAGTTACTAAACATTCAATCTATATAGCAAAGGGCATAAATCAAGAAGAACCTGTTGGTGCATTTTATCCAAGCCTACTTTCTTGATATGATGTTCATTTGTAGTCATATGTGTAGACATATGAACACCTCTTGTAAAAGAGTACACTTTATCTCTTGTAATTGTAAAAGAAAGAATAGCTTAAGTCATCCATGATGTAAAAAGAAAATTCATGGCTCCAACTACCTAAAACCATGAATCCATTAGCTGGGGGAATATTTCCTAATTCCTAGCATCACTTTTAGGTGAAGTCATTTGAATTCAAATTCAAAACTACCTCCAAACTTAGCTATAAAAGGAGCAAGAAGGAAGTCGCTAAGTAGTGCTTGAGTCGTGCCCATTTCATGCCCATTTGTAGAGATTGAAGATCTTCCTCTATAGATCTAGCATTTTACTCCCATTGTGAAAATATTCATTGCCAATGAGGTTGTAATTATATGTGAATCCATACATTCATCTTTTACTCCTTCTTTGATTTGTTGTCTGCTATACTCACTCAAAATAGTAAACTTCAGAAGCTCATATCTTAGGCTATACATAACCGTCTTCAGAGTTTTAAAGTGTATTGGATAGTTATCTAACTCTAATTTATGCTCACAAAATTTCATGTCCATTGCATTTACCATGTGTGATAAATCTGCATTTTACTGTTCACTGGTCTATCTCTACAGAGCCCGAAAATGGAGAGAGTGTTCCAGAATTTGCTAAAACTTTTTCTCAGTGCTCAGTTGATCAATTGAAGTGTTTTGACTTGGACTGAGAAGCTCTCTAAGTCTATTTGCTATTTCCAAAAGGAATGTTTCTTATTCCTAACAGATTGAGAGCAGTGTTCATTTTTGCCAATAGGTGTATGTACACAAATAACAAGTTTTGGGAGCTAGTCATTTTGCAACTAGTCTGTCTTGACTCAAACGTTTGAGATACTTGTGTTGATTTAGGTAGTCATGTGTGTGAACACACTAGGACCGCCGGGGCACTTTTTTCCCTCTTTAGGAGGTTTTTTTCCCTCGGCTTGTATATACGCCTATTGCCCTAATGGGCTACTTATCTTTGTACATTCTCTAGTAATACATTCAGTATTGTGTGTTTGTGCTCCAAGCTTCTTCTTCTTCCTTGTGCTGTTTGCGTGCTTCCACAGACGTCTATCTCCAACAATTGGTATCAGAGTAGGTCATCGCTTCATCTAGGGCGCATCGACACTCCTCCGTTTGCAGTCTCAGATTCGCACGAATTTTGGTGAGCATACTCAGGGTGTTTCCGAGATCAAAACAGCTTCGCTATGTGGTGCCGAAATCGCGATCTGAGCTCGTTTCGGCCCTAGAATGCACTATCATAGCGCTTGTGAAGGCTATTTCTTCCTTTTGTGCCAAAGGTATATACCAGTTTTTGTTCGCCAGTTTAAGCGTCTCGAAGTCTGGTACAGGTCTAGCAGAACTCGTCTGGTCAGTTCCGTTCAACTTTTTGAGATACAGTCGATTTTCTGCATCAAGGTATTTTAGTCACCGGCCATGACTGAAAGCAGTGATGTATTCCGTATGTTGGCTGTTGAGGATAAGTTGGATGGTACCAACTACCCATTATGGGCTTATATGATGCGACATGTATTGGTTTGCAAAAGGACTATGGAACATTGTGCAGGGTGTTGAAAGACGTCCTGTTACACCTGTAACGACAGGTACTGCAAATACAGGTGCTGGAGCTGATGAAGATGGTGTCGAAGATGATATTCCACAGATTCCTATTCGTGCTGCTGTTTCTGCTGCACCTACTGCAGAGCAAATTCGTTGGGATGGCAGAGATGCCCAAGCACACGCATTGATATCTTTGTCTGTCAAACCTGCCATTATTCCTCACATTCGCTCTTGTAGAACAGCTAAGGATGCTTGGGATACACTTACCACATTGTACCAAGCTAGGAATGAGGCTCGTGTTGCTTACCTCCGAAAACAATTGGAGAGTGAGCACATGAATGAAGGGGATTCTATGGACAGTTTCCTAACGAAGATCAAAGACTTGAAGGAACAATTGATTTCTGCTGATGAGGTTATACCAGATAGCTCACTTGTGCAGACCGTTCTGAATGGTCTTCCTGATTCATATCAGAGTTTTGCTTCTACTCTTCGGTTGATGATGAAAGGCAATCCAAATGCCTTATCATTTGAGGAGTTAGTCTCTGTTCTGTTGCAGGAAGATCAGTCTAGGCAAAACAGGTCCATTATGCGAGTTGTAGATCAAGCTTTCCTGGCTAGTCAGAAGGGCAAAGGAAAATGGAGCTCCTCAACTAGTAAGCAGAAGTCTGCTAATTCTGCATATTCGAAGAAGGAAGATACAGATGAGAAGAAATCAGAAAAGTAGAAATTGTTTTGTAAGTACTGTAAAGGGAATGATCATATCATAAAGAACTGTCCAAAACTGGCTGCTAAAGAGGCAAAGAAGAAAGAGGCTGGAATGGTCGTTGTAGAGGCCTCTACACCAAAAACAGAGTCTGCAAATCTTGTGCAGGAAGAAGAATGGACGTTTACTATTGCCTGTAGTTTTGACCCATCTTCTCATGAGCAGTGCATGTCTACAGTAGACTCAGATGTTTGGTATTTTGACAGTGGGCCAACCAAACATATTACCTTGCAGCGCAGTTTCTTCTCTTCACTCGAGCCTGCCCCTACAGGGAATACTGTTACATGCGCCAACAACTCCTCTTATCCTGTTACGGGAGTTGGTAAGATCATTTTGACTACTGCTGATGGTAGTTCTTTCACTTTGTCAGATGCTTTATTTGTGCCAGGGATAAAAAAGAACCTGTTATCAGTTTCTGCATTAGCCAAGATTGGCTTGGTTGTGAAATTTGTTGATGACACGTGTACAGTTCATGATCTGTCAACTGGCGATGTGATTATTGCTTCTGGCATTTTATGTCGTGGGCTGTATAAGCTCATAGACTATGAAAGATCTGAAAATGATTTGGCATGTGCAGTAAATGATTCTCAGGCTATGTAAGATGCAAAGCTTTGGCATGCACGCTTTGGTCATCTGAATTTCGCTAGTTTGCTACGCCTGTAGAAATCTGAAATGGTGTCCTCTTTGCCCAAACTTGAGGCACCTGGAAAACATGTTTGTGAAGGCTGTATTTTGGGCAAAACGCAGCGTTCCTCCTTTCCAAAAGATGGTTCAGTTCGGGCTACACAAAAATTGCAACTTGTACATAGTGATGTGTGTGGTCCTATGCAGACACCCTCTTTTGGAAATTACCTTTGCTTCGTGACTTTCATTGATAATTTTTCCAGGCATGCATGGGTATATCCACTCAAAGCAAAGTCCGAAGTGTTCATGTGCTTCAAACAGTTTTTGGTTTTGGCTGAAAATCTATCAGCATGTAAAATGGGCACCCTCCGTTCTAATCGAGGGGGGGAATATATGTCTTCTGATTTTAATGCATTTCTGGCTGAACGTGGGATAAAACACCAGTGTACAATGCTGTATACAACTCAACAGACTGCAGGTTTATGCATTGCCCAGGAGTCATGCATTGGAAGGCGGTTAAGCGCATCTTTCGCTACTTTAGTGGTACTCGGCTACTTGGGTTGTTTTATCCCAAGGGGGGATCACTACCACCAGATTTGCATGCTTTTTCTGAGTCAGATTCGGCTGGTTGCTATGACACTCGTGTGTCCACCAGTGGTTTTTGCTTCATGCTTGGTAGCTCATGTATATCTTGGTTGAGCAAGAAGCAGCCTACTATGGCCACTTCCAGTTGTGAGGCTGAGTATAGGGCAGCTTTCACAGCGACTGTTGAGTGTGTGTGGCTCAGACACCTTATGGCTGATTTGGGTGTTGGCCAGTCTTCTGCCACCACCATCTTCACTCACAGTCAGAGCGCATTGGCAGTTGCGAGGAACCCTGTGTTCCATGCTCGCACTAAGCACATTGAGGTGCATTATCACTATGTCAGGGAGAGGTTCTCTGCTGGGGAGATCAGCTTGGCATATATGCCCATGCAGGAGAACATTGCAGACCTTTTCACGAAGGCTCTGCCTAGGGAGAAGTTTGAAGCTTTCTGCAAAGCTTTGGGCTTACTTCCTTTTGTGGAGTGATTTCCACATAGCTTAGCACTTCCTTATACATGAGTGCCAACTCCTTGTTCACCGCATCACTCCCAGGTGGGATTTGTTGATATATTTAGGTAGTGATGTGTGTGAACACACTAGGACCGCCAGGGCACTTTTTTCCCTCTTTAGGAGGTTTTTTTCCCTCGGCTTGTATATACGCCTATTGCCCTAATGGGCTACTTATCTTTGTACATTCTCTAGTAATACATTCAGTATTGTGTGTTTGTGCTCCAAGCTTCTTCCTTGTGCTGTTCGAGTGCTTTCACAGACGTCTATCTCCAACAACTTGTTCCAAAACAGTTGGGTGATTTTTTTGTGGATTTAGGAAGCTCAAAGGGTCAAATAACAAACTCTGAAGTCTCAGTTGGCTGGTGTGAAGCTGGTTGTAGCAGCACTAATTCATCTTCAGATTGCATCCACCATCTCTCTCCACATTGGTATCAAAGCATAGTCAATCAACATGGGAGATGGATTTCCATCAACAATTGACAAATTGGATAGGAACAACCCAACATGGTCTCTAAGGATGGAGGCTTATCTTCAAGGGAGGAATCTTTTTGGATACACATCTAGAGATGAAGCTATGCCAACCATGAGGAACAAAGGGCAACCATCACATGAAGAAGATGAAAGACTTTCAAATTGGTGTTCAAAGGATGCGCTTGCAAGGTCCTTTATTCTAAACTCAATCTCTGATTTTCTTTTACCTCATGTCAAGGGATGCAAGACAACAAGAGAGACTTGGAATGCACTTGCTTCTTTCTTCTCCTCCAACACTCGAGCAAGGAAGAACCAATTGTGGATGGAGTTCACAACAAGGAAGAAAAGCCCCAAGCAAAGTGTGACTGATTATGTCACAAAGATGAAGGAGATTTCAGATCAAGTTGGAAGAATTGGAGAGGTAACTGAAGAGGAAAAAATCATTAGACAAATCATAAATGGAATCAAAGCATATGACAAGTGAGAGTCCTTCACAACAGCCATGGATTTGTACATGGATATGCATTTACCCAACCTCAACACACTCATGGGCCAACTCTTCACTCATGAAGCAAATATTAGCAAAGGTGGTGAGTCCTCAAGAGGTAATTGAACTTCTCCCTTATATTCGGATAAAGCTAAGGTCAAGGACAAGTCAAGGAATAAGGAGAATGAAGATGAAACTAGCTCTTTCCAAGCAAACTTTGCAGGTAGAGGAAGAGCAAGAGGAAGAGGCAGAGGTGGAAAGCAAGGCAGGGGGAGATTCCAATCATCTCAACCTTGCAATATATGTGGCTTATCTAATCATACCACTGAAGATTTGTTTCAGAAACCCAAGGAACTCAAGAGGAAGAGGATTCAATAGAGGTGGCTATGGATCAAATAGAGACAGGTACAATATAGGCTACAACAACAACAACAACTACAACAACAATTACAACAACAACAACAACAATTACAACAACAACAACAACAACAACAACAACTATCAAAGTGGCCATAGAGGAAGAAGATATTACAATAACTATGCAGATGACCAAAGTCAAGAAGATTAATTATTGATTATGAATCTATTAGTGAAGAAGGGTAAGGATGATGATCACATCTTTTACATTGATTCGGGATGCTCAAATAATGTAGCAAGAAATGTGGCTTTACTTTCTGATTTGGAAGATCCTCACAACAAACATGAAGTGCAAATAGGAGATGATACAAAGCACTCGGTGGAGAAGATAGGTAATGTGAAGACATCAGATGGGAATATGAACCTTTTAAGCAAAGTCTTGTATGTCCCTACAACTACCAAAAATTTAATAAGTGTTGGGAAAATTGTTGAAAAAGGATTGCACGCTAGATTCAACTGATTTGGAGCATATGTTGAAGACCCAAGGCAAGGCTTTAAAAGGATTGCCAAAGGAGAAAAGACAGGAAGGCTTTTCACTTTTGAAGTGGAAGATACAAAGAATATAGCCTTATTTAGCTATGGATCTCAAACTCTCACAGAGTTGGAGATATGGCACAAAAGGCTTGCTCACATTGGTGAGAGGACACTCAAACAAATTTGCATGGAACAAAGTGTACTTGGTTTGTCTAATATCACAAGGCAACACATGATTTATAAGTGTGAAGCTTGTCAACTCCGCAAGGCTCATAGACAAACACTCAATAATAAGGGATATGTGTATCAAAATCTTTTGGATCTAGTGCACATGGATGTGTGGGGTCCTAGTAACAATCCATCTATATCAGGCTCAAGATATTCTGTGTCTTTCATGGATGATTGTAGCAGGTGGACCATTCTATTTTTCATGAAGCACAAGGATGAAGTTTTCAATTGCTTTAAGAAGTATGTTGCTCTTGTTGAAAACCAAACACGAAGGACTTTGAAGAAGACTCAGATTAGATGGTGGAGGGGAATACTTCTCTTCTGAATTCGATGCCTACTTGCATGAAAGAGGCATTAAAAGGGAAGTCACTACAAGGTATACACGCGAACTCAATGGTGTAGCAGAGAGGAGAAACAGAGCTATTGTTGAAGCTGCAAGGTCCATGCTCAATGAAAAGGGATTGCCAAACTACCTATGGGTAGAGGCTCTGTCTACAACCACATATCTCATAAATAGACTTCCATCTAAGTCACTAGATGGAACCACTCCATATGAAATGTGGAATGGAAGAAGACCTAGTCTAGAGCATCGTAAAATCTTTGGATGTTTAGCCTATGCTCACATTCCTTCTCAAGTAAGAGGGGAATCAGATCCCAAGGCAGAGAGGTGCATATTTATTCGTTATGGTCAAAACCAAAAAGGATATATATTGTACAATCCAACTAATAAAGGATTTTCTATGAGTAGAGATGTAATTTTTTATGAGAAAAAATCATGGCTTGATGATGACAGGAAAGTGAAGCTGCGTTATGACTTGGATGAAGATTTTTCATCACTTCAACCAAAGAAGCAAAAGAAAATTGAAGAAAGAGACTCGGAGATTGACCTAGAAGATTTGGAAAGACTAAAGCTATGGAAGAGACAAGGAAACGCAAAGATGCAAGATGCTACATATGGACCCGAGAGCTCACATCAACCACTTAGAAGGTCTTCAAGGGAGAAGAAGAAACCAGAGAGGTATGGGTATGATACTTCTTTGGTCACCAAGCACTCAATCTACATTGCAAAGGATTCAACCAATGAACAACCTAGCACATTTGAAGAAGCACAAAGCAAGAAAGCTTGGAGAGATGCAATGGATAAAGAAATGAAAGCCTTGAAGGAGAATAACACTTGGGAGCTTGTACCTAACAAATCCTTTATGAAGGTAATTGGATCTCAATGGATATACAAAATGAAGAGGAATCTAGATGGAAGTATAACTAGACATAAATCAAGGTTAGTTTCTAAAGGGTTGCTCAAACCCATGGTATTGATTATGAGGAGAATTTCTCTCCTATTGCAAAAATGCCTACAATTAGGGTTCTCATTAGTCTTGCTGCATCTAGAAATCAGAAGCTCTATCAACTTGATGTAAATAATGCTTTCTTAAATGGATGGATTTTTAAGGAAGTATATATGGCACAACCCCTTGGATATGAGGATGCACATCATCCTAACCATGTATGCAAATTAAAGAAATCCTTGTATGGATTGAAGCAAGCTCCAAGAGCTTGGAATTTTAGATTGGTGACTTATTTGTAGGACCAAGGATTCAAAGCTAGCAAGGTGGATACCTCTTTATTCATAAAGAGGAATGGATATGGAGTGATCTATCTATGTGTGTATGTTGATGATATTATTATAACAGGGAATGAACTTGAAGGAATCAAATGGGTAAAGAGTCAAATGAAGGAGGAGTTCAAAATAAGTGATCTTGGACCACTCACTTATTTTCTTGGATTGGAGTTAATCTACACAGGTTCAGGTATATACATCACACAAAGGAAGTATGTGCATGACATGCTCATCAAGTTCAAGATGGAAAACACCAAGTATGCAGGTACACCTATGGAGCAAAATCATAAGCTTAGTGCTTATGAAGGAGAGCCAATTGAAGACATCACAAGCTATCAAAGCTTGGTTGGAAGTTTGAACTATGCAACACTCACAAGGGTGGACATATAGTGTTAGCATATTGAGTCAGTTTATGCATAAGCCGAGAAGACCACATATGGAAGTGGCCAAGAGATTCCTCAAGTACCTAAAGGGGACCATGAATGAAGGTTTGTTTTATCCATTTACTTCAGATATTGAGCTAAAGGTCCACTTAGATGCAGATTGGGCTGGATCTAGAGATGATAGAAGAAGCACATCCGGGTATGTATCATTTGCAGGTTCAAAAATCATTTCTTGTTCATCCAAGAAGCAACCAATAGTGGCATTATCTTCTATTGAAGCCGAAGATAGAGGTTTGGCTAATGCAACTCAAGAAATCATGTGGTTAAAATCTTTGTATACAGATCTTGGACTTCATTCTTCAAGACCTCACATTTTTTGTGACAATACAAGCTCACTACATCTTGCAGCTAATCAAGTATACCATGCTAGAACCAAGCATATTGAAGTCCACTAGCATTATATAAGCGAGAAGCTAATGAGCAAGGATATTCAACTATCCTATGTCTCTATAGATATGCAATGTGCAGACATGTTGACTAAAGGTCTTGATGGTACAAAATTGAGTAGATTCAAGTTGATGATTGGCTTGCAGGAAATCAAGGACAATTGAAGACTTATTTGGAGGCCAAGCATGTTAGGCTTGAGGCAAAGCTGTTGATACATTTTATCCAAGCCTACATGCTTGATATGATGTTCATTTGTAGTCATATGTGTAGACATATGAACACCTCTTGTAAAAGAGTACACTTATCCCTTGTAAATATAAAAGAAAGAATGGCTTAAGTCATCCATGATGTAAAAAGCAAATTCGTGGCTCCAACTACCTAAAACCATGAATCCATTAGCTGAGGGAATATTTCCAAATTCCTAGCATCACTTTTAGGCGAAGTCATTTGAATTCAAATTCAAAACTACCTCCAAAAATAGCTATAAAAGGAGCAAGAAGGAAGTCGCCAAGTAGTGCTTGATTCGTGCCCATTTCATGCCCATTCGTAGAGATTGAAGAGCTTACTCCATAGCTCTATCATTCTACTCCCATTGTACAAATATTAATTGCCAATGAGGTTGTAATTATATGTGAATCTATACATTCATCTTTTACTCCTTCTCTGATTTGTTCTTTGCTATACTCACTTAGAACAATAAACTTCAAAAGCTCATATCTCGGGCTATATATAATCTTTTTCAGATTTTTAAAGTGCATTGGACAGCTCTCTAACTCTAGTTTATGTTTGCAAAATTTCACTCCATTGCATTTACCATTTGGGAGAAATCTGCATTTTACTGCTCACTGGTCTATCTCTATAGAGCCTGAAAATGATGGGAGTGCTCCAGAATTTGCTAAAACGTTTGTCAATACTTAGTTAATCAATTGAAGTGTTTTGACTTGGATTGAGAATATTTCTAAGTCTATTTGCTATTTGTAAAAGGACGTTTTCTAATTCAGACCAAGTTGAGAGCACTATTCATTTTTTTAGCAGGTGTATATAAAAAATAACAAGTTTTGGGAGCTACTTATTTTGCAACTAGTCTGTCTTGACTCAAACTTTTGAGATACTTGTTCCAAAACACTTGGGTAATTTTTTTTTGTGGATTTCGGAAGCTCAAACTCAAGGAATTGATTATGAAGAAAATTTCTCTTCTATGGAAAATATGCTTACAATCACAATTTTATTGAGTATTGCTTCATCTAACAGTTGGAAGATACTCCAATTAGATGTAAAAATTCATTTCTTAATGGCTGGATAATAGAAGAAGTGTATATGGCACAACCACCTGGTTTTGAGAATCAAGTTCATCCTGATTATGTGTGTAAACTCAATAAAGCTCTGTATGGACTCAAACAAGCTCCAAGAGCTTGGAATCACACGTTTGTTTCATTTCTGGAGGACAAAGGATTTCAATCTAGCAAGGTAGATCCATCACTCTTTATCAAGTAGAGTAATTCTAAAGTCATCTATTTATGTGTGTATGTGGATGATATTATACTTATAGGAGAAAATGTAGATGGAATGAAGAAGATCAATGATCACATGAGAGAGGAGTTCAAGGTAAGTGACCTAGGTTCACTTACATACTTCCTAGGATTGGAAGTAGTTTACAGAGATCATCTCAAAGAAAGTATATTAAAGACATGTTGACAAAATTCAAGATGCAAGATTGTAAGATTGCATGCACTCCAATGGAAGTTAATCACAAATTAAATTCACATGAAGGTGAACTCATTGGAGATATCACATGTTATCAAAGCCTTGTGGTAGTTTGAACTATGCCACATTGACAAGAGTAGATATATGGTATAGTGTGAGTGTGCTAAGTCAATATATGCACACACCTAGGAAGCCTCACATGGATGCTGCCAAGAGGATACTCATATATCTCAAAGGGACCATAAATGAAGGGTTATATTATCCTTATGTATCTGATTTAGGTTTAAAGTTGTTCTCTGATGCAGATTGGGCTGGCTCCAAGGAAGATAGGAGTACCTAAGGATACTTTACCTTTGCAGGGTCAAAACTTGTTTCATGGTCATCTAAGAAGCAACCTACATGGTCATATAAGAAGCAACCTACAGTTGGTCTCTCTTCCATAGAAGCTGAATATAGAGGTCTTGCCATATCTACTCAGGAAGCAATGTGGATGAAAACTCTATTCATTCATCTTGGTTTGGAGTTTGGAACTCCACATATATTTGGAGATAGTGTGAGCTCCCCACACTTGGCTGCTAATCGAGTCTTTCATGCTAGGACCAAACATATTGAAGTACACTACCACAATGTAAGGGAGAAGATTTTCAGCAAAGAAATTCAGCTATCATATGTATCCACTCATCAACAATGTGCATGCCAACATAGAAGAATAAAAAGTGGTTGAAGCCACTTGATAAGTAGGGAAGAATCCCACAAATTTGTAAAAGTATCTATCTCTAAATTTTAGGAAAAGAATCTTAAGTGAAAGATGATTCAAATTCAAATTATGGCTCCAACACACTCTATATAAGTGCGATTCAATTAGTCATGGATGAGATATATTACTGCAGGGCTTCATGCCAGATTTGAGCTTGATCTTATACCTCATACATGTATGAGTAAGTCTACTATACTTCCCATGTAATATACATTTGATTTCAGACATGTTTGGTGTCATAAAATCGAGTCTATGTGAGTGTACTATTTATTGTCAGAAATCAGAGTTTTTTGGTCAGATTGTAGAGATGATTTCTCTGAGCATGGTTCATCATTTCCAGTGATTTAACTTGGTATTGTTTGTTAGCTTTCTAAGTCTACTACAAGATCCCAAAGTTTTGCTGCATTTGGATTTCTTAGTTGTGAGAAACATTCGTTAGAAGTCACCTCGTTAGAGGAGAACAAGTGTACCCTCGTTACTTAATTCTGTACTTAATTCCCTTGGGTGCTCTACTAACAAAGAAGACAACCAGGAAGGCTACACAATGAGTAAAGAGGAAGGGTTCACTACTAGCAATGAAGATAACCCAGACAGTGAAAGCTCCTTCCTCGGCCCTACTCTTCCGGTTCGCATGCCAAGCTTACTGCAACAAAAGTCAAAGCTTAAAGGGAAACAACCATCGGGTATGCCTTGGAAGAGCCCCCTCAAGGATCCTAAGTCAAGAACTGGGAGGAAAAAAGAAGATCACAAGAAAAGAAAAGATCGGGTCCCTCCCCTCAAAGAGGGAAACCATCAATAATGAAAATCACATCCCTAAACATCAGGGGTTTGTCCGACCCCTCAAGAGCGGCGATTCTTGGTCAGTGGTTCAAAGACAAGTGCCTCAACCCCGGCTTTATCTGCTTACAAGAGATTAAAATCGACGGAGAGGATCTCCAAAAACGGATTAAATGCATTTCTCTGAACCACCTTTGGATCTCCACTTCTCACCCTAGGGGGGCAGGGGGTGCTGCGATTGGTATTAGTCACTCGTGGTCCGGTAGATTGACCTCGACTTGTGAAGATCAGAATCATCGTTGGATTGCTGCCTCTATCGATTCCCGGATTAGGGGAAAAAATGAACCCTGCATGGGCCTTTTAGATTAAGGGGTGATTAGTGATGGACCAATGAGAGGAGGGTGGTGGCCACAGTCTAGAGCCTCAATCAAGTAGGCTAGGCCTAGTTTTCCTTGGATTTGGACTGGTCAAAACAACCAAAATGTGATGGTAGACCTTACTTAGTGGTTTGAAAAAACCACAAAATTAAAATTCTGCCATCCGAATTATATCTAGGCCCTTGGATATGAAGGCGATCCAATGGTCAAGATTCAAAAAAAGAAAGGCTTGCGCATTTAAATCTCCATCGTTTGATAGGTTGATGATCCAATAGTCAATTTCTCTATAGATCTAGATTCAACGCGTTTTCATTGGAGACGTCCGATCATATAAGATCCAATGGAGTACGTTTGTTCGCATCCCCATGCAGTCCTAGTCTTGCTTTTCCTACTTCCCATGCATTTAATGAGCCTTATTTTGTCGTTTTCTGCCAGACATACTTGCCCAAATCGGGTTTGTTCATGCCAAAAATCCTATGGACGTCGTGCACCCACGCGAGCTTCTCTCTCTCTCTTCGTTTTCCCCAAATCTTTCAAATGATTTGATTGTATACTTTGTCTTTTTCTGCCAGAGTACATTGGTCAATCATGTCCATCCATAAAAAATATCCAACGGCTTCGAATACTCACGAACCCAAGCACACTGCAAGCTCTATTTTGTCGTTTTTTGACAGACAAATATGATCAATCTCAAGCATTCGTGAGGAAAATCCAATGGCTCCTAATAGCGACGAATCCAACTTGGGATTGAAATCGGATATGCCTTTTGGAAATAGTATTTTTATTTTAAAAACCACCAGTGGTTTTTTTTTCTTCCTCAATACCACACAAGATTAATTTTAATCCCTAAAAATTAGGGATCCTTACAAGGCCTATGCAGGGTTCATTTTTTCCCCTAATAATCCATTCACGGTGGTCTCAATTTATGCCCCTAATGGAGAGGTGGATAAAATCAATACGTGGGCTTCCCTCGACTCCCTCCCACACAATGTTTTGATTTGTGGGGACTTCAACATGGTTGAGTTTCTTTGGGGACTTCAACATGGTTGAGTTTCTTGAGGACTGATGGAATAACAAGGGGAAAATTATTGACAGTCGGGAGAAAGAGATATGGGATAAAATCAAGCTCCATCTCGACCTAGTCGAGGTGAAAGACATGAAGGGGTTCTTCTAGTCTAATCTCCAATTGGTGGACTCTCTGAGGAAAGCAAGACTTGATAGATGTTACATCGACCAAAACACCATCCTCCAATGGGGTATTCCTTCGATTTCCCAACAAATGGACCTGACTATCTAAGAGCACTAGCCGATTACTCTCTCTTTCAAACCGATTCCCATGGTCTGTAAAGCTCCTTGGTTTCATGCTTGTCAGATGACATTTTCCCTCCCCTCTGTCCACCAAGAAATTTCCATAGTGTGGGCGGAGGCCTTTGCCTACTGTAATGAACTGGCTAAGTGCTAGAGAAGCATGGTGGAAAGGACTCGACAAATTTTGATCAAGACTCATAAGGCTATAAGAGATATCCGAGAAAAAAGAAGAGAAATGGTATACCGGAGGCTCTCACGGCTAGAAGAAGAAGTGAAAAAAGGTAACTTGCAATGTCAACAAGGGCTTCTAAAAATCAGGGGAAGACTGAGACTCAAGGAAGAGGTTCAAAGGAAAAATCTACAAATATTCTTCAGAGATTGGTGGGCAGGGAAGGCTGACAAACCTTCGAAAGAGATGTGTAACATCCTCAAAAGGAAACAAGCAAGAGAAGCCATCCCCTTCTTAGTCGATAACAATGGGATTGAATGTAGCACGAAAGCTGAGAATAGATTCATATCATCGTCGAGCATTTTACCCATCTTCTCGGGGTCTCGACTCCCCTTTCCCCGCAAAGGTGTGACTGCATGGCAACCATCTCAAGGTTTGCTCAATCTAGAATCCCTCAGAACATGAATTCTCTGCTGGATACTAACGTTTTCGAGATGGAAATTATCAATGTTATTGATGCTCTTCCCAATGGAAAAAGTCCGGGTCCTGATGGCCTCACCAATGAATTTTTTCAAATCCTTCAAGCACGTGGTGGCCACCCCGCTACGTCTGGTGTGGCGAGGCTCTCTCCTTTGGTACCCTCCCCGAGTGTCTTAATAATGGTGTCATCAAGTTAATTCACAAAAGGTGAGATAAGAACAAAATTGAAAATTGGCAGCCAATTACTATGCTCCAAACTGGATACAAGATAATTACCAAAGTTATCGCCAACAAAATCTCTTTTCATTTAAAATCATGGCTTTGTGAGGACCAGAAAGTTTTTATCAAAGGTAGATCTATACTTGAAGCAATTGTCGATATTTGGGAAGGCCTTGCGTTTGCTGAGGACACTGCACAATATTTGATATTCACTAAGATCGACTTTGACAAAGTGTATGACAGATTGGAATGGGACTTTATTCTTCAATCACTAAAAGACCTTGGTTGCAACCAAAAGTTCACGAAGATGGTTTCCACTCTACTTGGAAACGCTTCAACGAGAATAAATATCAACGGTAAGCTCTCTGAGACCATACATTTAAAAAGATCTATCAGGCAAGGCTGCCCATTGGCTCCGCTACTTTTCGCCATCACCTCGGATGGCGTCAGTCGCCTATTAAAGCATCACATGGACGCTGGCAATCTCAAGGGTCTTTCCCTACCTTTAGACCATGACCAAATGATTGTGAGACTCTTCGTCGATGACATGAATGCCTTTGTACATAATGATATGAATAACATTGAGGTGTTCTGGAGTTGCCTTGACACCTTTTGTATGGTGTCAGGCTCAAAAATCAACCATGCTAAAACTGCTTTCAGAGCAATCCGTGGACCTCCACGTCAAATGTTGTTAGATCAGGGGTGTCAAGTTATCCCTAGAGATCAAGTCTTCCGTCTCCTCGGTATTCTAATGGGCTTTGACATCTCAATGGACCAACGATGGAATTGGGTGCTATCCAAACTAGATAGCAAACTAAATCATTGTAAATGTATGCAAGTTAACTTGGTAGGGCGTGCAATGGTTGGTAACACATATATGCTTTCTACGACTTTTTACTTTATCTCATGTTGGAGACCTAAGGAGAAAGATTTGGCCAAAGTGGAAAGAATTTGCAGAAACTTCCTATGGACTAGGGACCCCAATAGGAGGGGGATTCCTAAAATCAAATGGGAAACTTGCATTAACTCGAAAGACTCAGGGGGCTTGGGTATTTTGGATATTGCTAGGTAGCTGACAAGTTGGCAATAAAGTGGTTTATCAAGGCTTGGAGCAATCATGAGTCCTCTTGGGCTAAATGGATCTTCAAAAGCATGAAAGACCTTACCTTAGTTGGCCATCCTGGTTGGAAGGACATAGGGATCCTCACACTTTTGTTCTCCCTCCACTCGGTGTCCCCTAAAGGCTCTAGCCTCGTGTGTTCCTTATGGAAGAGTTGGAACAAGGCTAAACAACTCATCAGAATCAATGATGAGTGGACGTGGGCGGCTGGAATAAGACAAAATGACTCTATCTAGTTCCCGATCATCGGCATTAGGGGGGTGGAGTCTTGGAATCTCCAAACTGCTAAGGGGTTATGGAACAAGGGGTTCAAACAGTGGAAACAACTCTGGAAACAAGAGACTGGCCAGTGGATCAGGTTCGAAGACTTAGACCTGGGTCACAGAGTTACCCTCGAGGAATGGACTCTTCTTCAAAGCAGGTGTTTAGCATGGGACCGCTCAACTACCCGCCTTCTCTACGGAGACGATCTTCCTTGCCTGGAGGGCCTCAAATGGAGCAATGGTAAGAAACTATCCAGAATCCCGAACTTCAAAGAGAACTTAGATGTCACCACACCCTTAATAAGATGTGGTGCCTTTCTTGGACCAAACTTCGATGGGAACTAAAGTTCATGTCTATTTGGCACCCCCTAATTGAGATCAAAAAGTCCGTTCTCATGTGGCAGATCTTGCATAAGGGTATCTGGTCCAATGCAAGGGCTAACAAAATTTGTGGTGTACCTCCATGGTGTAAGCATTGCCATCGACGCATCGAAGATTTAGTTCACCTTTTCTTCGATTGTCCCAAGTCACGTGTTATCTAGCAACATGCAACATGGGTATTGAGACTCGCGAATCAAATCAATTGGCAACAGGCACTTTTGGGTGAGGCGGTTGGTTGCTCATCAAGGCTATGGAATGCCATCAGGGATGAGACTCTTTGGAAGATTTGGAGAGAGCGATGTGCTGTCAATTATGGCCAAACTCCAAAGGAATGGTCGATTGGGAAATCCTTGTTCCTTCTAGGTAACAGAATCTCCTGAGATAACAGGTCTCCTCCGTTTAGACATCACTGTATTTTTCTTCTCGAAAATAACAAGTTGAAACCCAGATAGGTCCCACATGAGGGAGATAATAGATTTGTCCGCCTCATTTGTAATGCCCTCTAGCTTACCGAACTTGTCCCCTGCATTGTGGGATTTGGGGGGTCCCATGGGCACTAGTCCCATTCACTTGTAACTTTTCTCCTTTATTTTAATTAAAGTCCGGGAGACTAGGCCAAGGCCGAACTCCCTTTATTAAAAATAAAAATGTCTTCGATATCAAGCATCTTGCTCTATTTAAAAAAAAAAGAAAAAAAATATTCGCTTAAAACTTAATCTGATTTTTGCACATTTCTCGTCGATGTGATGAATTCATGTCTTTCTAGTCCTTTGATATTCAGAAATGGTGTCTTTGAACTGATGATCTCTGATAGGAAAGGTCCTTAGAGTATCTTATATGAAATATTGATATAAAAGCTCATAGATTAGCTTGTTGTGGACTCGAAGGCACTAAATCTGTTGACATCCAAGGACTTGAATACCACTACTTGTACCTGAATCTATATTATCTTTGAAAAAATGGATGCAACATGAGTGAGATGAAATGAACAAACATTTCAAAAGAAGAGGCCTTTCTTCAAGTGATTGATTTTAATGTGGATGTGAAATAGAATCTCAACACATGGGTTAAAATTCAGAATCTGATTTTTATTCTATTTTTTAGCCCATTAAGTGATTGAATCACAAAGGTGAATACTCTGCAAAGACATCGTATCGTAGATGGATTCAGATGGCCGGTGTTATAAACCTACACGTTCAAACTCGGCCATCTACGAATCAGAAAGACCTCTGTTGAACTCGAGCAACACTCTACAGCGCTATCTTTCACTGTACATCCGTTGTCGTGACTCGACATCAATAATTTCGGCCGCTTAGCTCGGTCGGCGTGGTCTGTCAAACCAACGATAGTACCCTCGCTTGTTGTTTTCTGTCAACTTCCACCACGCATGCTGTCTTCCTCTACTACGGCAAGTAAGATACGCATACAGAGTAACGAGGGTACACTTGTTCTCTCTCTGTCTCTCTCTGTCTCTCTTTGCGCTAGAGGGGAAACGTACCTACTACCTACGAGTAAGACGCTGCACAATGTCCGGGATCGCTCATGGACGGGTCACGGCAAACATGCTAGCAGCGTGAGCTGACAGATATGATGATTCCATCTTCTTCGTGACCTCAATGGCACCTCACCCACATGCAGGTCACTCGACGATGTCCCGAGAGTCGATTGTCAGCGTCGAGAGCTGGCACATGAGCTCGTTGTCTTCTCCGTTACCTTGCTGTCACGGTCACCTCATCCACGTTCTCTCTCTCCCTCTCTCTCTCTCCACATGGGCGTCTACTTTGTCTAGCTTGACCTTTCCCTTGAATTGGTGGTCTAGAATGACGAAGTTTGCTCGTCTCTTCTAAGACAGGCCATTATTCCTGCGCTGGAAATCGGAAAGCTTGCTGGTTGCTCTGTCGGCGGCACTATTAGAGGGACTCCTCGTCGCTCCATCCGAAAACAAATAAATACCGTACCAATCTTCTTCGTCCGTGTATCCTGCTTTTCTTCTTGTTGCCAGCTTTTTGAGAAGCTAGTCAACAATAAACAAAACAGCAAAAAGTGCCAAGATTCTGAGAAAAATGCCCGATGCGGATCATCAAGGCATGCTCGCCATTTGTTGATTTAACGCTTATAGCACTTGCAGTCTTCTGTTTTCATTCTTCCGTACTTGGTCACTTCCAGAGCTTTCCTCCACGTGCTTGGATGTGGAGAAGCTTAGCTTAAACACAACACCTGTGTGCGAAGCTTTCCTACACGTGCATGGGTGTAAGAGTGGGCTAAAGACAACCTAGTGAAGTTTACATTGATCAAAATTAAGAGGAAGCAATTGTGGTTCAAGGAAACTTGAGCTTGTCTTACACAAACAAGTCAAACTTGTGGAGCCCATCCAAGTGCCTTTACAGAGCCCATCCAAGTCTCTTCTTTACAGCTAGCCTATGACTCAAAGTCAATAATTCTCTTCAAAGAGGTGATTTTGGAAGATTTCGTGCGATCAACTCTGGCAAGCCTCCAAAGAGTGATCAAAGTCAATAATTCTCTTGAAAGAGGTGGTTCTTGAAGATTTTGAAGAAAAGATGTGCGATCAACTCTGGCAAGCCTCCCAGAGAGTGATTCGATAGAGAAGAATCTATGACTGTAAGAAGTCCCCCAATCTTTTAAGCACCAGAGTGTTCATTCTAGAAAACAACAAGTAGAAAAATAAAAAAAAGAATTCTTCCGTGACTCTTGGAACCATTACATGAATTGCAAAGTGAATGGTATTTATGTGAAGCAGGTTGTTTCTTGAACGCATTGTAGTGTCAATGTGAGTAGATTACATGTAAACACTCTACCAATTTCAAGTAAATATCCACTTCTTACATGTACATATCAGTCAACTGTCCAAATTGTAATCCGAATTGTAAGACCTTCACATAAAAAGAGCCATGTACGCATGAAATAGGGATCCTAATATAGAAACTATTCGTGATTTCGTATGGTTCTGAGATATGTACTTTGCATAAGCCCTTATCCATGCACTTCTTGTTCAAGGCATCAAATTTTTTAATATACCTTTATGTAAGGAAAAGGTATTAAATTAGGACCTATGATAGG
>CM035431.1:49898738-49928738 GCA_020310875.1 Ceratopteris richardii
TACAAGTTCAAAAAATGACAATATCTTGATGATGCACATGAATGGGAATTTAAGCAAAGTAGATAACACTTGGTATATTGATAGTGGATGTAGCAACCATATGAGTTGCAATGCTTCTTGGTTTACTAATCTACATGTTCCCAAAGGTAAAGGACATGTAGAAACAGGTGATGATACAGCCCATGAGATCTCCCATGTTGGAGATGTAGCTTTGGATGACAAGGAGGAAGGAAGATGTCTCAAGGATGTCTTGCATGTACCTACTATCACAAAGAACTTGGTGTCCGTTGGGCAAATGGTTGAAAGAGGCTATCAAGTAAAGTTCAACAAAGGTGGATGCTTTGTGGAGAACCCTAAGCAAGGTTACAAGGTCATAGCAAGAGGAAAGAAGCAAGGGAGACTCTTCACTTTGGAGGTAAATTCTCATTCCACTCAACATGTCTACTTCACATATGGAAACAAGAGGATTTCGGAGTTGGACTTGTGGCACAAGAGGATAGGTCACATCAACATACAAAGAATGAAGGAAATGCAATTCAAGAGGCTGGTTGAAGGTCTTCCCAACTTCCAAGGACAAGGTATGAAGCATTTATGTGAATCTTGTCAACTAGGGAAGCAAGTGAGACTTCCATTCAAGAAGAGTGGCTACATAAGCCAACATCCATTGGAGTTGATACATACAGATGTGTGGGGGCCAACCAAAGAGCAATCCATTGGAGGTAACAAGTACTTTGTCACTTTTATAGATGATTGCACAAGGATGGTTTGGGTTTATTTCATCAAAAACAAATCAGATGTGTTTACATGTTTCAAAGCATTCAAGGCAATGGTAGAGAAGGAAACAGGTACATATATCAAGAAGCTAAGGTCCGATGGAGGGGGAGAATATTTCTCCAATGAGTTTTCTGATTTTTTAATGGATCAAGGCATCAAGAGGCAACTAACATGCAGGTACACCCCCCAACAAAATGGAGTAGCAGAGAGAAAAAATAGATACATTTTTTAATATAAAGGAAGTTCGGCAATAGCCTACTCTCCCGGACTTGAATTAAATTAAGAAACAAAGGTACAATAGAAGGGGACTAGTGCCCACGGGACCCCCCAAATCCCACAAAGCAGGGGAAACTTGATTGAATCCTAGGTTGCATTACAGAGAAGGTTAATCACCCTCTCATCGCCCTCATGCGGGGCCCACTTGGGTTTGAGCTTGTTGTTGATCAAAAGGAGAACTTGATGGTGTCTGAAGGGGGGGGA
Organism: Ceratopteris richardii; assembly: GCA_020310875.1. NCBI lineage: Eukaryota > Viridiplantae > Streptophyta > Polypodiopsida > Polypodiales > Pteridaceae > Ceratopteris > Ceratopteris richardii. Next base: position 49,899,993 of record CM035431.1, read on the forward strand.
CTTCTTACTGTTAACGATTCTTTTGCCCAGGAGGAATAGTGATTTCTCAATCGACCACTCCCTGGGGGGATCGCCGAAGTTGAGAGCACACCTCTCCCGCCAAATTTTCCACAGGTTTTCCCCTCTGATGGCGTTCCAGAGTGTCGCAGAGCAGCCGATCGCTTCTCCCAAAAGGACTTGTTTCCAACTAAGCTGTTTTTGAAGTCTGATTTTCATTCCAACCGTCTGCCAGATTCTGTAGGAGTTGGGGCAAGTAAGGAAGATGTGTGGGACATCTTCGATAGCACGGTGGCAGCGTTTGCACCAAGGAGGGATCCCACAAATTTTGCTAGCCTTATGGTTGGTCCAAATTCCTCGATGAAGAATTTGCCATAAGAGGACAGACTTCTTAATCTCAATAAGGGGGTGCCAGATACCCATGAATTTCATGTCCCACCGAAGCCGCGTCCAAGACAGGCACCACTTCTTGTTGAGGCTGATCTGGAGGTCAGCCGTTTCTTTGATGTTCGGGATTTTGAGTAGGCTATTTCCGTTGTGCCATTTGAGACCAAGCGAGTTCGGTGTGTCGTGTCCCATGAGAAGGCGCGTCTTGTGACGATCCCAAGCGAGGCATCTGCTTTGCAGAAAAAAAAAAAAAAAAAAAAAGAAAAAATAGATACATTGCCGAGATCGCTAGAGCAATGCTTAATGAGATGAATGTACCTAACATGTTTTGGAGTGATGCAGCAAATACCGCCGTGTATCTTATGAATAGGGCTCCTACCTCAGGGATCCATGGCTTGACACCATATCAAGCCTATTATGGTAAGAAACCTGATCTTTCCCACTTGAAGATATTTGGATGTACTTGTTATGTACATGTGCCAAGTGAATTGAGGCACAAGCTACAACCAAAGGCAGAAAAGTGTGTGTTTCTAGGATATTCAAATGATCATAAAGGTTACAGGTGCTTCAACCCAAACACAAAGGACTTGAGCATATCAAGGGATGTAGCATTTGATGAGCTACTCCCTTTGTATAAGAAGTATGATTGTATGCAGGACTATGAAGAAGAAAAGCATGGACATGATGAAGAACAAATCGACCTAGAGCTAAGCGGCCCAAGGTGTTCCATCAATGAAGATAGTTCAAGCATGAACTCACCATGGAGGGGGAGATCTTCATCAAGCTATGAAGCACAATCAATCAACAAAGGCAAAGCAACATTGGTGGAGTTGGATGAAGAAGGTAATGAAGTTGAAGATGATGAAGGACACATGATGGAGAAAGAAGCCATGTCAAAGAAAGAGATCAAGTTCCCAAGGCAAAGGAGGTTTATTCCTCCAAAAGGTGAAGAAAGGAAGTCTTCTAGAGTTAAGTATCCAACTCAAAGGTTTACTTATGATTCATACATGGCAACTCATTATGCATATATGAACAAAGTAGTAGAAGATCATGAGCCCGATTGCTATGAAGATGCAAGCAGGTACACCGAATGGAAAGAGGCAATGCAAGAAGAGATCGACGCACTTGAGGAGAATCAAACATGGACTCTAGTGCCCAAGAAGGATAACATGAAGGTAACAGGTAATAAGTGGGTGTATAAAGTAAAGAGGAATTCAGATGGATCTATTTCTAGGTTCAAAGCAAGATTGGTGGCCAAGGGTTTTGCACAAACATATGGAGTGGACTTTGAAGAGACATTCAGCCCCGTGGCAAAGATGAGCACCATTAGGACACTCATTGCAATGGCTGCTAGCAAAGGATGGAAGCTTTTCCAATTGGATATCAAGAATGCCTTTCTCAATGGAGACTTGGAAGAAGAGGTATACATGGAGCAACCACTAGGTTTTGTTCATAAAGAGTTTCCACATCATGTTTGTAGGTTGAAGAAGGCACTTTATGGCCTGAAGCAAGCTCCAAGGGCTTGGAACCAAAGATTGGTGGACTATTTGATCAAATGTGGTTACAATCAATGCAAGGCGGATCCATCTCTCTTCATCAAACAAAGAGGAGAACTTGTAGTCTACATGTGCGTGTATGTAGATGATCTTATCATTACAGGTAATGATACAAAGGGCATTGAGGAGATCAAGGCGAAGCTTGGAAACGAGTTTAGGATCTCTGATCTTGGAGATCTTAGGTATTTTCTTGGCATTGAAGTTGTATACAAAGAAGAAGGTATTATGCTCATACAAAGGAAGTATATTCTAGACCTACTTGAGAGGTTTGGGATGCTACATTGCAAGCCTATTTCAAATCCCATGGAAGTTAATGTAAAGCTAAGCTCCATTGATGGAGAGCAATTAGAGGATGTAACCTTGTATCAATCTATTGTAGGATCTTTCAATTATGCCACAATAACTAGGCCCGACATAGCATATGGAGTTGGAGTGTTATCACAATTTATGCATAGTCCAAGGACTACACACTTGCAAGATGCAAGAAGAATGTTACGATATCTCAAGGCCACTATAAATGAAGGATTGTTCTATTCATTTGATGATGATATGCAGGTCAAAGCTTATTCTGATGCCGATTGGGCGGGTTCGAAGGAGGATAGAAGAAGTACAAGTGGTTACCTAGTCATGCTAGGTAGCAAGATCATCTCATGGATTTCAAAGAAGCAACCCACGGTGGCATTATCTTCCACCGAGGCTGAGTATAGAGCTTTGGCTCAAGTCACATGTGAGCTAATGTGGATTAAGAAGTTATTTATGGAGCTTAATTTGCAGGTTGACACATATCCAATTTTTTGTGACAATATGAGTAGCATTCATCTAGCATCGAATCCTGTCTATCATGCTAGAACCAAGCATATTGAAGTGCACTATCACTTCATAAGGGAAAAGGTGATATCGAAGGAAGTTTCAGTACATCATATTGGTACCAAGGACCAAGTTGCCGACATGTTTACAAAGGCTTTGGATGGGATGAAGATTTCAAAATTCAAGCAATGCATCAACATGAAGGAGCTTGGATGAGGACGAAGAATTGAAGCTTGAGGGGGAGTGTTAAAAGTCAAGCTTCAAGCTACAAATTCGTGGGGAATCTTTTATGGACATGTGGAGCAATCAAAGGAAGCCAAAAGCCACGAGATTCCATCAAGAAAAGTCACTCAACCACTCCCCAAGTCATCTCAACTAATTCCTCCAAGTTAGGAGGCTGATTTGGAAAGGTAGTTCATAGATTTTAGGGGCACACTTCTCACTATAAAAGGAGCATGTATCCCGACTTCTTTTGGGCCATCTTCTTGGAGTTTTAGCTCATGTAAAGTGAGAACTAAGTGCTGGAGTTGTGATAAGCAAGCCCCTTGCTTAAGCAACCCCCTTGCTTGCTTGTTTGTTTTCTTTTAGTAGGCATATCTATGTGTGTGCGCAGGCAGTGTTGCAACTCTCTACCCCTGAGTTGTTAGCATTGGTACTCCCTCATATGGTATCCATTTGATGTAATTCTTGTCTCATTGGATAGCTATAAGAGTCTATTTTATGCTTACCAATTCTCTGGAGCATTCTCTAAGTAAGCTGGGAGCAACATTCATTTTAGTGAAGTTGTGTGATTGATATCTCTCTCTTTGTGTAGGCTCTGTTGGAAATATTTTGCTCTCTGGTGTAAGGGCTGGTTCTCCTTCTCTATGTATCCATTTGCTATGATTTTGGTGTCATTGGGTAGCTATTAGAGTGCTCTAAAGTTGACTCAAGTGTGAGATTCATTCTCTGTATAAGCTCTAAGAAACGTTTGCTGGAGTGAAGTGAGGTCTCTGCTTGACTAGCAGTTGTGAGCATTCAACTATCTCATGTTGTAGACATTGTTTCTCTTTGTGTAAGCATCCATTTCAAGTGAAATTTGTTTTGTTGGAAAGCCCTTGGTGTCTACTACAGGTCTATAAAAGCTCACTGGAGTTCTCTACATAAGCTCTGAGTAAGAGCATTTTTGGTGTGCAGAGGTCAAAGAAGGATACCTGTGGAGATCATTCGTGCTTCATCGTTGCTTAGGGGTTGAGATACTTCCCCCATCAACATATACATATACATATACATATACATATACATATACATATACATATACATATACATATACATATACATATACATATACATATACATATACATATACATATACATATACATATACATATACATATACATATACAAATACATATACATATACATAGACATATACATTTGCATATGCATATGCATATACATATACATATACATATACATATACATATACATACACATAGACATATACATATACATATACATATACATATACACATACATATACATATACATATACATATACATATACATATACATATACATATACATATACATATACGTATACATATACATATACGTATACATATACATATACATATACATATACATATACATATACATATACATATACATATACATATACATATACATATACATATACATATACATATACATATACATATACATATACATATACATATACATATACATATACATATACATATACATATACATATACATATACGTATACATATACATATACATATACATATACGTATACATATACATATACATATACATATACGTATACATATACATATACATATACGTATACATATACGTATACATATACATATGCATATGCATATACATATACATATACGTATACATATACATATACATATACGTATACATATACATATACATATACATATACATATACATATACATATACATATACATATACATATACATATACATATACATATACATATACATATACATATACATATACATATACATATACATATACATATACATATACATATACATATACATATACATATACATATACATATACATATACACATACATATACATATACATATACATATACATATACATATACATATACATATACATATACATATACATATACATATACATATACATATACATATACATATACATATACATATACATATACATATGCATATGCATATGCATATACATATACATATACATATACATATACATATACATATACATATACATGATGGAGAGTTTTAATCTCCAAAAGAACAAGCTATCCTTGGTATTAGACCACCTCTAGACCAAGAGTAACTTTGGACTCCTCCTAATTTTGAAAATATACTTTCACATTACCAAGATTTTGACTAACTGTAAAGAAATCACTTTTCTGAAAAGTCTGCTGCAGATTAATCACTCATTGACTAATCAATCCTGTAAAGTTTTTTATAAAACTTTGTACAATACTTCTCCTGGAGATTGCGCAACCTTTCCAAGTTAAATTTCTCAAACTGATTGAGTACACACTGAGAAATGTGTGAAACACTTTACCTATGTCTGAAACAACTTCTCTGCAATGGCGACTTTGACACCTGCAACTTCTTAACACTGGTTCTCCCAAAGTAAATCCCGTTTGATCAAGATCGTTTAGCCATAGATGGCTTACCTTCCAACTTAGATTTTGAGCCCTCACTTGTGTAAAACTTTACACTGTGGACTGAGCAATGACCATTTCTCTGAAGATGAAATCTGCGCCAGTTTTGACGACTCTTAGAACATTTTCACATATGAATGTTCCTAAACAAAATTCTCTCATCCTGATTGCAATTAACCTCTGAAATTCTAGCCATAGATAGATTAGCTATGGACTTAGATACGTGCAAAAGGATTTCTCAAAAGATTAAACACAGAAGGAGCAGACAGCAAAATATCGGGCGCAAGTTTTCTTGATTACTCAGAAAAATTACATCTAAGTAAAGTTGATGAATTCAACTCACTTCTCATGTGTCTAATGACACTCTCTACTATTCCTTTTTCTCTTCCTACTCACTATTCTTCTTCTGCTCTATTTGCCTCAACATTTTCCAACATATTTATAGATGAATATATACAAGTGTATGACTAAACAAAAGTATATGTCAGCTAATGTACATATGTGTACATATCTTTGGATTTCTGAATATGTCCTTCCTTCAACCATCTGAATTTGTTCTCTTCTTGACTCCTTGACTTCATTTCTTCATAATCCTTCAATTGATGATTGTCATGCACCAAGAGCTCCCCCTCAATCATTAATTGAGGTTCTTCTCTATCTTCTTGATTCCTGCCATATCCTTGAATCTTTGTAGCTTTGGTCCATCTAGACTTTTTGTCATCATATTTGCAAGTTGATCTTTTGTAGGAGTGTGTATGACTTCAATCTCCTTCTCAATGACCTTCTCTCTCAGAAAATGATACTGTATTTCAATATGCTTAGTTCTAGCATGAAACACAGGATTAGCTGCCAAGTATATAGAACTCATGTTGTCTCCACAAACAATAGGAGTACTTTGAACCACGTCAAAAACTTTCATAAGTGTCTTTAGCCATATTACCTCCTTTGCAGCTTCCACCATACCTTTGTATTCTGCTTTTGTAGATGACAAAGCAACTGTATGTTGCTTCTTAGAACACCATGAAATCAATTTGTCTCCTACATAGCACAAGTATCCATGTGTTGATCTTCTATCATCCACATTACATGCCCAATCTGCATCACTATATATCTTCACTCTTGTATCAGAAGTAAATCCATAGTACAACCCTTCTCTGAGTGTACCCTTGATGTACCTAAGTACTCTTTGTCCTGCAATCCAATGTTCCTTTCTAGGACAATGCATAAATTGTGAAAGCACACCAACTGCATATGACAAATCAGGCCTTGTCAATGTAGCATAAATCAAGCTACCAACCAAACTTTGATAAAGTTTCATATCTCTGATCTCTTCTCCTCCAAACCTAGACAATTTATGGTTCACTTCCAAAGGTGTAGGTGCAACCCTGCAATCTTCCATTTTAAATTTGGTTAGCAAATTTTTAAGATACCTTTCTTGGGTCACATATACTCCATGTTGAGTATAAGAAATCTCCATTCCCAAAAAGAATGATAGGTTCCCTAAATCACTGATTTTGAACTCTTTCTCCATCTGCTTCTTGATCATTTGTATCCCTTTATCATCTGTACCTGTAAGTTTTATGTCATCAACATAAATACAAACATAAATGAATCCATCTTCACTTGCTTTGACTAGCAAGCTACTATCTGCCTTTGATGCTTGAAATCCAAGATCATTCAAGAATTTTACAAGCCTATAATTCCATGCCCTTGGGGCCTGCTTTAATCCATACAAAGCTCTCTTGAGCTTACACACATAATTTGGGTTCTCTTGATCTTTAAATCCATCTGGTTGCTCCATGTAAACTTCATCTGAAATATAACCATTCAAAAAAGCATTTTTAACATCTAATTGAGACAACTTCCAACCTTTGCAAGCAGCAATTGCTATGAGGGTTCTGATGGTTGTCATTTTTGCCACAGGACTATAAGTCTCATCATAGTCCACTCCATATGTCTGTGCATACCCTTTCACAACAAGTCTAGCTTTGTATCTAGACACACTTCCATCTACAAATCTTTTTGTTTTGTAAACCCACTTACATCCAATAATTTTTGGCTATTGGGTTTAGGAACCAGATCCCAAGTCTGATTCTCTATCAATGCATCATACTCCTCTTGCATGGCTTCTTCCCAATTTCTCTTACCTTTGGTTTCATCATATGTAGATGGATCTTCATCTGCTTTTACCAAATAAGCATAATCTTTAGTAGTCAAGAATGAGGTGGCATAGCTGTACCTTGTAGGTTGCCATTTGTGCCTAGATGACCTCCTAACTTCTGCACTTCTTGAAGTCTCTGGTTCATCACATTCTGGATCAAATCTTGGCCTCTCTTCAACTTCAACCTGTACTTCATTGTTCTCACTTTCATCAAGTAATTGAATCTTTGCTTTACCTTTCCTTTGATCCACTATTTCTTCATCATCTGCATGTACATTATATTTACCTGCATACCAAGTACTTTGTTCATCAAATGTAACATCCTTGGATACAAGGAATTGCTTTGTGGATGGACTCCACAACTTGTATCCCATTTGTTTATCATCATAACCAATAAATACATACTTTTCTGCCTTAGGGTCCAACTTATGCCTCAATTGAGATGGCACATATGCATATGCCAAACATCCAAATATTCTGCAATGATCCAAGGTAGGTTTCTTACCCCACCAAGCTTCATATGGTGTCATACCTTGCAAAGCTTTACAAGGCAATCTATTGACCAAATAAGTAGCTGTGTTTACAGCCTCTGCCCACAAATAATTTGGGCAATTCTTCTCTTTCATCATGGACCTTGCAAACTCAACAAGAGTCCTATTTCTTCTTTCTGCTACCCCATTTTGTTGAGAGTACCTGCAAGTAACTTCTCTCTTTATACCTGCATTCCACAAATAATTATTGAATTCATTTGAAAAATACTCTCCCCCTCCATCTGACCTTAGTCTCTTTAATTTTTGACCTGTAATCCTTTCTGCATATGCATGATAGTGTTTAAATGTATTAAACACTTCTGACTTTTCTTTAATCACATAAATTGTGATCCACCTGGTAGCATCATCAACATATATGACATAATATCTTGAACCATTTATACTAAAGTCCTTTGAAGGACCCCACACATCTGTATGCACCAATTCAAGTCTTTCTAAATACATAAACCCATGCTTGGAATAGGATTGCTTGTGAGCCTTACCTAATTGACATGCCTCACATCTGTATGTCATGTGTTGACCTGCAATATTAGGCAACCCAAGCACTGAATCATTGTTAATCATTTCTTTAATACCTCTTTCATTAAAGTGTCCAAGTCTTTTGTGCCAAAGATCCAATTCTGACACCTTCTGCTCTCCATATGTGAACATAGCATGTCCAACATTTCCTTGTACCTTCAATGTGAAGAGCCTTCCTTCTTTCTTTCCTGTAACAACCTGTTTATACCCTTGACTAGGGTCTTCAACATAAACTCCATCATTGGTGAATCTTAGCTCATATCCTTTTTCCACAATTTGACCTACACTGATCAAATTCTTTGGGATTGTGGGAACATAAAGAACGTTACTCAGAAGAGTGCTCCCATCCTTAGCTTTGACTGAACCAATTGACTTTACCTTATGCTTTGTATTATCACCTGTCTGAACTGTATGATTAATTGCATTATGATCTAGGTCAGTCATCAAAGCAATACTTCCACTTAAATGATTACTACATCCTGAATCAATATAGAACACTCTCATGTCCTCATGTGAGGTTTCACATGTATTCATAATGAGAGTCGAGTCCTCCTTCTGATCTGATGCATAGTTGTAATAGGTGTTATTATAGGATTGATTTTGGAAGCTTCTTCCTCCACCTCTTCCAAAAGAATTCCTACCACCTCTACCTCTGAAGTTTCCTCTCTAAAATCTACCACCTCTTGCTCTTTGATTAAAGTTCTGATAATTACTATTATTCTGATTATTGTGCCAACAATCATGAGATAGATGATTGGTCTTACCAAATATCCAACAAGCTCTTGCATTATCTTTGTTGTTTCTGCCTCTTCCTCTACTTCTGCCATTTCCTTTTCCTCTTATGAAATTTGCTTGGTTTGAAGTACCTTCTTCTTCACCTGATTGTTGCTTCCCTTTGTTAGCTTTCTTCTTGTCTTTAGAATACATTGCATGACCTGCACTCTTATCAACATCTCCTTTGATATCATTCTCAAAAGTTAGCATATGACCTAACAATTGATTCAAATCAGGAGTAAAGTGATCTAATGAAAGTTCTGTAGATAAAATGAAAGGCTTCCACTTCTCATCTCCTCTTAGCCCTGTGAGTATTTGTCTTACCAATTTGTCTTCTTCAATATCTTCATCCACTGCACCTAAAGAATCTACAATGTCCTTCATTTTTGTCACATAATCAGAGATTGATTGTGAGGCCTTCTTCTTGAAGGTAGTAAATTCTGCCCATAGTGAAGCCTTCCTTGATTTGGTTGTGTTTTGGAAATGCTCCTCCAAAGCATTCCAAATGTCACATGCACTTTCAAGTCCTCTAATGTGAGGAAGCAAATAGTCATTGACTGCCATGTAGATTATGCTCCTTGCTTGAGCATCCTTCTTCATCCAATTCTTCAAGTCTGCAAGCTCCTCCCTAGTTGGAACACTAGGATCTCTGAATTCTGGCTTTTCTTCATCTCCTGTGATGTATCCTATTAGATCTTTGCTCATAAGATGAGCTTCCATCCTCATAGACCAAGCTGGATAGTTCTCTCTATCCAACTTTTCAATTTGGAGACTATCTCCCATTGTTTCTTTACCTGTATTGTCAACTCTTTAATCTTTATGAGAAATAAATGTACCTTGACTTTGAATCTCGCTCCTTCCGATCCTTTTGATAGCTTCAATGTGTCTACCTTCAAGTTTTCTTCAACCTTTATCCTTTTGCACCTTCAAGATGTAAAGATTTGTATTTCTGCAGTAGTCGGAGTCTTCTTCACTTCAATTTTGACACAACCTGCTCTGATACCACTGATGGAGAGTGTTAATCTCCAAAAGAACAAGCTATCCTTGGTATTAGACCACCTCTAGACCAAGAATAACTTTGGACTCCTCCTAATTTTGAAAATATACTTTCACATTACCAAGATTTTGACTAACTGTAAAGAAATCACTTTTCTGAAAAGTCTGCTGCAGATTAATCACTCATTGACTAATCAATCCTGTAAAGTTTTTGATAAAACTTTGTACAATACTTCTCCTAGAGATTGCGCAACCTTTCCAAGTTAAATTTCTCAAACTGATTGAGTACACACTGAGAAATGTGTGAAACACTTTACCTATGTCTGAAACAACTTCTCTGCAATGGCGACTTTGACACTTGCAACTTCTTAACACTGGTTCTCCCAAAGTAAATCCCGTTTGATCAAGATCTTTTAGCCATAGATGGCTTACCTTCCAACTTAGATTTTGAGCCCTCACTTGTGTAAAACTTTACACTGTGGACTGAGCAATGACCATTTCTCTGAAGATGAAATCTGCGCCAGTTTTGACGACTCTTAGAACATTTTCACATATGAATGTTCCTAAACAAAATTCTCTCAACCTGATTGCAATTAACCTCTGAAATTCTAGCCATAGATAGATTAGCTATGGACTTAGATACGTGCAGAAGGATTTCTCAAAAGATTAAACACAGAAGGAGCAGACAGCAAAATATCGGGCGCAAGTTTTCTTGATTACTCAGAAAAATTACATCTAAGTGAAGTTGATGAATTTAACTCACTTCTCATGTGTCTAATGACACTCTCTACTATTCCTTTCTCTCTTCCTACTCACTATTCTTCTTCTGCTCTATTTTCCCCGACATTTTCCAACATATTTATAGATTAATATATACAAGTGTATGACTAAACAAAAGTATATGTCAGCTAATGTACATATGTGTACATATCTTTGGATTTCTGAATATGTCCTTCCTTCAACCATCTGAATTTGTTCTCTTCTTGACTCCTTGACTTCATTTCTTCATAATCCTTCAATTGATGATTGTCATGCACCAACAATACATATACATATACATACACATAGACATATACATATACATATACATATACATATACATATACATATACATATACATATACGTATACATATACATATACGTATACATATACATATACATATACATATACGTATACGTATACATATACATATACATATACATATACATATACATATACATATACATATACATATACATATACATATACATATACATATACATATACATATACATATACATATACATATACATATACATATACATATACATATACATATACATATACATATACATATACATACACATATACATATACATATACATATACATATACATACACATATACATATACATATACATATACATATACATATACATATACATATCCATATACATATACATATACATATACATATACGTATACATATACATATACATATACATATACATACACATATACATATACATATACATATACATATACATATACATATACATATACATATACATATACATATACACACACATACATACATACACACACATACACACACACACACACACACACACACACACATATATATATATATATATATATATATATATATATATATATATATATATATATATATATATATATATATATATATATATACATATATGTTAGCAGCAGACAAGGAACTGAAGGACTGACAAGGCATGGCAGTCAGAGAAGAGAGTCAGAGGGGAGAGAAGGCACAAGCAGACAAGGGAGTCAACGACGATCTGGCAAGTAGGCCAATAATTTTCTTCATGAAGAAGCAAGTACGAACATTCACGCAGATCTAGCACTAAGGCAACCCTTTAATTTTTCAAAACCCTTACACCAATTAAAAGTGATTCTCATCACTAACAACCCCTGTAAATACCATGTTCACCTTCTGTAGCTCCATTTTGTGCAAGCCGAGGAGTCCTTGAGCTTGAGGAGCCTTAGAAGTAGTTGCTTACCAATTTTCGTATTTTTTAGATCTCGTTTGAGCCCTCAAATAAGCCCTGGAACCTAATTTTTAACTAGGCCGGACACTAGGTCTGGACAGGGCCAAAACCTAGTCAAAAACTATAAATAGAGCTAGAGAGCTCATTTTTGAGGTTAGATTGTAATTGAATTGAACTTGTAAGAGCTTTTTGAAAGTAATCTAAGAACTCTATTGCTTCTCACTCTTTGTCTTGCTGTGTGTGCGCGTGTGTGTGTATGTGTGTGCATGTTTGTGTGCTTCTCACTCACACACTTGTGCCTCCACTTGCTCGAGGTCTTCATACCAACCTCACGTCTTCCCGGATTGACATTAAAGGAGGTGCTGCTCATCACTGAGCTACACCAAATTTTGGCGTCGTTGCCGGGGATCGAGCTTTGAGGACGAGCGTGTGATGGTAAGACATAGATTGGAGACGTTGGCATTGTAGGTAATTTCTTTACTTTTCCTATTTTTCTCTTTCTTACCTTACCACCATCATCACCATCATCATCATCACCATCTTCCACCTCCATTTCCATCATCGCGAAAATTTCAGTTTTTTGATCATATCACCTTCTCCACCTCATTTCCCTCATTTCACTTGTGAGAGAGAGCGAGAGAGCGAAATTGTGTGTGCTATTTTTGCATGTTTCTTGAGCTGTCTTGTAGGTACAGGCCGCATCATCGTCCCCAGCACTCTGTGCAGGTACGGAATTCTCGGTAACTGTCTGTGTGTCACCGACCTCTGTCAATCGCGACCGACAAAAAAAATGCTCAAATTGCCAAACAAAGTGCAAAACCATGATCTACAGGCCTAGAGCTTCCCAAAAATGTGCTTAGATTTTTGAAACTCCTCAGATTTTTATCAATCGCGATCGCTGTGTCAATCGCGATGGACAAACCACGACGGACAGACCTGTCAATCGCGATCGACCAGTCAATCGCGACTGACAGTGATGGCTCTGTCAATCGCGATCGACATAGTCAACGACCGATTGACCACGACTGACGGATCATATGCGTGACATGTGTCAATCGCGATCGAGTCATCAATCGCGATCGAGTCATCAATCGCAATCGACCCATCGATCGCGACTGACAGCCCACGACGGCTCTATCAATCACGACCGACACAGTCAACGATTGTTTGACCACGAAGGATAGACCCTCGCAACCGACTCGTCAATCGCGATCAACCCATCAATCGCGACCCACAGAGTCAACGATTGTTTGACCACGACGGACAGACCCTCGCGACCGACCTGTCAATCGCGATCGACCCATCAATCGCGATTGACAGAGTCAAGGACCCTTTGACCACGACTGATTGACTTTTCGAACCACCTGTCAATCGCGATCGACACATCAATCGCGACTGACAGCCACGACGGACCTGTCAATCGCGATCGACACATCAATCGCGACTGACCTGTCAATCGCGACTGACAGAACTTGCGAACGCGTTAGAAGGGCAAATTTGGCCAATTTTCTAGGGTAAAGAATAGGGGGCTAATTTGGTCAATTTGTGGGACAAACACTCGGGGTTAGCATTGCATGTTGAGGCCGCAACCCAAGTAATTCAAGAATTTCTGCCTGCTTGATTAAACTGTTTTGAACCCTGTTTTAATCCCTAAAGCCTGAACTGACATAACTTCCTCATACGAAATCCAATTGCTGTGATTCTTGTTTTGTCGGAAAGCGCGTGAGGAGTACAACCAAAACTTAAGATGAGGATTATTAGATAGGGTTTCTTGAAGTTAACCATACCCGAGGTAGGAAAACTAAGGGATCCTTGGGATTGTTTTTTATAAAGGCAAGAGATAATTTGGTCAGTGAGTCACATGCATGGAAGTGGTCTAGTCTGTCATTTGAATTTAAGTTTGGAGCTAATCTTGGGACTGATGCAGGTCTATTGACAAGCAATTGAGAGCGTCCAAGCAAGGGCTTTGTGCAAGCTTGAGAATCAACTTCTCGAGCTCTAAAGAGCAAGGATCAGCAAGAAAGGTCGGAATATTCTCAACTCCCCTTCGTCAATTCCTAGCTTAGGCTAAGAACGACTAGAGGTAGGAGTAAGTCAGGGCGACGAGAGGCAATTATCAAGTTGAAGAATACCTAAACTTTCAAGTTCAAGCTAAGAACATAATCTTTGTACTGTCGAGAACTTTAAAGGAAAAGAACTTAACGTGGAACGATCAACTTTAAGTGCGGAACTACACTCAAGTATACCTTACGACGTGATATCAGACAAGAATTTTAACACGGTAAGCAACTAAAAAGAACCAAGTAACTGATACAAAAGGACTCTGCAACGAGGTTGTACTTGGGCAAACTTGGGTTATTCAATTAGGCTTATGAACCTTAGATCAGGGCGACATCTAGTAAGGGATAGACAAAGCCTTAGGTCTTTAGAGGCTAGTGTCAACCACACTGCTAGGTCGTGGGCCCAACAGTTGAGCCACCACTCATACTACCCAAGTTGTGAGACTAGTGAATCCGAGATGTCTCAAGGTATGGAGAGACCTACAGGAAGTTCAGGAGTGCCATACTTGCACAAGGTAGAAGGCCCTTACAAAACGCAGTTGGAATACCTTAGGACCAACCGATTAGGTGCCAGCATCTATGAGGACGGCCTAGGAAGATCTGTGGTATAGATTAAGAATCCTGATCAATCCATTGGAGTAGAGCGCCCAGCTATCAAGTTTGAAAACGGAGCATACTTGGACAAAGAAGGAACCGTATACGTAGTCACCAGTCACCCAGATAGGACGGACGAATTTGGAAATGTGATCCCAGAAGCGGACTTAGGTGACCTAGAGCAAGGAAACATGGATACAGAACCTAGAACCCCTCGAGGCAAATCGGTTCTCACTAGGATTATCACACCAGAGTGGATTCCCCAGGATAATAAGAGCATAGATTTGCTCCTCAATCGAGAAACTGACGAAGCCTTTTGGAGGTATAAATCTGATCAGCCAACTGATATAGGAACAATCATGATCTATGAGTTTAAGGATCCTGATAGCCCAGGCAGCGTGACCTACTTAGATCACGTTTCAGAGAGGATCTTTGTGGTTACAGAACATGATAGACATGCTTACACTTGGAAGGGTGAATTCGTTTTCCCCCAACCAAGATCGAATGTGTCCTATGGTCACCCTGGTGCTGGAACATCCCAAGCTCAAGGAATTCAAAGAGACAGGAGTAGAGATAGGCGAGAAGTAAGCTTTGCCAACCCAGGGGGCAGAGAAAGAACGAGAATGGAAACGAATAGAGTAGAACCTGAGATGCTTAGAGCTCACAGGAATCAAAGAAATGCGGATGAGTTCCCTCTACCACGACCTAGAGAGCACACAAGGACTTTGAGACCGACTCAGCTAGTTAAGTCCATGAAGAACTACTTCGATGGCACTGGAGATCCATACGATCATGTGGCTGAGTTTAGACAAGTCCTGAGAGCTGAACAAGTGGAGGATCTATTCATGCAGTACAATGCCTTTGGTCTAACCCTTAGGAACACTGCCCTGACATGGTTTCAGCCACTAAACGAGAGGCAGTTCAGGAGCATAGACCAACTCCTAGAGGCTTTCATTATTGAATTCTCTAAGAGTTGCATAAGACATAATACCTCCTCACTGATTCACAGTTTCAAGCAGACCCCGCAAGAGACCGTGAGACTTGCAGGAAGGAGATTTAGGCAATATCTTGAAAGATGCCCTGTCCCTGAGCTACCCACACCAGCTTAGCAAGTGGCTTTATTCTTGGATGGATTGCTAAGTACCAAATTAAGATCATATGTGTACTTGAAGGACCCTAGGACCATAGAAGAGTGTGTATGCATGTGTATTGACATTGAGGATAACCTAGGGGAGGAGTTAGAGCTTTCCAAGATATACAAAGATTCAGATAGTGCCTCTAGCCTCTCTTCCACGCAATCCACATCGATTGAGGAACTTGCAGAGAAAGTTGCTCAGAAACTAGGTGTCTCTAGTAAACAAATCCCAAGGTTCGCCCCTGTAAAAAGATGCTATAATTGTGGAGGCGACCATATGGCAAATGTCTGTCCCATTATGGCTCAACCCCAAGTAAATCCTAGTGGCCAATACTGCACCATAGAACGGAGATACACAAATCACACAGCACAAGATTGCCCATACAACAAGCAAGCAGTTAGGCAAACCTACCCTCAGACATACCCTCAACAAGGAAGATATCAGAACCAATATCCACCACAACAACCGAGTATCTGGTTAGGGATATCTAACCAGATACTCGGAGTTTCCATTACAATTTTTAGAATGAAATGAATGGTTTCAATTATTTTATGCTAGGCCTCAACAAACCTACCAACCCTACCAAAACCAACTGAGACCCCAGCTAGTGCTAGCACAACAACCACCTGCTCCTACTAATGTGATCCTAGTAAAATATGCAGCTGCAGAAGATAACCTGAATAGAGCTATAGTCCCTGTAATATCATTGCTTTCTGAAAGTGACCCGAGTGACCATAGCTTTGATTCTACACATGTTGATAGCCCCCAGGCCTACTACATGCAGTCTCCTGAACATGGTGAGTCTTACTATAGTGAGGAACCGAGTGAACCTAGTTGGGAGTCAGATCACACAAACCTCATGTATACAAACCCCAATCCTAGGCCTCAACCTAGGCAGGTAAGACCTCCATTCCCTAGAGGACCATGCTACAGATGTCAAGGAGATCATCTCATTCGTGATTGTCCTGTGCCTCCACCTACACAACCCCAGTCAGTAACGATCCAGGGCTTTTGCCAAGACTGTGGAAAGGAGCATCTCTTACGAGATTGCCCAAAGAACCCCAATAATATGCCAAAAATCACTCCTATCAACGTTATTGGGTTAGTTGTAGGCTCCACAGGGAGTGTGACTTCCACTGCACCAATACAGGTAATCACTAGAGCTCAAGCATTGCAGCAAAACCAAGGGGTAGACCAGGAAAAGAGCCCAGATGTTAGTGAAACGGAGAGCATGACAAAGAAGAGAACTAGAGCTTGGAGAGATAGTCGTGAAAGAATGAAAAGACAATGGGTAAAAAAGATGAGTGAACTCGAGGAAAGCCTAAGAGAAACAAAGGCTAGGATAACTGAACTCACAGCTCAAACTCCCTCTCACACTGCCCCACCTCCATCACCTCCACCATTCCCAACTCCATCCGAACGGCCACCTTCCAACCCGCCTCACCTAAACCCACCACCCCCAAGAGTAGGATCAGTTTTAGCAGATCCCACTCCCGAGGACCTTAATATGATGCTTAAAGCATATCAGGCCAGAATCCAAGAAGGGCCAAACGTAACTGATCATGAAAAGTGCTACCCTAGAGCAGAATTAGAGCTTGAACGAACTAAAATTTGTGCCAAAATGGTGGAGTTGGCTCAGACCATGTTTGAAGCCAGCCGCCTCTTTAACATCTCTAGCTCAGCAAAGACGTAGTTGCACTTTGATGGACTGCTAGAAAGAATAGAGAAACTAATTGCACAATCGGAAAAGGAACCCGCCATACAACACAAGGGCAAGGCAAGTGAAAGAGTGAGCCTACCCGTCCAGGAAGCCTATGTGCCTAACTCTACGGAGCCAGACACATCTTCTTCTATGAATCGATTCACACCAGAATTCCTACGAGAGATTCAAGAAGACAAATGGGCTAAAGAAAGTGAAGTCCCTCCTCCCATGGAACTTGTGGATGATGTGCACGATGAATTCCCACAAGACATCCTATCCATTTATGAGGAGCAGGAGAGCACCCACTCTCAGGAAAGACAAGACTTTGAGTCGAACTCTTTACAAGAATTACCCCACTTCACGGGTCCATGGGAAGCTAAATCTACATGTATGAGAGCACCCACGGTCATGGTACGAAATGAGGACTCACTCTTACATAGGAACACAGAGGTAGTGAAAAACACTAAAGTGCAGTGCAATCTCAAGTTAGAAGAGCTACTCAAGGTTAGACCTGAATTATGGAAACATGTCGCCAAACAAGTACCAGCGATAATGAAACCTCATTCCCAGGTAGGATCACATAGGACAGTGCCAGAGATACCCTTGGATAAGATAGGAGATATGTGTGAAGGTGAAGAAGGTAACACCTATCTTCCCATTACCTACCAGGAGTACACCACCAAGGCAATTTTGGACTCAGGTGCAGGAGTTGCAATTGCCACCACTTCCCTATGGAAGCGTTGGGGCAAGCCAGCACTCAGGCCAACGAGAATGAAATTGCAGATGGCCGATGGTCATATTGGGAGGCCCTTAGGATTGCTAGAAGGAATAACTCTCACCACCTGTGGTGTCGAGTTCGAGCATACCTTTGCCATATGTGATTTTAGCAAGAACCATGCCTATGAAATGATCTTGGGACGACCCTTTATGCGACAATTGCAAGTGGTACAGGATTGGGGAACCAATTCTTTGTACCTGCAGCACTTAGGTGTTACGACCAAAGTCAATCTCAAGGATTACTCTCATAGAGATGTCCCTCCTATCCAATGGAACCCCATCCATAGAGCCAAAGATGATACGGAATCGGTGCATTCCATAGGATCAGGATCCTCATGGATGCATGAAGACACCCACTTATGGATGTGCAAAGTAGCAGTAGAAGAAGAGAAGAGAGAAGAAGCCAGAGAGATAGGTGCAGAAGAAACACATAGATCAATTCAAGACCCAGCCTATGCGCCTGTAGGTTTTCGTGACAAAGAATTTGAGCCCCACGGCTGGGCAGAAATCCTAGCAACAATGGATGTAGCCATCAATGAAGAACAATGGACACCTCACTGTGATGAAGATGGCTATGACATTTCAGTCTTCTCCATAGAGCCAATCATGGGAGAGGCAGTTCTAGAAGAATGCGAACCTAGCCATGATGCATTTGAAGATGCGAGCGACTCCGATCTAGAGCCAATCATTATGGATCCACCTTTTGCATCAGATGAAGAATATTTCTATGAAGTAGAATTTCAACCCCAAAGGCACGGAGAGCTTACAAATGATGTAAGGCTTGCCACACATGTGACCCCGAAGGAAGAAGGAAAGAAAAGAAAGAAGAGAGAAGTCACACCAGAAGAGGAAGAATCTTTGTTTGAGGTTCCGGAAAATTTTAAGAAGTATGAGATAGACGAGAGGAGGGTCATGATAAGAATGCCTAAACGAGAGGCACAATCAGGAGAGGCCTATGATAACAAAGAAACCACCAAGAAAATAGTAGTGGCCCTAGAAGAAGGAGAGGAGAGATGCACTTACATAGGCCATGACCTAACAGAGGAAGAAGAGCATGCATTAATAGCCTTGCTAAGAGAATACAGAGATGTATTCGCTTGGAGTTACAAGGATTTGAAGGGTGTTGACCCAGACATATGCTCACACACCATCCCCATGACATCAGATGCCAAACCCTCTAAGCAAAAGCCATACACATACAATGATAACTATGCTGCCAAGATCAAAGAAGAGATAGATAGGCTGGTTGAAGCTGGATTTATCTATGAAATTGAGCACACTGAGTGGGTATCCCCCATTGTAGTGGTGCCCAAGAAAAACGGAAAGCTACGTGTATGCATTAACTTAAAGAAGGTTAATGCAGCCACAATCCGAGATAACTATCCGCTTCCTATCACAGAGCATCTCTTAGAAAGAGTAGCAGGCAAGGAAGTGTACAGCTTCTTGGATGGATTCTCTGGCTACAATCAAGTAGCCATTGCTCCAGAGGATCAACATAAGACGGATTTTGCCACGGAGTGGAGCATATTTGCCTTTCGAGTAATGCCATTCGGGCTTACTAATGCACTTGCTACCTTTCAACGATTGATGTGTCACGTGTTTAAAGAGTTCCTGAGGAAGAACTTAGAAGTCTATGTTGATGATCTTTGTGCTCATTCCAACATCAGACAAACCCATATTCCTGAACTCAGACAAATCTTTGACAAATGTAGAGAATATCAGGTCTGCCTGAACCCAGAAAAATGTGTTTTCATGGTCAGGCAAGGTAAGATTTTAGGACACATAGTGTCAAAGAATGGCATATCCACCGATGAAGAGAAAGTAAGAGCCATAGCCGAGTTACCTAGGCCAAAGAACGTCAAGGAAGTACAGGCCTTCATGGGGCATTGTGGTTACTACCGACGGTTCATTCATATGTACGCTGTCATTGCAAAGCCCATGTATGGACTTCTGACTAACTTTGAGTGGACTGATGAATGTGAGAATTCCTTCAATGAGCTTAAACGGCGATTATGTTCAGCACCAATCTTAACCACACCCGATTGGAATAAGCCTTTCCATGTTCACGTGGATGCATCCAATTATGCTATTGGATGTGTACTCGCACAACCCATTGGTGAAGGCAATATGGATCTTCCAATTGCCTATGCTAGTAGACAATTAAATGCAGCTGAACGAAATTATACAACCACGGAACGAGAAGGATTAGGCATGGTATATGCAGTTAAAAAGTTTAGACATTATTTGCTTGCCAATAAGTTTAAATTTTTTACTGACCATCAGGCACTACTATATCTTGTGAACAAGCCATGCAATACAGGTAGATTAGTAAGATGGTTTCTCTTACTAATGGAATACGACTTCGAGGTTGTGGTAAGGAAAGGTAGGACTCACTTGCGAGCAGACCATCTCTCCAGACTCACATCAGGGGAAACCCCACAAGGAGTGTTAGATGACCTTCCTGATGCTTACTTGTTTAATTTGGAAGTGGTGCCATAGTGGGCTAAGCCACTAGTGCCAGTATTGACATACGGGCCTAACCACCCAGTAATAAACACACAGGATAGAGAGGTAGTAAAAGCCCAAAAGTATCACATCATGGCAGGAAGTATGTACAAGCACACAGATCAAGGGATTTTGGCTTGTTGTGTGGAAGAGGATGAGTACGCTAAATGGTTGCAATTAGCACATGTAGGTGCATTAGAGCAACACTACTCAAAGCAACGAACCCTGCAGACACTAAGGAGACTCGGAGTGCATTGGCCGACTATGGAGGCTGATGTCCAAAAGTTGTGCAAGGAATGCCCAATCTGCTGCACTAAACCACCTGTGGAACATGCCACTCTTTATCAAGTTTCCATAGTGCCAGATTGGAGTGAACCACTAGTATCCTTTCTGAGGACGAAAACATTCCCTCAAGACATGACGCTTGCTAGGAAAAGGAGTTTAGAACAAGAAGCCCAGGATTACTCACTCATTGGTGATAATCTATACAAGCGTGGAAAAGATGGTTACCTGAGGCTATGTGTCCATGAAAGTGAATATCTCAAGATCTTGGAAACTGATCACCAAGGTGTAGCAGGAGGACACTTTGGACCAGATCGGGTGATCAAGGCAATACTATTTGCGGGTTTCTGGTGGCCGACCCTTCACATGGATGCACATACCTATGTGAAACGGTGTGATGTTTGTCAGAGAACTCAGTATCCTATACGTAAAGATGAGATGCCACTAAAACCTATGATGGGTGTGTTGGAGCAAGTCTATGACAAGCCTAAGTATTGGCTTGAGTCTCACAAAGTCTTAGAAAAAGCCTTAAAATGAAGACTATGTAAAGTTCACTTGTGAACTACCTCTTGTAACTTTTGAAGAGTTTACTTAATGTAAAAGTAAGAGAATCTTAAGTGGTTGAGTCCACATGATCAAGAATGGAAAGAGGAGCCACGAATTCGTGATTTATGGTAGGTAGAGAATCAAATCAATCATTGATTGATTGGAGAGTGATTGAGGGAAGTTAGCCTCCCAAACTCAACTATAAATAGATGGCAGTTTTAGTCGTGGTTAGAGAGACCTATGTGAAGACCTCCAAGAGCTGAGATTTATGCCATATCAAGGTGTGATTACAAGGCACACATATGTATCAGTAAGTCATTGTATTGTACAAGCAATATACTTTCATTTTCATGATTATTTGAGTTCATCTTTCCATGTTCTTGTGAAGTGTACTACTCACTGCCATTACTCTCAGTTTTCTCAGTCAGCTTGCAGAGATGTTTTCTCTGAGCTTGGTGCATCATTTTCAGTGATTTAACTTGGTAAAGTTAGCTCTATAAGTCTACTATATGCTCACAAATTTTCATGTCATTTGGATGTTGGAATCTTCAGTTATGTTCATTTGAAGTCAACAGGGTATGTTCATCTTCACTTCTCTGTCAGGTACCCGACTTTTTCAGTCATCTTGTCAGAGTCATTTCTCAGTGTTTACTCATCCAAATTCAGTGATTTCAAGCTTGTTGGATTCAGCTTACTGTTTAGTATAAGCATACAAATTTTCATGATCATTGGATTCTTACATCTTGAGTTATGTTAATTTTTCTACTCACTGGTCTATTTCTGTAGCAGCCCGTGAAAATCGGGATGATGTCATCACTTGTTAAAAGTCATTCTCAGTGTGTGGTTTGTTATTTTTGATGAGATTACTCTCTAAAGTTAGCTCTTTAAGCTACCTAGCCTTCCCCAAGAGGAATTAATCTAATTGCTTCTGTGCTCAGAGAATTATGTAAAACACTGGACAGGTGTATCAACCAAGAATAGCAAGTTTTCACCTCTGAGCTAACTCCAACTTATCTGTTTTGATCTATCTTTTTGAGAGTGATCTTCCAAGGTACATAGGGTGTCTAATACATCCATTGGCAAGCTAAAAGGGCCCACCATCTACTCCTGGAGTTCATTTGGCTGGTGTAGAGCAAAGATTTTGCAACACCTCTTCATCTTCAACACATACCTATCCATCTCTTCACAGGGTGGACGTGCATTCTCTAAGTGGGGAATAGACTTCGTAGGTCCTATTAATCCCCCAACTAAGGGTTCCCATGCGGAATATATCATTGTTGCCACAGACTATCTAACAAAGTGGGTAGAGGTAAAAGCCACAACGAAGAACGATGCTCAAACAACTGCTGAATTCTTGTTTGAGAATGTATTCACAAGATACGGGCTACCTATAGAGTTAGTAAGTGATAGAGGCACTCACTTCTTGAATGAAGTAATTGAAAATCTGCTCCAAGAATTCTTGGTAGTTCATAAGAAGTCTGCCCCCTACCACCCACAAGCTAATGGGCAAGCCGAAAGCACAAACAAGATTCTGTGCAATGTGTTGACCAAGCTCGTGAATAATAAATGCTCT
Source organism: Ceratopteris richardii (assembly GCA_020310875.1). Classification (NCBI taxonomy): domain Eukaryota; kingdom Viridiplantae; phylum Streptophyta; class Polypodiopsida; order Polypodiales; family Pteridaceae; genus Ceratopteris; species Ceratopteris richardii. The sequence continues at coordinate 49,923,634 of CM035431.1, forward strand.
GATTGGGACAAACAACTACACCATGCTGTTTGGGCATACCGAGTCGCCTACAAAACGGTACTCCAAGCCACCCCCTTTCAGATGGTATTTGGTCAAAATGCAGTGCTACCATTGGACTTCTTGATACCTACATTGAAGGTAGCACAAGAGCACGAATGGACGGGTCATGAACTCTCCTCTAGACTTTTTGACCTTGAACGATTAGGAGAAACAAGACTAAGGGCAGCTGTAGGGATATATGCAGCTAAGAAACGACAGAAGGCATATTTTGATGCCCACGTTAAAGATAAAGGTTTGAAGGCAGGCGACCTAGTACTAGTATACACTTTGAAACAACATGCGAGAAAATTAGAGAAGCATGGCTATGGACCTATGATCATAAATAGGATCTCCACAAGTGGAGCAGTGCAACTAGCCACATTGGAAGGTGACGTTCTCCCAAGCTATATAAGCGGATGCAGAGTCAAGTTATATCAGGAACCTCTCATAGAGGAAATGCTAAGTCGACTCAATATCGCCAAGAAACGCAAGGAAGAAGAAAAGCGGATTCGAGAACGCATCAGAAGGATGAAGTTGCGAAGACAAGGTAGAGATCAGCCTAGAACAAATGACTATGCAGATCAAGGATATCATATGGCAATGTGTGAAGTCGCAGGAACAAGTTCCCATAGAATAATTGATCGACGACCTTTTGTGACCATAGAGGTAGGACAAGGAACTAGTGCACAGTCCGTGCGAGCATTGATTGACTCAGGTGCAGCCACTAGTGCGGTGAGACTCTCTTACTGTCAAGAATTGAAATTAAAGGTCAATCCTATAGAAGCTTATCTCATAGGATTAGGAGGTGTGGAAACCCCTTGCATGGGCGAGGTGGAGCTTCCCCTCTACATTCAGGACATGTTAATGACAGTTAAGGTACTAGTGTGCCAAGACGAAGACCTCACGGAGCCTCTTGTCTTGGGTCAGGACTGGATCTATGATCATGCAGTCAACCTAAACCTAAGAAGTGGACTTCTTCAGGTATGGGTAAATCATAGTCGAATTACAGTTGAACTCGAAAATGACGCACTCAAGGAACTAGGTAAGGCACGAACTCCTGGTCCTTCCAGGGGCGCACATGAAGCTGACAATGCTATTCTTGTCCAAAACTGTATGATGCAGAAAGCTGCTCGTCTCAACAACGAAGTCAAGGATAAGATGGTACTCCATTCTTTCCCAAAGGCCAGAAGGATGCAACAGCCAACGGCAGATCAAATACAGAAGAAGCAGAACACTACCTATGTCGGCGATCAAAAGTACCTGCACAGCAAAATGTCTCAGCCAATGAAACAAGTGTGGGTGCGGAAGGGCGAACACCCGGTTGCCCTCAAGCCAACCACACGGGCAAAGCTTCTTATTAGTAACCAACAACACGACACTAATAAGAAGTCTTTCAGAAGTTCTTCGGCTAACGCGAAGTCTATTTGGGTACCCAAGAAGTCGATGAAGGCTAGCCCACAATCAAGACAAATTTGGGTGCCTAAGGCTTGTTTGCGGGCTCAAATGGCTACACTAAGACCACACCCTATACAACATGATCCACTCACTTGCACAGCCGATACCCACTCGTTTTCAACACTCAGCAACACACCAAGGCCCATGAACACAAATAGAATCACTTGTAAATGGGTCCCTAAAAGGACTCATTTTCAAGCCGACACCCCTATAAAGCTCTCCAGAGTCTCTACGAAACCAAGAGCAAAACCCATCCACTGCATTTGGCAACCTAAAACTTGTAATAAACCCCCGGACTCAAGTTGTAAATCCATGCCCACCTACTAACTACATCACTCTCACACTACATCATTCCACCTAGCTCTTAGGTCTAACCAATCCCTAACTACACACACAAGCACCGAGCACTTACTAACCCCCTAATCTCTCCCGAACCCCATGTTAATGTTGTAGCGGGGACAAAAACGGTTCCATCTTGCCCTTTACAATGTTAACACCTGTTTCTACATTCTCACAGAATCACGAGGCAAGAAGTAACATGGCAGATACGGCAGGAAATAGCTCTCAGGCAGGCACCAGCCCCCAAGTCGTGGACATTGAAAGTCTCCTAGTTGAGGAGGAATTGAAGGAATGCCCAACGGCATTGAGGGCATTACACGCCATACCAGTTCAGAATCCTCCACAAGGGCACACTATGCCAGTCAGTAAAAACTCTCATTGGTTCAGTGATGTGGCAGGACCCCTAGGTGAAGGCACTTATATGTGGGAGGCCGAGATAGAATTCAATGGGCGTTGGGGCAGCTATCACTTTTTCACCAGGGAATTTGAAAGACTGCAGAATAATGAGGGATTGAAACCTATATGGAAGAAGGCAGGACTCTACGAGTACTTCAAATTCCAATTGCCAAAGACGGATTTGCTAAGATGCTCTTATTTGATTAGCACCCTTACTCCGAGCAAAGACAAAAAGGGATACAGCTCCTTTGTCCTCCCATCTCTCACAAGGGGCAATGAGCTCAAGCGTTTCAGATTGACTATCAACTTGGTAAGGGAAGCTCTGGACATGAAAGGTGTGCACATTCCTACGGAGAAAGAGACTATGGTCCCCGACAATATGAAGAATAGGAATCTGACAAAGTTAAAAGACATGGTGGCAATGACGCCTACAATCGCCATTCATTTGCGAATGGTCATGGAGCACTTTGCATTTCCCGCCCAAGAGAGGTTCACAATGCCACCTAAAAAGATATGGTTTAGTTTATACTTGGCTGATGCTTTTGATTTGACAATCAACATGCCTCACTGGATTATCGACCAGATCCACTTGGCTCTTTCATTGCCTTCTCTTTCTGCAAAGATGTAAATATATACTTATTATAAGCCCTCTTAGCTAGAGCACACACTTTTCTCTCACCTCATGCAACTATCTTGATCATATGCACCTGCTTAGCCTCTCTCGAAGCATGTGCACGGATAGAACGAGGAGTAGATGTGAGGAAGGATCTACTAGCCTTAGGCCATGAGGACCTCTGACCCTAGAAGCTGGTGCCCATATGGCCATCCTCATAGAATAAAGTTATCTCTATTGCCTGTGCCAAGGACTCACATCTCTCCTTCCTCACCAATGGTCTAATAGTTTCCCTAAGTGTGAAGATGAACTTGTGGACTTGGAGAAATTTTGGGATAGTATTAGGCATTTTAAGAAGCACCTCTTTGTACTTATCTGCGTACTCTTGAACTGTTTGAATCTTTTGGCTGATGAAGAACCAGGTGTCTAGCGCTCTAGAACTCTCATCAGACAGTACGAGATTATTGTAGAACAAGATCTTGAACTTATCCCAAGTCTTGGTCTCTTTCTTATCTTGTTTGATCTTATGACACCACCTATTGGTGACATCCATAAGGTTATACGTGGCCTTCTAATTCTTGTGCATATCATCCATGATATGATACAAGCACAAGCATTGCTCCCACTTGTTGAGCCGCTTCTCAATAGCATCATCAGTCCTAGCACTAGTCAAACCATGATATCAAGGCGGCTGAAGATCCTTAAGTTGCCATCTGGGATGCTATCTCTAGGGATTTCTAGAGTTGGAGGCTCATCTGGAGTATCTACATCCATCCCTTGCAAGTTAGGCTCTAGCACATCTTCCTCTTTCTTGGACCCACTGATGTGTACCAAGATATCACAAAGTGTTCTTTCTAAATTAGTAAGCCTATTATGCATGGTCTAAATGGGATTTGTGGGCTGCTCTCCCATGAGTGTATCTCTCCTAGAAGGGGATGATGGTCCTTAATCCATACTAGAATATGATGATGGTCAATATTTTTTATATTAAATTTAAGTTTTGTATCTTTTTATGATTTTAGAATAGTACATTCTATGTAAACCTAACTAAATCAGTGGCAAGAGAAAAGAAACAAATCAGAAGCCTTTGCTTAATGGAAATTAAAGAAACAAGAAAAATTTAGTATGTTTTGTATTCTTGAATGTATATGCATACTAAATTTCTATACATTTTGGTAGCATAATGGCATAATTTTTAAAACCGAAAAAATTATACCAAATAATCAGCAAGCAATTTCCGCAATAATGGTGCTGACACACACAATCTAACTACAAATAGACTGAAGGGGATTACACACCCTGAAAAAATTATATTTCTCTCCTCACTAACTTATAAGAAAATACTTACCTATCCCTACAAAGAAGAATACATGCACTGTATAATACAAATCCATGTCTTAACTACACCTATTGTCTAGGTACTATGCAAAATTCCATGTCCTATATTCAATATGATGCAAAAAGAAAGAAAGAATGCATATTAATTGACAAGATACTTATCTAGAAGTTCCAAAGATAATTTGTAGTTGTGTGGAGGTGTTGAAGATGGTCCACCTTTCCTCAAAATAGCTTGCCAAAACTCTTCCAATAGTTGGTACTTCAAAACTATGCTCAAAAGAGAGTCATTGAAGGTGAACAGGCAAACTTGAAATTTTGAAGATAATTGAAATTGAAGCCTAACTATGGCTTCCAATGACTCCCTCGAAAGAGCTCTAAGAAATCTTTCCATAGCAACAAAAATCTCCAAAATTGGATATTGGATGCTCAAGATATGGGCAAAGGAGTGGAAGAGAATAATTCAAATTAGCTCAAAAAGAAAACTTAAGCTATGGCTTTCTCTTAATATCAAAACACCAAGTCAAATTGAATCTTTCATGAAGCCAAAAAGCACGTAGAGAGCCCTATATCTCACATGGGAGGCTGAAAGGAGCTGAGGATATCTTCATATACCATGCAATCGCATAGATGCCTTCAACTCCAAAGGAGAAGCTGAACTCCCTCTAGTGCACTCATGAGCACATGAACAATGCTCCCTGATGCACTCATAGGAAGAATCTTTGTTGTCTTCTTGCTCTGAAATTGACGTGACAGCACACACGAGCTGGCATTCTTAATAGATAAAGGGGGGGTCCTATGGCTCCCCATCCTCCTTTTTTAAACTCTGCTTCTCACAGCAAAAAGCAAAAGCCACCAAAACACACGACCCATGATGTCAATGATGGAGATAAAAATCCCCAAAAAATCATGCGAACAATGATGAATC